>WNWK01001730.1:55000-127500 GCA_009830355.1 Cherax destructor
CAGCTTTCATCTCATCCCTGCATGCATCGACACAACTAGAGATTTTACAATGCTAGGAATTCGCAAGAGCAGGCGAAATATTCACAAACACTGATCTCTGGCCGAAGGAGACTCGAACCTACGAAACTTGTGACAAGGTTGAAAAGCTGTATGCCACCTGCCTGAAGGCTGGCTGCCTTGGATCAACGTCTAGCGGTCTAGTGAGAGCTGGACGCCAAGGTATTGGTCAGTGTGGTACGGTCGGTAAAGCACTGCATACCTTGTCACAAGGTTCGTAGGTTCGAGTCTTCTTCGGCCAGAGATCAGTGTTTGTGAATATTTAGCCTGCTATTGCGAATTCCTTGCATATATGTATATATATATATATATATATATATATATATATATATATATATATATATATATATATATATATATATATATACTATATTTTTTTTTTCAACAAGTCGGCCGTCTCCCACCGAGGCAGGGTGACCCAAAAGAAAGAAAATCCCCAAAAAGAAAAAACTTTCATCATCATTCAACACTTTACCACACTCATACATAATCACTGTCTTTGCAGAGGAGCTCAGATACTACAGCTGAGAAAAGTCCCTCCCAGCTGTCACTATCTCAGACCCCTCCTTTAAAGTGCAGGCATTGTCTTCCCATTTCCAGGACTCAAGTCCAACTAAATCAATTAACTGGTTTCCCTGAATCCCTTCACACAATGTTACCCTGCTCATACTCCAACAGATCGTCATGTCCCAAAAACATTCGTCTCCATTCACTCCTATCTAACACGCTCACACATGCTTGCTGGAAGTCCAAGCCCCTCGCCCACAAAACCTCCTTACCCTTTCCCTCCAACCTTTTCTAGGACGACCCCTACCCCGCCTTCCTTCCCTACAGATTTATACGCTCTCCAAGTCATTCTACTTTGATCCATTCTCTCTAAATGACCAAACCACCTCAACAACCCCTCTTCAGCCCTCTGACAAATACTTTTAGTAACTCCACACCTTCTCCTAATTTCCACATTCCGAATTTTCTGCATAATATTTACACCACACATTGCCCTTAGACAGGACATCTCCACTGCCTCCAGCCTCCTCCTCGCTGCAGCATTTGCAACCCATGCTTCACACCCATATAAGAGTGTTGGTACCACTATACTTTCGTACATTCCTTCTTTGCCTCCATGGATAACGTTTTTGTCTCCACAGATACCTCAATGCACCACTCACCTTTTTTCCTTCATCAATTCTATGGTTAACCTCATCCTTCATAAACCCATTGCTGACACATCAACTCCCAAATATCTGAAAACATTTACTTCTTCCATAATCCTCTCTCCAATGTGATATCCAATTTTTCTTTATTTAAATCGTTTGATACCCTCATCACCTTACTCTTATCTATGTTCACTTTTAACTTTCTACCTTTACACTCTCCCAAACTCGTCCACTAACCTTTGCAACTTTTCTTTAGAATCTCCCATAAGCACAGTATCATCAGCAAAAAGTAACTGTGTCAACTCCCATTTTGCATTTAATTCTCCATAATTTAATCCCACCCTCTCCCCAACACCTAGCATTTCTTCTTTACAACCCCATCTATAAATATATTAAACAACCATGGTGACATTACACAACCCTGTCTAAGACCTACTTTTACCGGAAAGTAATCTCCTCTCTCCTACACACCCTAACCTGAGCCTCACTATCCTCATAAAAACTCTTTACAGCCTTCAGTAACACTACCTATTCCATACACTTGCAACATTTGCCACATTGCTCCCCTATCCACTCTATCATATGCCTTTTCTAAATCCATAAATGCAATAAAAACTTCTCTACCTTTATCTAAATACTGTTCACATATTGTCTTACCTCTAATTCTTTCAATAATAACCCTGCCATACACTTTACCTGGTATACTCAGTAAACTTATTCCCCTATAATTTTTACACTCTCTTTATCCCCCTTCCCTTTATAAAAAAGGAACTATACATGCTCGCTGCCAATCCCTAGGTACCTTCCTCTTTCATACATTTATTAAACAAAAATACCAACCACTCCAGCACTATATCCCCCCTGCTTTTAACATTTCTGTCATGATTCCGTCAATTCCAGCTGCTTTATCCCCTTTCATTCTACGTAATGCCTCACGCACCTCCCCCACACTCACATCCTGCTCTTCTTCACTCCTAAACGATGTTGTACCTCCCTGGCCAGTACATGAAATTATCGCCTCCTCTTTTCATCGACATTTAAAAGTTCCTCAAAATATTCCGCCATCTACCCAATACCTCCAGCTCCCATCTACTAACTCCCCTACTCTTTTTTTAACTGACAAATCCATTCGTTCCCTAGGCTTTCTTACCTTGTTTATCTCACTCCAAAATTTTTTTCTTGTTTTCAGCAAAATTTCTTGTAGATCCTCTCCCATTCTTTCATCCGCTCTTCTTTTGTACTCTCTCACCACTCTCTTCACCTTTCTTTTACTCTCCATATACTCTGCTATTCTACTAACACTTCTGTTTGTAAAAACCTCTCATAAGCTACCTTTTTCTCTTTTATCACACCCTTTACTTCTTCATTCCACCACTCACTCCTCTTTCCTCCTGCCCCACCCTCCTATAACCACAAACTTCTGCCCCACATTCTAATACTGCATTTTTAAAACTATCCCAACTTTCTTCAACCCCCCACTACTCCTACTTGCACTAGCCCACCTTTCTGCCAATAGTTGCTTATATCTCACCCTAACTTCCTCCTCCCTTAGTTTATACACTTTTACCTCTCTCTTACTTGCTGTTGCCATTTTCCTTTTGTCCCATCTACCTTTTACTCTAACTGTAGCTACAACCAAATAATGATCTGATATATCCGTTGCCCCTCTATAAACATGTACATCCTGAAGCCTACTCATCAACCTTTTATCCACCAATACATAATCCAACAAACTACTTTCCTTACGTGCTATATCATACCTTGTATATTTATTTATCCTCTTTTCATAAAATATGTACTTATTACCAAACCTCTTTCTACACATAGCTCAATTAATGGCTCCCCATTTACATTTACCCTGGCACCCCAAATTTACCTACTACTCTATCCACAACATTTTTACCCACTTTAGCATTAAGATCCCCAACCACAATTACTCTCTCACTTGGTTCAAAACTCCCCACACTCACTCAACATTTCCCAAAATCTCTCTCTCTCTTCTACACTTCTCTCTTCTCCAGGTGCATAAACACTTACTATAACCCACTTTTCACATCCAACCTTTATTTTACTCCACATAATCCTTGAATTTATACATTTATATTCCTTCTTTACCTGCCATAACTGATTATTCAACATTATTGCCACTCCTTCTTTAGCTCTAACTCTATTTGAAACCCCTGATCTAATCCCATTTATTTCTCCCCACTGAAACTCTCCTACCCCTTCAGCTTTGTCTCACTTAAAGCCAGGACATCCAGCTTCTTTTCATTCATAACATCTACAATCATCTCTTTCTTATCATTCGCTCAACATCCACGCACATTCAAACATCCCACTTTGACGATTTTCTTCTTCTTCTTTTTAGTAAGCTATACAGGAAAAGGGTTACTAGCCATTGTTCCCGGCATTTTAGTTGACTTTTACAACACGCATGGCTTACGGAGGAAAGATTCTTATTCCACTTCCCCATGGATATGAAAGGGAAAAGCAATAAGAACAAGAACTATTAAGATAAAATCAAAGAAAACTCAGATGAGTGTGTATACAATAAACGTGTACATGTTTGCGTAGTGTGACCCTAAGTGTAAGTATAAGTAGCAAGACGTACCTGAAATCTTGCATGTTTATGAGACAGAAAAAAGACACCAGCAATCCTACCATCATGTAAAACAGTTTCAGGTTTCTGTTTCACAGTCACCTGGCAGGATGGTAGTACCTCCTAGTGGTTGCTGTCTACCAACCTACTACTATATATACTATATATATATATATATATATACTATATATATATATATATATATATATATTTATATATACTATATATATACTATATATATACTATATATATATATTATATATATATATATATACTATATATATATATATATATATATATATATATATATATATATATATATATATATATATATATATATATATATATATATATATATATATATATATATATATATATATATATATATATATATATATATATATATATATATATATATATATATATATATATATATATATATATATATATATATATATATATATATATATATATATATATATATATATATATATATATATATATATATATATATATATATATATATATATATATATATATATATATATATATATATATATATATATATATATATATATATATATATATTATCCCTCCGTCGACACATGGAGGGATGGGAAGGTCATTAAGCTCCATGTAACCAGTTTTCCACCATTCAGGAATACTTTACCAAATACTGGTCTATTAGGATTAAAATCTGAATGTACTCAAACTGAGATATATTTCCCCTCTCATGAACACTTACTCTTGCTTTCAGTATACACACAACAAACATCATATACTCGTCAGAATATATAACAAGTATTATTATTGCATTTTAAATAGTTATTCCAATGGGTAATGGGGTTTTAAAACCTATCCAATACACAAAGGCCATTAAGGCTGCACGTAACCCCTTCAGCACCAGTCAAGAACACTAACTTCGCAGAGTATATACACCTAATGACATGCACCTCTCGGTTGGTTAATGGATGCTGGGGTTTAAAGCCAGTCGACTACACTAGGGCGATAAAGGCTGCACAAGGATACTTAAATCCCTACATATACACTCTGAGAGAAACACACCTCTCGGTGTATACAGCTTCTGTTCTACTTCAGTTTGATAACATTATTCTATATTTGATTACAATATTACTGTTATGATAATTACGATTCATTCAGTTATTATTTAAATTAAAATATCAATTAATGTTTATAGTACAAATGATAATATTAAATTTGTTAAAGTCTTTTAATTTGTTTTAATTTAAATTAGTTTTTATAGATAATATTTCCATTGCTCTCAAAATATTTTTTGAGCTATAACTTTAATATTTTGATCAATTTTGTAATAAATGTAAATAATATACCATCGTTATTTTATTAATGATCACAAAATAATTACCAATGATTATTTTAATTAAAAATTGAATAATAATGAATAATTATAAATAATTATTCACTGGCTGGAATTGATATTCTTCATCTAACGCCCAGTTACACCACTAATTAGCTTAATTAAACGTTGTGTTCCTAAAGATGAAACTAACTCAATTCAGGCAAAAAGGAGTCAGACACAATTTTTTTAAATCTTATATATATATATATATATATATATATATATATTATATATATATATATATATATATATATATATATATATATATATATATATCCCCGCTAATAGGTCCTCTCTCTCCCTGCTCCATGAGCTTTATCATACCTCGTCTTAAAGCTATGTATGGTTCCTGCCTTCGCTACATCACTTGCTAGACTATTCCACTTCCTGACAACTCTATGAGTGAAGAAATACTTCCTAACATCCCTTTGACTCGTCTGAGTCTTCAACTTCCAATTGTGACCCCTTGTTTCTGTGTCCCCTCTCTGGAACATCCTGTCTCTGTCCACCTTATCTATTCCACGCAGTATTTTGTATGTCGTTATCATGTCTCCCCTAACCCTCCTGTTCTCCAGTGTCGTCAGGCTGATTTCCCTTAACCTTTCTTCATAGGACATTCCCCTTAGCTCCAGAACTAACCTTGTCGCAAACCTTTGCACTTTCTCTAATTTCTTGACGTGCTTGACCAGGTGTGGGTTCCAATCTGGTGCTGCATACTCCAGTATGGGCCTGACGTACACATTGTTCAGTGTCTTGAAGGATTCCTTACTAAGGTATCGGAACGCTATTCTCAGGTTTGCCAGGCGCCCACATGCTGTACTAGTTATCTGGTTGATGTGTGCTTCCGGAGACGTGCTCGATGTTATACTCAACCCAAGATCTTTCTCTTTGAGTGAGGTTTGCAGTCTTTGGCCACATAGCCTATACTGTGTCTGCGGTCTTCTTTGCCCTTCCCCGATCTTCATGACTTTGCATTTAGCGGGGTTAAACTCGAGAAGCCAGTTGCTGGACCACGTGTCCAGCCTGTCCAGGTCTCTTTGTAGTCCTGCCTGATCCTCATCTGATTTAATTCTCCTTATTAACTTCACATCATCTGCAAACAGGGACATTTATGAGTCTATCCCTTCCATCATGTCATTCACATATTCCAAAAATAGTACCGGTGTGTGTGTGTGTGTGTGTGTGTGTGTGTGTGTGTGTGTGCGCGCGCGCGCGCAATAAGATCACAGTAAACAGGTGATATCACAATATGCAGAACAACCACTGAGGAAAATAGTGAAAAATCCAAGCGCTCTCGTGATTTCTCACATTATCAAGGAACTGTAGAAATAAAAGATAACAGGACGACTATAAGGACTAGACAACACCTGAGAAATCACGAAAGCGCTTGGAATTTTACTATTTTTCAGTGGTTTATATATATACATATATATACCAGAAAGGAGAAATAGTATGAAAAAGTGATTACATGGAGAACAAATATTGGGTTTCACAATGTAATTGGATGAGCTAGTGTTTTATCTCACCCCCCAGGTAATGACATCTCTCACCCTCTCGGGAATGACATCTCGCACCCTCTCGGGAATGACATCTCTCACCCTCTCGGGAATGACATCTCGCACCGTCTCGGGAATGACATCTCGCACCCTCTCGGGAATGACATCTTGCACTCCCTTGGGAATGACATCTCGCACCACCAAGGGTGTGCATGCACTCCTGGTTAAGAATCACCGCACTCAAACATTTCCTAAAGTCCTGTGGCACGTCTCAGTGTTTTGCGTTCATACACACATACGTACATACTCACGTATGTTCATACACACATATATACATACACACATACGTACGTGCAAATAAGTGTAAACTCACACGAACGTGAACACATGCGTACATACACACGAACGTGAACACATGCGTACATACACACGGACGTGGACACATGCGTACATACACACGGACGTGGACACGTGCGCATACACGTAAGCATACACACACACACATGGGTCAAGGTTCTGTGTATGTAACTCTACGGTGTCTGTGTTCCAGGTTTTATTATTAATGGTGAGATGCTTGCACCTCCTTTCCATTCATCTCACTCCTTCCTACTCCCTATTAACTTCTCCCTGCTCTTTCCTCCTCCTTCCTTACTCCCTCCTTTCTCTTAATCCTCAGCCAATTCTCATTTTCCTTCCATCTTCACCCCTCTTCTTTATCTCCCTCTTTCCTCCCTTTCCCCATTTTCGTTCTTTACCCTGCTTATCTCTTGCCATCTACTCTTGTTACCTTTCTCGCCCTTTAAACCTTTTCATCTTCTTCCTTATCTCTCTTTTCTTCTTGTACGCCTCTCCCGTATCTCCCTCTCTCTTTATCCTCACCTCAATATCTTAATTAACCTTATGACCTTTCTTTTTCTCCTTCCTCCTTCCTTTTCTTCCTATTCTCTACTTTCCTCCCCCCCTCCCTCCCTTCATTTCCTTCCCTTTTACTTTTCATCTCTTCCTGCTTGTTCCTCCCCCCTCCCTCTCTCTTACCTACCCTCTTCCTTCTCCTCACCTTTCCTCCTACCTACCTTCTCACTCCTCCCTACCCCTCTTCTCACTCCTCCCTACCTTCTCATTCCTCCCTACCTTCTCATTCCTCCCTACCTTTTCATTCCTCCCTACCCCTCTTCTCCCTACTTTCCTCCCCTTCCCACACTTCTCCCTCAAAACGGTTTCTCTTTCCTTACAAATTTGGCTTCAATCACTTCTTTCACTCATTTGTTTCTTCAAGAGGAGTTGGGGAGGAATCCCTGGGGAGTTGGGGAAGGAGCCCATGGGAGATGGGGAGGAATCCCTGGGGAGTTGGGGAGGAATCCCTGGGGAGTTGGGGAAGGAGCCCATGGGAGATGGGGAGGAATCCCTGGGGAGTTGGGGAGGAATCCCTGGGGAGTTGGGGAAGGAGCCCATGGGAGATGGGGAGGAAGCCCAGCAGATGTGATGAGGGAGCCCCAGGGGAGTTAAGGAATACTGAGTGTTGGGTAGATGGGAGAGAAGAGCAATTGGTACAAAAGGGGTGGTGGGAGTAATGGGAGTAATGGGAGTAATGGAGTAATGGAGAGAAAGAGTGAGCTTAGATGAAGAAAAAGGAGAGAAAGGGTGAATTAAGAAAAAGGGGGGATAGAAAAAACAATGAGAAAGGAAAGAGAAGATAGAAAAGTAAAGCAGAGAAGGGAAAGAAAGGGGCAAGGGAGAGAAAGAGAGAGAGAAAGCTGTTGGAAGAGAGAGAAATTGGGAAAACTGAGAAAGAGGGAAAAAAAGGATGAGGAAAGAAAAATGGGACTAGAAAAATGAGAAGAATTTTTTTTTTAGCAGAGATGGATAAGAGAAACAAAGAAAATCTAAGACCAAAAAGGGTAAAGAAGTATTAAGGAAGGAGTGCATAGTGATGACGAAAAAGAAAAGGACAAAATGTTAAAGGGAAACGAGAGTGGAGTGAGCAGGAGAATATTTAAGTAGATGAGACGAGGAGGAGAAAGAGGAAGAGGAGAAAGAGGAAGATGAGGAGGAGGAGGAGGAGAGGAGGAGGAGGAGGTTGTGGTGGTGGTGGTGGTGGTGGTACAGGGGCTTAGAAGAAGAAATAGAAAGAGGAGGTGGAAGAGGAGGATAAGAAGGAGGATGAGATGGTGGTAGTGGTAGCAGTGGTAGAGGGCCTAAGGAGGAGGAGGAAAAAGAACAGGAACAGGAAGAGGAGGAAGAAAAGGAGGAGGAAGAGAGGGACGAGGAGAGGGTGGTGGTGGTGCCAGTGACGGGAGAAGTGGTGGGGGGGTCGTTGTGGTGGTAGTAGCGGTAGTGATGGTGATTGTGGTTGTGATAGTTGTGGTGGTGGTGGTGGTAAGGGTGGTAGTAGTGATAGTAATGGTGGTTGTGGTTGTGATAGTTGTGGTGGTGGTGGTGGTAATAGTGGTGGTAGTGGTGGTGGCAGTAGTTGGGGTGGTAGTGGTAGTGGTGGTGGTAGTGGTGGTGGAGGTAGTGGTGGTGGTGGTAGTGGGGGTGGTAGTGGAGTAGTAATGGTGGTGGTAGTGGTGGTGGTGGTGGTAGTTGTGGTGGTGGTGGTAATGGTGGTGGTAGTGGTGGTGGAAGTGGTGGTGGTGGTGGTGGTGATAATGGTGGTAATAGTGGTGGTGGTAGTAATGGTGGTGGTAGTGGTAGTGGTAGTGGAGGTGGTAGTAGTGGTGGTAGTGGTGGTGGTGGTAGTGATGGTAGTGGAGGTGGTAGTGGTGGTGGTAATGGTGGTAGTAGTGGTAGTGGTGGTGGTGGTAGTAATGGTGTGGTAGTGGTGGTGGTAGTGGTGGTGGTAAAGGTGGTGGTAGTGGTGGTGGTTGTGGTGGTGGTAGTGGTGGTGGTTGTGGTAGTGGTGGTGGTAGTAGTGGTGGTGGTAATAGTGGTGGTAGTGGTGGTGGTAATGGTGGTGGTAGTAATGGTGGTAGTGGTGGTGGTGGTGGTAGTGGTGGTGGTGGTGGTAATGGTGGTGGTAGTGGTGGTGGTGGTGGTAGTGGTGGTGGTAGTGGGTGGTGGTAATAGTGGTGGTAGTGGTGGTGGTAGTGGTGATGGTAATAGTGGTAGTGGTGGTAGTAATGGTGGTGGTAGTGGTGGGGGTGGAGGAGGGGTTAAGGTAGGAGTGCCTGAAAAGGGGCAGTGACGTAGATGGAAAATCTGAAAAGAATTGCCCTTTCCACCTTCTCTACCTTAGAGCTGAGAGTCGGGGACGCGTACTGACTCAAAAGGGGAGATAGAGGGAGGGAGATTAGCCCCTTAGTGGATGTCAGGGGGCGCAGTGTTAGTGAGGAGGCCAGGGGCGTCCCCTACACATTCTCTTTTATTATATCAGCCTTTGTTGTCGTTTTAGTCTGAGTAGGGATTAGAGAGAGGTCTTTGTGTGTGTGTGTGCGTGTGAAGGTGTGTGTGTGCGTGTGAATGTGTGTGTGTGTGTGTGTTTGTGTGTTTGTGTGTGTATGTGTGTGTGTGTGAGTACTCACGTAGTTGTACTCACCTATTTGTGGTTGCAGGGGTCGAGTCATAGCTCCTGGCCCCGCCTCTTCACTGATTGCTACTAGGTCCTCTCTCTCCCTACTCCATGAGCTTTATCAAACCTCGTCTTAAAACTATGTATGGTTACTGCCTCCACTACGTCGCTTTCTAGGCTATTCCACTTCCTGACAACTCTATGGCTGAAGAAATACTTCCTAACATCCCTTTGACTCATAGGAGTCTTCAACTTCCAATTGTGACCCCTTGTTTCTGTGTCCCCTCTCTGGAACATCTTGTCTCTGTCCTGTGTGTGTGTGTGTGTGTGTGTATGTGTGTGTGTGTGTATGTGTGTGTGTGTGTATGTGTATATATATGTGTGTGTGTGTATGTGTATATATATGTGTGTATGTGTGTGTGTGAGTACTCACGTAGTTGTACTCACCTAGTTGTGGTTGCAGGGGTCGATTCATAGCATGTGTGTGTGTGTGTGTGTGTTTGTGTGTGTATGTGTGTGTGCGTGTTTGTGTATGTGTGTGTGTGTATGTGTATATATATATGTGTGTGTGTGTGTGTGTACTCACCTAGTTGTACTCACCTAGTTGTACTCACCTAGTTGTGGTTGCAGGGGTCGATTCATAGCATGTGTGTGTGTGTTTGTGTGTGTGTTTGTGTGTGTGTGTGTGTGAAGGTGTGTGTGTGTGTGTACTCACCTAGTTGTGGTTGCAGGGGTCGAGACATAGGTCCTGGGCCCGCCTCTTCACTGGCCGCTACTTGGTCACTCTCCCTGAGCCATGAGCTTTATCATACCTCTTCTTAAAGCTATGAATGGATCCTGCCTCCAAACTGGTGCTGCATACTCCAGTATGGGCCTAACGTACACAGTGTACAGGGTCCTGAACGATTCCTTATTAAGATGTCGGAATGCTGTTCTTAGGATTGCTAGGCGCCCGTATTCTGCAGGAGATAGCATCGGTTTGGACTTCCAAGTGGTCCGCTATCTATCTTTCCCACATGTTCTCGTGTAAAGTCCCTATCCTATCGATGCTCCAGAGTATTTTGCATATTCTGATCATATATCTTCTTGTTTATTGTTCCTTCAGATGCAGAAGGCTTTACCATTCTTCCTTCATAGCTCGTTTCCTTTATTTCCTTTAGTTAGATATTAAGTGTCTTTTATCTCTTCTTTCATTTCTCAATTGACCTTTTTTTACCCTCTTTCAAAAAACAAGCTTCATAGTTTTATTTCTTTACGAAAACTTCCGTATTTTTACAGAAAAAACTGTATATAAAGGTGAATTAGATCAGTGATACAGTTATGAATAAGAACGTGCATGTATTGAATTATAGACAGGAATAAATAACTTTGTTCTATTTAGTGGTTCTTGTGTTGTAGACGTTCATTAGTTGTGATGCTGAAATTGAGGTACTTTTAAGAAACAGTCACATGCATATCATCACTTTCACCGAGACGGTTCTAGCGTTTGTCTTTATGTGCACAAGTGTTGAAAAAGTGGTGGCAAATACCAAGAAAACCTCCAAACCCTTTTTTGTTAATTGTGGATACGTTTTGAGCTGTGCACACCAGACGTTTTCCACCGTCATTGATTCAAATTCCATTCGGATTCCTTCATCAGCTTTCAGTTCAACAATATTATTTTTTTTATTATATCACTAATATACAATGAACCCAAGATAAAAATAAATGAGTGCCATATCCATTCTTGAGCCACAAAAACATTGCCGTGGTGAGCGTAACCTAGGAAACAATGGAATAAAGTTCCTGCAAACGATGGTTCACCTGAGTCACGGTGGATAGTTCCTTTTTCCTCCGCTCCAGCGGCCTCATACAGTGAGGGAAAATTAGCAAAAATTTTCTTTCTAAATGAGATTTATCCAAGTTGGAAGTTTTTGGGAGAAGGTTGACAACTTCTCCTCTCGCAGTGATCATATTCATTCGTGTTCCTTGGATGGGAGTGTTCAGATCTTTGAGGTGTGTGAATATATGTGCCAAGTATACCAGAGACAAATGAACTTCCTGTTATCAAAGGCACTGTACGGCGTTCGAAGCTCAGAAGAAAATGACATGCAACATAAAGAGAGAGAGAGAGAGAGAGAGAGAGAGAGAGAGAGAGAGAGAGAGAGAGAGAGAGAGATTAATTCAATAAAAATAATTTCTTGCACCAAAAAATATTTGTTAAATGTCTTTGATAGGAATAGTATTTTGAAATGATCAGTGTGTCAATCACCCACAGACTTGTTGTTTTCGTATACACTGGGGTATACAGGTATTGCACAGGTTACGAATCACTGAGTTAGATACTAGTGTCTGGATGAGCTCCTTTGGGCGTTCTCGACTCTCAGTAACTGTTCCCTTGGAGAGGGCTGCACATTGGCACTACGTACTCATGAATAGGTCGTACCGATGAGATAGTGTTTTTATCGTGTGTGTCTCCAGGTTAGTATGTGTCACCTTGTGTTTACATGCTTCCCTCATGCTGCTCAGGTTACACTGCTTTTTATTTGTGTGTTTAAGGGTTATCTGAATAAGATTTTTTCTCATTCTGTCTTTATTATCTATTCCTCCTCTCTATTTGTCTTTACTTCCTTTCTATCAGTCTCTCTTAATTCCTCACTCGTTTCCTCTCTCCTTACCTTTTCTCTCTTTTTTCCTTCCTTTCCCTTCTTTTTCTCTCCCTCCTTTCCTATTATCGTCCCCTCCCTCCCTCATTTCCTTGTCCCTTATCCCTACTGCCTCTCTCACTTGAGCATTCCCTCAACCAGCTGATTTCCGTTTACAAACCTTGACCTTCTCAACCCTCCCTTCCCCTTCACCATCACTTACTCACCCCTTTCACAATCACTTGCTTCCCCTTCACCATCACTTACTCCCCCTTCACCATCACTTGCTCCCTTTCACCATCCCTCACTCCCTCTTCACCATCACTCCACCCTTAAAAATCATTCACTCCCCTTCATCATCGCTCCTTCCCTTTCACTATCACTCCCTTCACCTCTTCTCCATCATTCCCTCCCCTTCAATATTACTCCCTCCCCCTTCCCTAACACTCCCTCTCCCTTCCCTAACACTCCCTCACCCTTCCCTAACACTCCCTCCCCCTTCCCTAACACTCCCTTCCCCTTCCCTAACACTCCCTCTCCCTTCCCTAACACTCATCTCCCCTAACACTCCCTTCCTTCTAACACTCCCTCCTTCTACCTCTCCTTCCTTACACTTCCTCTCCTTCCTCCTCCTTCCTAACACTCCTTCCCTTCTAACACTCCCTCTCCCTTTCCTAACCTCTCCTTCTACTCTCTTCTTCCCTAACACTCCTCTCCTTCCTAACCTTCTTCCTTTCTACTCCCTCCCTTCCCTAACACTCCTCTCCCTTCCCTAACACTTCCCTCCTCCTCTCCTTCCCTAACACTCCCTCTCCCTTTCCTAACACTCCCTCTCCCTTCCCTAACGCTCTCTCTTCCTTCCCTAACACTCCCTCTTCCTTCCCTAACACTCCCTCTCCTTCCCTAACACTCCCTCCCTTCCCTAACACTCCCTCCCCCTTCCCTAACACTTCCTCCCCCTTCCCTAACACTCTCTCCTTCCTAACACTCTTCCCTAACCTCCTCCTTCCATAACACTCTTCCCTAACACTCCCTCCCCTTCTAACACTCTTCCCTAACACTCCTCCTTCCCTATCCTCTCTCTCCTTCCTAACACTCCCTCCCCTTCCCTAACACTCCCTCTCCCTTTCTAACCTCCTCTCCTTTCCTCCTCTTCTCCTAACACTTCTCCTTCCCTAACACCCTCCTCCCTAACACTCCTCCTTCCCTAACACTCCCTCCCTTCCTAACACTCCTCCCATTCCTAACACTCCTTCCTTTCCTAACCCTCCCTTCCCTAACACCTCCCCTTCCTAACACTCCCCTTCCCTAACACTCCCTCCCCTTCCCTAACACTCTCTCCTTCCTATCCTTCCTTAACACTCCCTCCCTTCCTAACACTCTTCCCTAACACTCCCTCCTTCTAACCTTTCCTAACACTCCCTCCCTTCCTAAACTCTTCCTAACACTCCTTCTAACACTCCTCTCCTTCCCTATCACTCCTCCCCTTCCCTAACACTCCTCCCCTTCCTAACACTCCCTCCCTTCCCTAACACTCCCTCCCTTCCCTAACACTCCTCCTTCCTAACACTCCTCCCTTCCTAACACTCCCTCCCCTTCCTAACACTCCCTCCCTTCCCTAACACTCCCTCTCCCCTTCCCTAACACTCCTCCCCTTCCTAACTCTCCCCTTCCCTTCCCCTCTATCACTCCCTCTCCCTTCCCTAACACTCCTTTCCTAACACTCCTCCCTTCCCTATACTCCTCCTTCCCTAACACTCCTCCCTTCCCTAACACTCCTTTCCTAACACTCCCTCCTTCCCTAACACTCCCCCCTTCTAACACTCTCCTTCCCTAACACTCCCTCCCTTCCCTAACACTCCTCCCCTTCCCTAACACTCTCCCTTCCAACACTCCCTCCTTCCTAACACTCCCTCCCCTTCCCTAACACTCCTCCCTTCCTAACTCTCTTCCTAACACTCCTCCCTTCCTAACACTCTTCCTAACACTCCCTCCCTCCTAACTCTTCCTAACACTCCCTCCCTTCCCTAACTCTTCCCTCTCCTTTCCTAACACTCCCCTCCCTTCCCTATCACTCCCTCCCTTCCTAACACTCCTCCTTCCTAACACTCCCTCCCTTCCCTAACACTCCTCCTTCCCTAACACTCCTCCTTCCTACTCTCCCTTCCCTAACACTCCCTCCCTTCCCTAACACTCCCTCCCTTCCCTAACACTCCTCCCTTCCTAACCTCCTCCCTTCCTAACACTCCTCCCTTCTAACCTCCTCCTTCAATCTCTCTTCCTAACACTCTCCTTCCTAACTCCTTCCTAACACTCCTCCTTCCCTAACACTCCTCCCCTTTCCTAACACTCCTCCTTCCCTAATCACTCCTCTCCTTCTAACATCCTCCTTCCTACACTCCCTCCTTCCTAACACTCCTCCTTCCTACATCCTCTCCTTCCTACACTCCTTCCTTCATCAATCTCATTTCACCATCACTTCCTCTTTACTATCACTCCTTTCACTATCATTCCTTTTTTTCCTTCCTTTTGCTAATCCTCCTGCTCCTGCTGCTCCTCTTCCACCTGCTTCTGCTCGTGCTCATGCTGCTGCTGTTCCTCCTCCTCCAACCTGCTCCTACTCCTCCTTCAACCTGCTCCTACTCCTCCTCCAACCTGCTCCAACTCCTCCTCCAACCTGCTCCTACTCCTCCTCCAACCTGCTCCAACTCTTCCTCCAACCTGCTCCTACTCCTCCTCCAACCTGCTCCTACTCTTCCTCCAACCTGCTCCTACTCCTTCTCCAACCTCCTACTCCTCCTGCAACATGCTCCTGCTCCTCCTCCTCCTCTTCCTCTTGCTCAGGTGCTCCTTCTGCTCCTACTCCACTCTGACCTCCTCTCTTCTCCTCTTCCTATTTTTTCTTCCTTTTTACTCTTCTCTTCCTTCTTTTTGCCTCCTCCTTCTCCTCCTCCAAGAAAGAACATTGTCACTCAAACAGTCACACCTTAGCTTTTCTGTGTCTCACACATACATACACACACACATACACACACATACGGGGCCAGGAGCTTTGAATCGACCCCTGCAACCACAACTAGGTGAGTACAGGATGTTCCAGAGAGGGAACACAGAAACAAGGTGGCACAATTGGAAGCTGAAGACTCAGATGAGTCAAAGGGATGTTAGGAAGTATTTCTTCAGCCATAGAGTTGTCAGGAAGTGGAATAGTCTAGCAAGTGATGTAGTGGAGGCAGGAACCATACATAGCTTTAAGACGAGGTATGATAAAGCTCATGGAGCAAGGAGAGAAGGAACCCAGTAGCGGCCATTGAAGAGGCGGGGCCAGGAGCTATGAATCTACCCCTGCAACCACAACTAGGTGAGTACACACACACACACACACACACACACACAGTGGAGGCAGGTTCCATACACAGCTTTAAGAAGAGGTATGATAAAGCTCATGGCGCAGGGAGAGTGACCCAGTAGCGGCCAGTGAAGAGGCGGGGTCAGGAGCTATGTCTCGACACACACACACACACACACAGCCTCCCAAGTCGTGGTTCCTGATCTGTCGTTCCCCTTAGCCCCCCCGTGTGCTTCTATTTACCTCCCCGTGGCGTCCCAGAGGGCGTGCCAGGGGCGTCCCTGGGACGGGGTGTGGGCGTGGGCGCCGCTTACAATGGGCGCTGCCTGTTGGGGGGGGGGGCGTTTTGACTCATTTCCTGTTGAGCGATGAGCTGACTTGATAGTTGGAGCCTTGTCCTCCTACCCAACACTCCTTCCTCCCTCCTGCATCCTTCATCTACTCTTCCTTTACCTTCTCTTACTCTTCTTTGTCTTCTTCCTCCACCCCATCCTCCTACTCTTCCTCTTCCTTCCCCCTCTACCCTAATTCTTCTTAATTTTCTTCCTCTCTTCATCCTCCTCCTCCTCCCTTTATTCTTCGTCTTTTTTCTCTTCCTTCTCCTCCTCTTCATCCTCCTCCTCCTTCCTTTATTCTTCGTCTTTTTTCTCTTCCTTCTCCTCCCCATCCTCCTCCTCATCGTCTTCCTTCACTTCTTCTTCTTCCTTCTCTTCTTCTCATTCTCCTTCTCCTCTCCTTATTTCTCTTTCCACCTTGCCCTCCTTAATCTCTTACTCTTTAATTACCTTTCTCCTTTGTCTCATCATAGTCATTATCATTATTATGACCATCATTGACACATTTCTCAAGCTTCTTGCATTTGTTCTGGCATTTACCATTTCATTTCCTTCAAGGCGGAAGCTCTCTTTCTCTCTCTCTCTCTCTCTCTCTCTCTCTCTCTCTCTCTCTCTCTCTCTCTCTCTCTCTCTCTCTCTCTCTCTCTCTCTCTCCCTCTATCTCCCTCTCTCAGCTAACGCACAGTACGCACAACTCCTCCATAAATTCTCGTCCTTTGCGTTCTTGCACAGTGTGTATGTCCACATTTCGCGCACAAAAGCCCGCATCACATTTTGCGACCTAATGGACCCCTCTGCCAACAAAAATAACATAAAATACAATAGCTAGCACGTATAAATAGATACCAATAGCAAATAGACAGCAGTAGGTAGCACGCATAAATAGAAAGCAGTTAGTGCCACACGCAGACAGCAATAGGAGGCACAGACAAATAGACAGCAGTAGGTAGCACGCATAAGAAAAAATAATTATCTAGCATAAAGAGATCGCAATAGCTAGCACACACGCAAATAGATAGCGATAACCAGCACGCATACACAGACAGCAAAAGGTTGCAAGCATATGCAGCAAAAGGTAACAATCATAAATAGACAACAAAAGGTAGTAAGCATAAATAGACAGAAATAACTAGGACGCATAAATAGACCCTCCAATAGCTATCATGCGTAAACAGACCGCAATAGGTAGTAGGCACAAATGGCTGGTAGGGTGTGTAGTTGCGTCATTATCACAACTTGAAGCATTCCATTAGCATATATTATGAAGACCCACAAGGCAGCGGCTAAAATGATCGAAGTCAGTAGCCTTTAAACATGGTAATGTGAGTTACTTTATCATATTTACATTTAGTTATGCGAGGTATTATGTGGTACTGTGAGGTGTATTATGTGGTACTGTGAGGTGTATTATGTGGTACTGTGAGGTGTATTATGTGGTACTGTGAGGTGTATTATGTTGTACTGTGAGGTGTATTTTGTGGTACTGTGAGGTGTATTATGTGGTACTGTGAGGTGTATTATGTTGTACTGTGAGGTGTATTTTGTGGTACTGTGAGGTGTATTATGTTGTACTGTGAGGTGTATTATGTGGTACTGTGAGGTGTATTATGTGGTACTGTGAGGTGTATTATGTGGTACTGTGAGGTGTATTATGTGGTACTGTGAGGTGTATTATGTGGTACTGTGAGGTGTATTATGTTGTACTGTGAGGTGTATTTTGTGGTACTGTGAGGTGTATTATGTTATACTGTGAGGTGTATTATGTGGTACTGTGAGGTGTATTATGTGGTACTGTGAGGTGTATTATGTGGTACTGTGAGGTGTATTATGTGGTACTGTGAGGTGTATTATGTTGTACTATGAGGTGTATTTTGTGGTACTGTGAGGTGTATTATGTTGTACTGTGATGTGTATTATGTTGTACTGTGAGGTGTATTTTGTGGTACTGTGAGGTGTATTATGTTGTACTGTGAGGTGTATTATGTTGTACTGTGAGGTGTGATATATGGTAATGTGAGGTGTAATATGTGGTACTGTGAGGTGTAATATGTGGTACTGTGAGGTGTAATATGTGGTACTGTGAAGTGTTATATGTGATAATGTGAGGTGTAATATGTGGTAATGTGAGGTGTAATATGTGGTACCGGGGAGGTGTAATATGTGGTACTGTGAGGTTTTATATGTGGTACTGTGAGGTGTAATATGTGGTACTGTGAGATGTAATATGTGGTACTGTGAGGTGTAATATGTGGTAATGTGAGGTGTAATATGTGGTACTGTGAGGTGTAATATGTGGTACTGTGAGGTGTAATATGTGGTACTGTGAGGTGTAATATGTGGTACTGTGAGGTGTAATATGTGGTACTGTGAGGTGTAATATGTGGTACTGTGAGGTGTAATATGTGGTACTGTGAGGTGTAATATGTGTTACTGTAAGGTGTAATATGTGGTACTGTGAGGTGTAATATGTGGTACTGTGAGGTGTAATATGTGGTACTGTGAGGTGTAATATGTGGTACTGTGAGGTGTAATATGTGGTACTGTGAGGTGTAATATGTGTTACTGTAAGGTGTAATCTGTGGTACTGTGAGGTGTAATATGTGGTACTGTGAGGTGTAATATGTGGTACTGTGAGGTGTAATATGTGGTACTGTGAGGTGTAATATGTGGTACTGTGAGGTGTAATATGTGGTACTGTGAGGTGTAATATGTGGTACTGTGAGGTGTAATATGTGGTACTGTAAGGTGTAATATGTGGTAATGAAAGGTTTAACAACATCAGAGAGAGAGAAGAGAGTTGAGTACATACACGAGTGGCTGGCTCACCTCAGCACGCTTCCTGTCCATTCTTAAAGTCATGAATGAACTACAGCAACACGTACACCAGTCCCCTTCTGCTTTCCCCTCCTTCCCGCTCCCCTATCCCTCCACTCCTCCAACCCCCAACCCCTTTCCGCTTCGTCCACCACCGGCGTCATCTCGAACCCCCGAACCCCCACCATTCACTGGTAGTGTACTTGATGCATGGTGTCTCGTACCCTTTAGATCATTCGGCTCGCAGTCGCAAGGTTCCGAGTTTGATTACCAGGCACGGAGACATATACTTGATCCGTCATAGACCAGGCCTCCTGGTGGATCAAGGCCTGAACAATCAGGCTGGTACTGCTGGCCACACGATGATCAGCAACTAACTTGGGGAATCTCTCAAGTTTCCGCTTGAAGACAGCCAGGAGAAGGATGTTAATTATTTGGGTACACATGGCACCCTTACTTTTCATTCGGAGTATTTTGCACTGTCTTCCCGGCCTTTTACTTACCTACTCTGAAAACATCCATCCCTTTACTTTCTCTAATAATGGAATAATACCAGTTATCTTAAGCCTCCTTCACTCCTCTCCCTTCTCCCCTTCTGTTTATTTCATGATGGAACATCACCCTTCAAACCCCCTTCACTCATCTCTCTTCTCCCCTTCCATTTCTTTCATTTCTGAATATCACCCTTTAAGCCCCCCTTCATTCCTCTCCCTTTTATATTTTCTTTCACAGTGGAATGACATCAGTTACCCCAAGCCATGGTCGTCCAATTGCCCTTCTTTCATCAGCCTCATTGGCCGTCCTCTCTCCTCCAATTGGACGACGTTGACAACACCCTTCCATTTTTGGAAGACGAGTGGCGAAAACTACATTTAGCCTCTCCGAATCTTTTCGTGTTATTCTCTCCTTAGATAAATTTCCTTGACAATTTTGGGGCTAATCTCGGTTTTGACTGGCTGAGGGTTTTTTTTAGGGTGGGGGGAGGAAAGATTTCCATTTTGAAGACGATTGGCTGTTGAATCCAGATGCCCATTGCAGAGGACACCTTTATTGGGATGACGTTTCGCAGTACACAGAGTGAAGCGTCGCCGCAGTAGAAGCCTTTTTTTTCTATACTGTGTGTATTTTCAGCTCACGCTGTTATTGGTCAGGGGTTGCGCAGGCTTTAATGTTATGAAGGGGATTGGCCGGTGATGAAGGGAGAGCCGTCCTATCATTGTCAGCTGTGGCTGACAAATAGCGGCGAGTCTATTAGTGATGCTAGTGGGGCCTTGTTTACATGGCACATAACGTGGTTAGTAGCCTGAATTTCGACGAATGAGACATTTATGAAACACTTGGGGTATATTTCTTCTTCTTTATATGTGCAACACTTGGGTATCTTTATTGTCGAAACGTGTCGCATGCACATCAGGTTTCTTCAGTCGAATACAGAGATGACTAATATGCTGAAGACAGTGGAAAATTTGGAGAGGTAATTTCGAGGTGCTTAGTCCCACAGCCTTGATTGAAGGTAGTTTAGTCCCACAGCCTTGATTGAAGGTAGTTTAGTCCCACAGCCTTGATTGAAGGTAGTTTAGTCCCACAGCCTTGACTGAAGGTAGTTTAGTCCCACAGCCTTGATTGAAGGTGTTCATTCCTTTAACCATGATAGAAGATGCTCAGTCCCTAAGCCTTAATAAAAGGTAGTCAGTCCCCAGCCTTGATAGTAGGTTTTCTGTCTCTTAGCCTTAATAGGAGACGTTCAGTCCCTCAGCACTGATAGAAGGTAGTCAGACTTTTAGTTCTGATAGAAAATGCTCAGTACCTTAGCCTCGATAGAAGGTGATCAGTCCCACACCTGATATAAAATGAGCCAGAATCTCACAAATTCTTCCTCCGTTGCTATTACAACTACTGCTGCTGCTAATATTACTACCTTTTGCAATTGCTACTGCTTAAACTACTACTATTACAAATACATATATTGCAACTATTGCTGGTGATGCTTCTAATGATATTACAGCTGTTGCTGCTGCTGCTACTTTTACTGCTGCTACTGTTATTGTTACTAACACTGCCACTGATCCTGATACTACTACTACTGATACTACTACTGTTACTTCTGATACTGCTGTTGATATTACTGTTTCAGTTGCTATCATTACTGTGACTACTTTTACTAAGACCACTGCTTCTGCTACTGTTGCTGTTTCCACTGCTTCTGCTACAATTTTTACTACTAATGTCACTACTATTACTATTACTACTAATATTATGAGTTCTACTAATATTACTGCTACTCATTTTGCTGATTTTACTATCATAATTAACGTTGCTGCTATTACCACTACTATTGCAGCTGTTGCTACTGCCAATGCAGCAACAACCAACACTAATATACTGTAACTACTATCACCAACGGCAACTACCACCACAACTACCACCACTACTACTGTACTTAATACCACCACTGCTACCACTACTACACCTACTGTTACTACTGTTCCCACCACCACTAATACACTTACAACTTCCACTGCTACCATTACTACACCTACGACTATCACCAGTATTAAATCTACTTAAACTACAAAGAAAACAAAGTAAGAAAAAACACAATTAGGCCAAAACAAGCCAGTCCAAAATCATCGAGAATTTCAAGACACACACCCATTTTTGTTTTTGTAAAATGACATATATTTCTCTGTACAAATACATCCTGTGTATAGAGATAACAACAGGCAGGGTTTATATAATGGCAAAGAGTGGAAAAGAGGCTAGACGAGTACAGATATAAAGCAGGTAAAGGAGCCAGAACAGCTGTGAGGTAGGGGTAAAAAGCCAGAACAGCTGTGAGGTAGGGGGTAAAGGAGCCAGAACAGCTGTGAGGTAGGGGGTAAAGGAGCCAGAATAGCTATGAGGCAGGAGGTAAAGGAGCCAGTACCAGTGGCGTTGCTAAGGTTGGTGTCACCCAGGGCGGCAGCCTTGGTGTCACCCC
Organism: Cherax destructor; assembly: GCA_009830355.1. Lineage (NCBI taxonomy): Eukaryota > Metazoa > Arthropoda > Malacostraca > Decapoda > Parastacidae > Cherax > Cherax destructor. The sequence goes on from WNWK01001730.1 coordinate 77,298, forward strand.
CATGAAATCCAAGGGCGGGGGAATGGGGGAGTAAACTCCAGTTAAGTCACTTCTGCATGACCAGTGACGTCACTTCTGCATGACCAGTGACGTCACGTCTGCATGACCAGTGACGTCACTTCTGCATGACCAGTGACGTCACTTCTGCATGACCAGTGACGTCACTTCTGCATGACCAGTGACGTCACTTCTGCATGACCAGTGACGTCACTTCTGCATGACCAGTGACTAATGTTTAGCAATGAGAAAGTTTAAGGGCCATAAACCGAACAGGAGAATACTTCTTAACTTCATTGATGATAAAATAAATAATCGTAGTATTATTGAGGAAACAAACTGTACAGGCAACAGATCCTACATATATATTCACCTTCAACAATGCAAACAAAAAAAAAACTTGAAAAATAAAGAAAAACATTTCACTATCAGATAAACACTAGTTCCTATTTCACCTTGAATACAGGTAACATCTCTATGAATCAGATCTTACATTTCCTTGCCTTCAATCTTGCAAAATCATCTATCACATCATCAAAATCAATGCTGTCAACTGACCCATTTTCTATGGATAACATTGCTAAGTCAGAGATTCTGGATTGACTCATTGTGGACCGTAAATAGTTTTAATCAGCTTCAACTTGGAGAAACTCTTTCCACAAGAAGCAACAGAAACACATATAGTGAGGAACAACCTCAGGCAGAGTGTGAGAGCTGCAAGAGAGTCAATGAAATCCCATTCAGCTGTGAATGTTAGTGCATCCAAATGCGGTCCAGTGCTTAACGTTTTGAAGATCAACATCAGCAGCTTGCAGGACCCACCTTAGTCTTGGCATTTCAACTTGAAATACCAAGACTAAGGAGGCTCAAAATATGAGAATTACCTGACCCTTTGTCTGTTTAACCCAGCCACAGACATACCACCTGGACCAACCACACTCGTGGGCGGTGCAGCTGACACAGACATACCACCTGGACCAACCTCACTCGTGGGCGGTGCAGCAGACACAGACATACCACCTGGACCAACCTCACTCGTGGGCGGTGCAGCAGACACAGACATACCACCTGGACCAACCACACTCGTGGGCGGTGCAGCAGACACAGACATACCACCTGGACCAACCTCACTCGTGGGCGGTGCAGCAGACACAGACATACCACCTGGACCAACCTCACTCGTGGGCGGTGCAGCAGACACAGGATGTTATGTCACTGATGACTCATCATAGTGATGACAGGTGGATTATGGGTTTTTCCAAAATATCGTAAATAAAATTATCGATTTATCGTAGTTTTTCGTATAGCGTCATTGATTTTCCCTATATAGGCTTATTTGTACTCTGTAATCATGTAAACTGCTGTATAGAAACAAAGGATTTTTTTCTTATGTTGCTGCAGCACTGATTTGGTCATTAGTGTCATCTTCTTTAGAGGCTCTATGGTGCCACCCGCTTGACGGTGTCACCCGGGGCTACCCGCACCCCCCTTCCCCCTTATGACGCCGCTGGCCAGTACAGCTGTGAAGCAGGGGGTAGAAGAACCAGTACAACTATGAGGCAGGGGGTAGAAGAACCAGTACAACTATGAGGCAGGGGGTAGAAGAACCAGTACAACTATGAGGCAGGGGGTAGAAGAACCAGTACAACTATGAGGCAGGGGGTAGAAGAACCAGTACAACTATGAGGCAGGGGGTAGAAGAACCAGTACAACTATGAGGCAGGGGGTAGGGGATGTGGGCTGGCATGGGCCAGTAGGCTCTCTAGAACAGTCTACTACATGCATCTTTCTTCACATTTGTCGACAATTTAAATATCTTATTCAAACCCAATGACCCACTTTGGTTTAGCTCTACAAGTAAATATATTAATAGTTAATAAATAATAGCAATAATAATAATAATAATAATAATAATAATAATAGCAGTAATAATAATTATATTTTTTTCTTCTCATTTTATTACCATAATAAAGTCAGGTTAATGTGTCAGCTTTGCCTCACTACGGAAGAACATCTAATTAGAACAGAGGAAAAATGCATGTAAATCCTTTCGGCTGATTTAGATCAGTTTGATCTTCGGTAAAATAACATTTAATTACGCTAATTAGTGGTGTAACTGGTCGTTGGGGGAAGAATATTAATTCCAGCGGCGGCATGACTGCCAGAGAAAAATAATTATGGTAATTATTAACAATCTTAACCAAAATAATCAATGATAAATTTGTTTTTAATCATTAAAAATGGATAGTTATTTATTCATAACTTAAATTAACCAAAAATATTTAAATTGTAGCTAAAAAAATTGTTTTTTTTTAAACTGTTGTTAATATTATATGATAAAAAGATAATTTGCGAAGTTAATATTTACATTTGCACTAAATTTAATTTGTTGAAAAAATGTCTGAATTTGCATAATCATTAAATGAATCGTAATTATCATTGTATCAACGTAATAATTTAATCTAAATAATTATGCAAAAGTCATTATTTAATAAGTTATAACAAAATATCAAAGTTAACTGCACTGAGAGGTGTATATCTATCAGTGTATATGCACTGAGAGGTGTATATCTATCAGTGTATGTTCACTGAGAGGTGTATATCTATCAGTGTATGTGCACTGAGAGGTGTATATCTATCAGTGTATGTTCACTGAGAGGTGTATATCTATCAGTGTATGTGCACTGAGAGGTGTATATCTATCAGTGTATGTGCACTGAGAGGTGTATATCTATCAGTGTATGTGCACTGAGAGGTGTATATCTATCAGTGTATGTGCACTGAGAGGTGTATATCTATCAGTGTATGTGCACTGAGAGGTGTATATCTATCAGTGTATGTGCACTGAGAGGTGTATGTCTATCAGTGTATGTGCACTGAGAGGTGTATGTCTGCTTTTGTGGCACTCGGTGTACATACACTGAGAGTTTACTTTAATCCCTATTTTAAGGATTAAAGTTACCCAGCTGGTGGTTAACAGGTGACACGCAGCCTTAATAAAGACCCTCGTATAGTCAAGAAGCTTTAAACCAAATTAGAAAAATGATGAAAATAATAATAATAATAATAATAATAATAATAATAATAATAATAATAATAATAATAATAATAATAATAATTAATAATAATTAATAATGATAATAGCAGCATCAACATTAATACTAAACATTTAATTTCAAGTCCTTAAACACTTTTGATTCGATAATTCACTTTATCCTGTTGTCCACTTGATGAAAAATTCAATTAAAATTCTGCCAGGCATTCGAAATTTCAATCTTTTACGAGGCTCTGTGAGGACTGCTCAATGATACCGCTGTGTACTCACCTAACTGTGGTTGCATGGGTCGATTCATAGCTCCTGGCCCCGCCTCTTCACTGGTCGCTACTAGGTTCACTCTCTCCCTGCTCCATGAGCTTTATCATACTCTTCTTAAAGCTTTGTATGGCTCCTGCCTCCACTACATCACTCTCCAGACTATTCCACTTCCTGACAACTCTGTGACGGACGAAATACTTCCTACCATCCATGTGACTCGTCTGAGTCTTGAGCTTCCAATTGTGACCCCTTGTTGCTGTGTCCCATCTTATCAATTCCTCTCAGTATTTTAACGTCGTTATCATGTCCCCCCATCACTCTTGTCCTTCAGTCTTGTCAGGTCGATTTCCCTTAAAATCTCCTCGTAGGACATGCCCCTTAGCTCAGGAACTAGTCTTGTTGGAAACCTTTGCACTTTCTCTAATTTCTTGACGTGCTTGACCAGGTGTGGGTTCCAAACTGGTGTTCCATACTCCAAAATGGGCCTAACGTTCACGGTGTAGAGTCTTGAATGATTCCTTACTGATGTGTCGGTACGCTATTCATAGGTTTGCCAGGAGCCCATTTGCTGTAGCAGTTATTTGGCTGATGTGAAGTATAATGCTCACCCCAAGATCCTTTTATTTGAGTAAGATTTGCAGTTTTTGGCCCTCCCCTCGCCTGTACTCTGTCTGCGGTCTTCTGTGCCCTTCCCCACTCTTCGTGACTTTGCACTTGGTGGGGTTAAACTCTAGGAGCCAGTTGTTGGACCAGGCTTGCAGCATGTCCAGATCCCTTTGCAGTCCTGCTTGTTTCTTATCCGATTGGATTCTCCTCATTAACTTCACATCGTCTGCAAACAGGGACACTTCTGAGTCTACGCCTTCCGTCATGTCATTCATATATACGAAACAGCACCGGTCCTAGGATTGACCCTTGTGGAATCCCACTCGTCAAAGGTACCCATTCTGACACCTCGTCACGTACCATGGCTCGTTATCTTCCTGTCAGGTATTCTCTGATCAAATGAAGTGCTTTTCCTGTTATACGTGCCTGATCCTCTAGCTTTTGCGCTAATCTTTTGTGTGGAACTTTGTCGAAAGCCTTCTTGCAGTCCAAGAAAATGCAATCTACCCACCCCTCTCTTCTCTTACTTTCGTCACCTTGTCGTAAAATTGCAGTAGGTTTGTGACAGAGGATTTTCCTTCTCTGAAACTGTGCTGATTGTCGTGTATAAACTCATTTCATTCTAGGTGCTCCACTGTTCTTCTGATAATCTTCATGACTTTGCATACTATGCATGTCAGTGACATTGGTCTGTAATTTAATGCTACCTATCTGTCTCCGTTCTTAAAAATTGTAACTACATTTGCTGTTTTCCATACCTTAGCTAGTCGCCTGTTTCGACCAATCTGTTGAAGATTGTTAGTGTTACACACAGCGCCTCTGCTCCCTCTCTCAGGACCCATGAAGAGATGTTGTCCAGTCTCATAGCCTTTGAGGTATCTAGTTTACTTAGCAGCCTCTTCACTTCCTCCTCGGTTGTATGTATTGTGTCCAGCACTTGTTGGTGTACCCCACCATTCCGGCTTCCCAGAGTCCTTTCTGTCTCCACTGAAAATACTTCCTTGAATCTCATGTTGAGCTCTTCACATGCTTCTCGGGCGTTTTCTGTGAACTTCCCTCCTTCCTTCCTTAGCCTGGTCCTTTACTGGTGTTTTCCTCTTGATGTGGCTGTACAACAGCTTCGGGTCAGACATGGCTTTCGATGGTATGCCATTTTCGTATTGCCTCTGGGTCTCTCTTCTTATCTTTGCATATTCGTTTCTGGCTCTTCGGCTTATCTCCTTATTTTCCTGGGTCCTTTGTCGTCTATACTTTTTCCATTTTCTAGCGCACTTAGTTTTGGCCTCTCTGCACCTTTGGGTGAACCAAGGGCTCGCTCTGGTTTTCCCACTACGTATTTCTGTTGCCCTTGTGAACGAACCTCTCTTCTGCCTCCTTGCATTTTGTTGTCACGTATTCCACTTTGTTTTTTGTGTGTGTGTGTGAGAGAGAGAGAGAGAGAGAGAGAGAGAGAGAGAGAGAGAGAGAGAGAGAGTGTGTGTACTCACCTAGTTGTACTCACCTAGTTGTGGTTGCAGGGGTCGAGTCAAAGCTCCTGGCCCCGCCTCTTCACTGGCCGCTACTGGGTCACTCTCCCTGCGCCATGAGCTTTATCATACCTCTGCTTAAAGCTATGTATAGAGCCTGCCTCCACTACATCGCTTCCTAAACTATTCCACTTCCCGACCACTCTGTGACTGAAGAAATACTTCCTAACATCTCTGTGATTCATCTGAGTCTTCAACTTCCATCTGTGTCCCCTTGTTGTTGTGTCCCATCTCTGGAACATTCTGTCTCTGTCCACTTTGTCAATTCCTCTCAGTATCTTATATGTTGTTATCATGTCTCCCCTGTCTCTCCTGTCCTCCAGTGTCGTCAGGTCGATTTCCCTTAACCTCCCCTCGTAGGACATACCCCTTAGCTCCGGGACTAGTCTTGTTGCAAACCTTTGCACTTTCTCGAGCTTCTTCACATGCTTGGCTAGGTGTGGGTTCCAAACTGGTGCTGCATACTCCAATATGGGCCTAACGTACACAGTGTACAGGGTCCTGAACGATTCTTTATTAAGATGTCGGAATGCTGTTCTTAGGTTTGCTAGGCGCCCATATGCTGCAGCAGTTATTTGGTTGATGTGCGCCTCAGGAGATGTGCCTGGTGTTATACTCACCCCAAGATCTTTTCCTTGATTGAGGTTTTAGTCTCTGGCCCCCTAGGCTGTACTCCGTCTGCGGTCTTCTTTGCCCTTCCCCAATCTTCATGACTTTGCACTTGGTGGGGTTGAACTCCAGGAGCCAGTTGCTGGACCAGGCTTGCAGCCTGTCCAGATCCCTTTGTAGTTCTGCCTGGTCCTCGTCCGATTGAATTCTTCTCATCAACTTCACATCATCTGCAAACAGGGACACTTCGGAGTCTATTCCTTCCGTCATGTCGTTCACAAATACCAGAAACAGCACTGGTCCCAGGACTGACCCCTGTGGAACCCCGCTCGTCACCGGCGCCCACTCCGACACCTCGCCAACTTCTGTGTGTGTGTGTGTGTTAGTTACCATTTTGTCCTAGGCACATGTCGATTTGACACTAGGCCTGTTGTATGTATGTGTGTGTGTGTGTGTAAGGAAACACTTCGAAATGTTTCCGCCCCGTCGGGAATAGAACCCGGGCCCTCCGTGCGTGAAGCGAGAGCTTTACCACTAGGCCACCGGGGTGTGTGTGTGTGTGTGTGTGTGTGTGTGTGTGTGCTCTTGTTGTTCTTACCCACAGACTGAGAGCTCTGAACCGACACACTTGCAATAGGCACAATGAGAAGAAATATGAATGACGTATACAAATGAAAAACTCGAAACAAGGAACTCAAGATCTAGAAATTGTGTTACAGACGAGTGGCACAATCTACCAGGTAGAGTGAGCGTAACTAACACACTAGAATGTTTGAATAACCCGTTAGTCCAACCCCGGTCACATGAATGGGTCGGACCTGTGTCTGAGTGAGAGCGATTGGATCTGAGAAAGTCCTGGCAAGTATAGGCCAGCAGGCCTACTGTTGTGCTCCTCCATCCTTTAAATTTGTTTTAGGAAAGCTGGGTTGGAAAAGGATCTGCCTGGCATAGGTCAGCAGACTTCTGCTGTGTTGCTCTGTTCTCAAGTTCCTACAATGAGTCTGCCTAAATTAATATATTATACCTTAATTCTAGCGAGCGAGATTATTTAGAGTCTAAATTTTAGACTTTTGTTATTGATGGTGATATTATTGTATCGGTAGGTGATGGTATGTGATATTATTGTATCGGCAGGTGATGGTATGTGATATTATTGTATCGGCAGGTGATGGTATGTGATATTATTGTATCGGCAGGTGATGGTATGTGATATTATTGTATCGGCAGGTGATGGTATGTGATATTATTGTATCGGCAGGTGATGGTATGTGATATTATTGTATCGGCAGGTGATGGTATGTGATATTATTGTATCGGCAGGTGTTGGTATGTGATATTGTATCGGCAGGTGATATGTAATATTATTGTATCGGTAGGATTTGATATGTAATATTATTGTATCGGCTGGTGATAGTGATATTATTGTATCGGCAGGTGATATGTAATATTATTGTATCGGTTGGATTTGATATGTAATATTATTGTATCGGCAGGTGATGGTGATATTATTGTATCGGCAGGTGATATGTAATATTATTGTATCGGTAGGATTTGATATGTAATATTATTGTATCGGCAGGTGATGGTGATATTATTGTATCGGCAGGTGATATGTGATATTATTGTATCGGCAGGTGACGGTAGGTGATATTGTATCGGCAGGTGATGATATGTGATATTGTATCGGTAGGTGATATTATTCCTCTGGTAAATCAGGCTGTTTCTGCTAGCAGCCTTCAGGCCCACATCGCCGTCATAACCAGGTTGATCAGGCAGTCTAAAACTATATAGATGGAGGAACTATTACATTTTTCCTTCAGTCTATATTTAATTAGTATTAGTCGATGAAGAGACATTAAGATGGAGTGATGGATCAGTGATGGTTCCTTCAGCTCTATATAGAGGGAGGTCACTCCATCATGGTGGATCAAATATGGCTCAGAAAGCAGTGACGGATGGTGAGGCAAGGTAGCAAGAAGGAAGGTAGGGAGGGGTTGAAACGTTAGAGGAGGGGATAACGAAGGAGGGGAATGAGAGTGAGATATGAGGAAGAAGCTAAAAATGGGAAATGGGAAAGTGAATAATGCAACGAGAGGGAAAGATGGAGAAATTGGGGAGGGGAAGAAGGAAGATCAAGAGAGGGGAGGGAGAAATGGAAAGAGGGCCAACTTCTGAAAGAGGGAAATACAAGAGAAAGGGGAAGAGTGATGGAGCTGCAGTGGGTAAGGGGACGAACGAGAAGGGAAGTGTAAAATGAGAGAGAGAGAGAGAGAGAGAGAGAGAGAGAGAGAGAGAGAGAGATAATGAACACTTATCGAAGCTAGGCAATAATCCACATGAAGAAAAAAAAATTAGATCTGTATATTTCGACCCCTAAATGGACACCTCTTCAGCAGATGCAAAAAGTGAGGAGGTGGTCATATTCGTATAAGGTAAAAGAGGTAAGTCCTTAGGTGAGGGGCTGTGTTATGCTGCGTCAGGTCAACAATGTACTGGTTTAACAAGATAGTTGTAGAAAAGTAGAACAAACATTGAGGCAGCGTCATGGAGGTTGAACAGATACATGAACAGCTTCGTGTGTGCGTATGAAAATTGCCTAACATGGACTTATAGGCCTACTGTAGTGTTTCACTCATACGCTGGCGTTCTCATGTCGGTTGAGTGTTGGTATATATTTCCTATGGGTGAATTTTGAAGCAACAGTCGTCCAGTATCCTTGTGAGATATTATGGTTTGTGTACACACACACATACACACACGAACACACACACATACACACACGAACACACACACACACACATACATACACACACACACATACACACACACACACATAAACACGCACACACACACACACACATAAACACGCACACACACACACACACACACACACACACACACACACACACACACACAACCACACACACACAACCACACACACACACACACAACAGACCTAGTGTCTAATCGACATGTGCTTAGGACAAAATGGTAACAAACTAACACACATAGCGACAGGATGTTCTAGAGAGGGAAAACAGAAACAAGGTGGCACAATTGGAAGTTGAAGACTCAGATGAGTCAGAGGGATGTTAGGAAGCATTTCTTCAGCCATAGAGTATTCAGGAAGTGGAATGGTCTACCAAATGATGTAGTGGAGGCAGGAACCATACATAGCTTTAAGATGAGGTATGATAAAGCTCATGGAGCAGGGAGAGAAGAGACCCAGTAGCGGACAGTGAAGAGGCGGGGCCAGGAGCTGAGTCTCAACCCCTGCAACCACAATTAGGTGAGTACAATTAGGTGAGTACACACATACACATCACACACACATACACACACACACACACACACACACACACACACACACACACACACTCACACACACACTCACACTCACACACACACATATATATGTCGTGGCGATTAAGTAAAACTTGCGATTTTATCTTAAATAGCAACGCACTTCTTGCCGAATAGGGTAAGCGAAAATTTGTATATGCAATAATTTCGCAAAAATTATTTTGTCTGTTTATTATAAATTATTGTATCTTATATAAAATATATTTAGTTGGATTAGGTTAAATTAAATAGCGCTTGTTATAATAAGGTTAGGTAAGTTTCTTATGTTTTTTTTTTAGTATAAAATCATTAATTTTTATATTAACATTAATTAAAAAAATATATCTTTAATTGTTTAAGAGAAAATTTTAGAAAGGACTTAATTATAAATGAGTTCTTGCTAATTGACCACTTGTACGTATTCGGCACGATATTATATATAAATATAGTTATGGAATACTACCATAAGAGGTTAAACAAAAAAACAGTAAATAAGCAGAGAGGAAAGACACAGAGTAAAGTAACAAGAGAGAGAGAGAGAGAGAGAGACGATGTGGGAAGAGATAAAGCTAGGGAGCAGAAGTGGCCCGAAATAATGGGAGGGAGAAGAATATGGGAGTTCTCTCAGGGGGAAAATGAAAACGAGGGGAGGGAGGGAGAGATAAGAGAGAGAGAGACCGATATTTGGAGAGAGAGAGAGAGAGAGTCAATCATTATCAATATATTTTCCTTGTCGATACGAGTACAGGGAAACGTAATTGTAATGTGTACATGTATAGGCTGGCACAAGAGACAGAGACCAACAAGGTTCGTCTCCACAAACACAATTTGGAGAGAGTACACACACAAACACCAAGCAAATTAAAAATATCATACAATAGCAAATTTATAGAGGATAAATTAAAATTTTACTAATAATAACAATATTCTTCTTTGTTTTTTTCTCTATTCTTTTATTTTATTTTGCTGCTGCTGCTGCTGCTGCTGCTGCTGCTCTGCTGCTGCTGCTGCTGCTGCGCTGCGCTGCGCCGCACTGCTGGCGCTGCTGCTGCTGCGCTGCCTGCTGCTGCGCGCTGCGCTGCTGCGGCGCTGCGCGCTTGCGCGCGCTGCGCTGCTGCGCTGCTCGCGCAGCTGCCTGCTGCGCTGCTGCTGCTGCGCGCTCGCGCGCGCTCTGCCGCAGCTGCTGCTGCTGCTGCTAGCAGCGCGCTGCTGCTGCGCTGCACGCTGCAGCAGCTGCTGCTGCTGCGCTGCCGCTGCTGCCTGCTGCTGCCAGCACGCATGCTGCTGCGCGCAGCACGCGCGCGCTGCTGCGCGCTGCGCAGCGCTGCTGCTGCTGCTGCTGCTGCTGCACAGCTGCGCAGCAGCAGCAGCCGCAGCAGCTAGCACTGCTCGCGCTGCTGCGCTGCACTGCGCTGCTGCGCGCTAGGCAACAGCAGCGCGCTAGCGCTGCTGCGCTGCTGCGCGCGCTGCGCGCTGCGCAGCGCGCGCTCGCTCGCTGCTGCCTGCGCTGCTGCTGCTGCTGCTGCTGCTGCTGCTGCCGCTGCTGCTGCGCTGCTGCTGCGCAGCGCTGCGCGCTGCGCTGCGCTGCAGCTGCTGCTGCGCTGCTGCTGCTGCTGCTGCTGCGCTGCTGCTGCTGCTGCCGTCTGCTGCTGCTGCTGCTGCTGCTGCTGCTGCTGCTGCTGCTGCTGCTGCTGCTGCTGCTGCTGCTGCTGCTGCTGCTGCTGCTGCTGCTGCTGCTGCTGCTGCTGCTGCTGCTGCTGCTGCTGCTGCTGCTGCTGCTGCGGCTGCTGCTGCTGCTGCTGCTGCTGCTGCTGCTGCTGCTGCTGCTGCTGCTGCTGCTGCGCTGCTGCCGCTGCTGCTGCGCTGCGCTGCTGCCTGCTGCTGCTGCTGCTGCTGCTGCTGCTGCTGCTGCTGCTGCTGCTGCTGCTGCTGCTGCTGCTGCTGCTGCTGCTGCTGCTGCTGCTGCTGCTGCTGCTGCTGCTGCTGCTGCTGCTGCTGCTGCTGCTGCTGCTGCTGCGCTGCTGCTGCTGCTGCTGCTGCCTGCTGCTGCTGCTGCTGCTGCTGCTGCTGCTGCTGCTGCTGCTGCTGCTGCTGCTGCTGCTGCTGCTGCTGCTGCTGCTGCTGCTGCTGCTGCTGCTGCTGCTGCTGCTGCTGCTGCTGCTGCTGCTGCTGCTGCTGCTGCTGCTGCTGCTGCTTCTGCTGCTGCTGCTGCTGCCGCTTCTGCTTCTGCTGCTGCTGCTGCTGCTGCTGCTGCTGCTGCTGCTGACGCTGCTGCTGCTGCTGCTGCTGCTGCCTGCTGCTGCTGCTGCTGCTCGCGCGCTGCTGCTGCTGCTGCTGCTGCTGTGCTGCTGCTGCTGCTCGCTGCTGCTGCTGCTGCTGCTGCTGCTGCTGCTGCTGCTGCTGCTGCTGCTGCTGCTGCTGCTGCTGCTGCTGCTGCTGCTTGCTGCTGCTGTGCTTGCTGCTGCTTGCTGCTGCTGCTGCTGTGCTGCTGCTCTCTCTGCTCTCTCTTCTCTCTTCTCTCTTCTCTCTTCTTCTCTTCCTGTCTCTCTCTTCTCTCTTCTTCTGCTCCTCTTCTTCTTCCTCCTCATCATCATTTTCTTGTTGTTCCTCGTTTTGCACGTCTTCCTCCTTCTTCCTTATTCTCATCCTCGTTCTCCTCCATTCATCTCCTTTACCGACCTTCTTCCATCAATGTAGGTGACCCATTAAAAAAAGAAAAAGAAAAACGCTCTGACCATCACTCAACAAACTGATCTTCTCGTAAATCAACAACTATTTTCAAGCACCAACTAAATCGCACTTGGCTAGTCTCTGTAAATGACGTGTGTATCAAGATGTTAGACGTGTGTGCGTCACGTCTAACATCTTGGTACACACGTACACAGGCTTGTGGAGCCTGTGGACGTGGACGTGTACGTGTTGCTCTAAGTAATTTTTTTTTAGCTCCATCTGTTAGTTATGAACCTTAACATACACGGACGGATGTTCTATATGTTGGTCGTCAGACGGAGGCTCTAGCCGTTGGTCCCATGCTGTGGGCTCCAGCTGTTGGTCCTATGCTGTGGGCTCTAGCAGTTGGTTCCATGCTGTGGGTTCCAGCTGTTGGTCCCATGCCGTATGCTCCAGGAGGTCGCCTCATAGCGTAAGCTATGGTCACTTGACGTCGGTTCTAGCTGTTGGTCTCATGCTGTAGACTCTAGCTGTTGGTCCATGATGTAGGTTCTAGCTGTTGGTTCTCAGTAAAGGAGGAGGAAAGTGAGAAGGATATGGGTGGCCTTACTGTCATGTACAAGTCCAGTGTTGTTAAGAAACCAGAATTAGCTCTATTCCGAGGACAGCTTCACAAGTGAGCTTCACAAGACGGGCAGTCACTAGCATCCATACACTGGCTGTACCCTTCTCAAGAACATCACTTCACCTGAGATCATTTATTCCTAGGATGACTCGTGTCTGGAACATGTTCGTTGAGCATAACTACATCATCAAAATAAAGTCAGCTGACCAAATGAAATTGCTGGCCCACGGATGGCTCCAACTTCATCCTGTTCCCTATCTGTATATCTCTTAACAATAAAAAGGCTTTCAAATGAACTGATGTAGGTAACAGCTTTTAGCGTGTGAATAAAGTAGGGACCCTTAAGTTAACCTTGTAAAACCCTTGTGTAAAAAAAAAAATGAGGGGGTTGCCTCCTCAAGATAAGAGGAGGAGGAGGAGGAGGAGGAGGAGGAGGAGGAGGAGAGGAGGAGGAGGAGGAGGAGAAGGTGAAGGAGGAGGAGGTGGAGGAGGTCCTACCAATCTCCTTTCACCCCCTTCCGTAATCCCACTCTCTCCCACATCACCCATATACTACCACATCCCTTTCTAGCCTCACCTCTGCTCGTGACTCCCCTCCCTCTTCCCTCCCCATCCTCACTAACCCCCTCCCATCGTCCTCCCCACCTCCCCCACCCCTCCCATCCAACACCAATAGCCCCCTACTCCTCTCCCTCCCCACTCCCCTTCCCTAGCATCCAGTGGCTGTAAGTCATTTATCATTATTATCAGCGGAGTCAGTTAGTCTTCCCCCTCCTCTCTCACCCCTCCCTTACATCTCTCCTTCCTCCCCTTCCACCTCTTTTATCCCCTAGCTTTCCCCCTCCTTTCCCTTTCCCTATACCTTTTCTTTCATTACTTTTCTCCTACTCCCACTTTCGCCTCCCTTTCCATTCTCTACCCCCCTTTTTCTTTTACTCTTCCTTGACTCTCATTCCTCTTTATTTCAATGCCTTCATTCTGCCTCCTTCACCTCTTTTTTCCCCCCCTTGATTTTCTTTCTTGACCTCCCCATCACCTTTATTTTCTCCTTTCTTTCCAATTTCTTCCTCCACTTTCTTATTTTCCCTCTGTAACTATAAGAGCTACTATCATAAAGAAGACAACAAGAGAAGACAGAAGGCAGCAACAGAAGACGCAAGACAGCAACAGAAGACAGAAGACAACAACAGAAGACGAAAATAGAAGGCAGAAACAGAAGTGAGAAACAGAAGTGAGAAACAGAAGTGAGAAACAGAAGTGAGAAACAGAAGTGAGAAACAGAAGTGAGAAACAGAAGAGAGAAACAGAAGAGAGAAACAAAATATAGAAACAGAGACAAATGACAGCAACAGAAACGGAAGTCAAACAGAAGACAGAAATAAAATCAGAAGGCAGAACAACAATAATTATTCAATCACAAAAGCAACAAAAACAAAAGAGTGACCCACACACACACACACACACACACACACACACACACACACACACACACACACACATACACACACAAATATATGATTCCTTCATAATTAAGTTTTAAAGAGAATATCCTTAGATTTACTTCTAATTATTTCTGGCAGAATGATATGAACTCTTAATATTATTATTATTATTCTTGTTCTTGTAATTATTATTATTATCATTTACATAAATATTTAGTTTAGACGCATGCATAGAGCTTCATTTGCAGTAGTTGAGCCCCAACTCCTGGGTCTTCCCCTGAGCTCAGGGGGAACACACCCTATGCTGTGCCCTCTAATTGTCTACATCAATGTTCATCTATATACTAGAAATAGAAGGAGTTATCATCTCTTTATCGGATCAAATTCTCATTACCTCCCTTTCCCTAGGAACTATGTGGACCTTACGGGTTTGGCCCCTTTGCATGAATTAAATAATAATAATAATAATAATAATAATAATTTATTATTATTATTATTATTATGAATGATGTCTCTGCTCACTTGAGTAAATATATAAATAAATGTTACATTCAATGAATCTTATATATATGAATCTTATATATATGAATCTTATATATATGAATCTTATATATATATATATATATATATATATATATATATATATATATATATATATATATATATATATATATATAACTGAGACATATCCGTACAGGTGTAAGTTCGTAAATAAGACAATTCAGTCTGATAAATTTAACATGTGGCCTTCATTTTCCTGTATGAGACTTTGTGAACTGAGATTATTCTGAGCATGGAGTCCGTACATCAAGGGCAGAAGAGCTACGCCCCGACACAAACTGCAGGGCCGCCTCCTGCAGGTTAATATTAGCCTCGCAAGGACTTACCCGTCAGTATTTCCAGTTCACTGTAATACTGAGGAGAGTCGTACCTAAGAGTGTGGAAACACTGATGTGCGGATTCACGAATAACTCGCTCCAAGACGAGGACGCTTATTATGAATTGTTCCTGCCACGGAATTGTGACTTTTATTCTCTTTGATATGCTTACTCCAGGGCGACCTGTTGAGTAGGGGACTCCAAGCACTGCGTGGACTGCTTTCGTGGAGCACTTCCTTCAGGTGCAGCTCCTGGCCAGCATTCGTCAGTGTGTGTAAAAATGGTTCACTTGTCTGTGTGTGTATGCGACACCCGTCAGTTTCTCCTTCTGGAGCCTCTCATATTAAATTGTCTGCCCGTGTACAATAGGTTTACTCCCAGGAGTACTTTCTTCTTATATGGTGATAGTTTCCTCTGGTGTTTGAATTCGATGCGACTAGGGACAGCGGGTATAAGGAGTCTTGTTCATTGGTCTGGATCTGCCTGGGAGTCGATCCCCTGGTCCCTTCGGTTGCTTGTCTATCACGGTCATTGTCTTGTGTTATTTATGCTTCTCCAGTGCTGATATCTAGTTATGTTGGGTAAAAGCTCACAAGGGTAACTAATGAGACAATTCAGCTACGTTTCAAGCCAATACAAACAATACGAAGACAGAGGGTAAATAAAGACATCATCTATTATTTGTATTGGCTTGATAAATCTCCTGGAGAGCGAAACGTAGTAGTAATAAACGTTTCGTTAACTGCTCTTGTGTCCTAGTGACATATTGTCGGTAATTTTGCTAATGAATTTACGAGATGTAGATGCAGAAAATAAAGACATGCAAAGGAAAACAAATGGAAAAAGAGAAATACAGAGAGAGAGAGAGAGAGAGAGAGAGAGAGAGAGAGAGAGAGAGAATGAGAATGAGAGAGTGTCACTGAGACCGGTTACGAAGGCAATTACCCACACTCCGCGCTGGGTCTTTCACTCTGCTAACCACCTCGTTAACTATTGCCAGTTGTTAAGCATTGTTAGTAGTTAGTTAATGGTTAGAGGCGCCTGGTTGGACAGTTTGCGGGGGTTGTAATTGATCATTGTGTGCTTGTCGCCCGCGTCTGTACCAAGGAATTCCACCTTGAATTGTGTGTCTCCAGTTTGAGAGGCTGGGGAAGGTTGGGGTGGAGATGGTGGCAGATGGTGAAGGGAGTTGGGTCTTGTTGGACAGGTGGAATGTATGTATTTGTGTGTGTGTGTGTGTGTGTGTGTGTGTGTGTGGTGTATGTGTTTGTGTGTGTGTGTGTGTGTGTGATATCACCAGTTCGTAAGCAGAGGAGGAAAGCTGTGCTAGAGTTGTCCTCAATGTTTAGTTTGTTATACGATTCAAGTTTATAGTGTCTGCAACACATTCATTCCTCCCAACACTCGTGAAGCCAGTAGTCACCCCTCCCAACACTCGTGAAGCCAGTAGTCACCCTCCCAACACTCGTGAAGCCAGTAGTCACCCCTCCCAACACTCGTGAAGCCAGTAGTCACCCCTCCCAACACTCGTGAAGCCAGTAGTCACCCCTCCCAACACTCGTGAAGCCAGTAGTCACCCCTCCCACCACTCGTGAAGCCAGTAGTCACCCCTCCCAACACTCGTGAAGCCAGTAGTCACCCTCCCAACACTCGTGAAGCCAGTAGTCACCCCTCCCAACACTCGTGAAGCCAGTAGTAACCCCTCCCAACACTCGTGAAGCCAGTAGTCACCCCTCCCACCACTCGTGAAGCCAGTAGTCACCCCTCCCACCACTCGTGAAGCCAGTAGCTGGATTACTGCCACACTGTTACCACATCAGCTGTGGATGAGCCTTTCACACACGAGTTACCTAACGTAGAATGAGTCGTGTATACCAGAAGATGCCAGGGAGACTGTCGCACCCCTCTCCAAGGGGTAAAGAAAACACCAGAGACACGAACTAATTAAGCTCAAAACACTCTCGGGAAGTTAGTGTAAAGCTAGTTAGTAAGAATAGAGCTGAAAACAAAGATGAATCTCTCTAGTGGATCTTTCTCTACTAAAATTAAAACGATTAGAAATAGTAAAATTACGGAGTCTTGGTTGCAGATATTACATAGGATTGTGCTGACTCGATGCCGGACGATGATTCAAGAAAATGGCTACAAAAACTGTTATGTATCTGCTCCTAAGTATTTGTACACCAGCGCTGCTGGTGTACAAATACAAGCTGGTGTACAAACTGGTGTACAAGCAACATATTTTAATTAACAACTACAGTGGATAGGTAAAAAAAATAAACTCACATAACATTGGTTTCATCAGGAAGCAGTTTCCCTACTTGGATCACATTACTATAACCAATAAAAACCTGAGTCGATATACATCGTGTTATTTAAGATCAAATAACCGTTGTGTGATTTATGCTAGAACTTGCTCCATGCTCTCATAGCTCTGCAAAGTAAACAGGCAATATAATGGTGCTAAAGTATATGCAGGCAACCTCCCAATTAACATCTCTAATATTTATGCTCCAGCTAATTAATGACAACCTATGATCTACCTGATCACATTACCAGTGAAACAACAGTTTTCTTGGAGACTGGACTGCCAGTAACGAACACCAATGAAACTAAATTAGCTAAATTCCCAAATTAACATGGTAATGCAGGAATATCAGGCCCTACTGACCTTACTAATATAATTATATATCTGCAAATTAGAGTTTTGCCTAGGATTCAATATACATATTCAGTGCATGACTAATTTATTGAGGGGGCACGTGCATGAAATTCTTTTCCGCTCACCTCTTCCCCATGCAATATGTGGAGCTTCATATACATAACATGGCCAACGATCACATTAGCGAACTAACGTTTTGTGTCTCGGTGGTGTGACGGTGTAACGCGTCAAGACTTTGGTTTCCTGTTCTCTGGGATGAACGAGATACCTGCGTTAGTCTTGGTCACAAACAGAATATTCTGTACTATAGCCACTTGATTCCTTGGTCACATTATATATATATATATATATATATATATATATATATATATATATATATATATATATATATATATATTGTTTGCAGTTTACCGTCTCCTAATGAAATTACAAAAAATACGGAGTTGAATGAATAGTTGGGTGTGTGTGTACTTACCTAATTGTGACTGCAGGGGTCTATTCATAGCTCCTGTCCCCGCTTCTTCACTGGTCGCTACTAGATCCACTCTCTCCCTGCTCCATAAGCTTTATCATACCTGTGTGTGTGTGTGTGTGTGTGTGTGTGTGTGTGTGTGTGTGTGTGTGTATGTGTGGTTCAAAGACCCTTATCTGTGATCCTGAGACACTGATCTGTGGTCCCGAGACACTGAGCTGTGGTCCTGAGGCCGCTGATCTGTGGTCCAGAGTCCATGATCTGTGGTCCAGAGTCCATGATCTGTGGTCCTGAGTCCATGATCTGTGGTCCTGAGTCCATGATCTGTGGTCCTGAGTCCATGATCTGTGGTCCTGAGTCCATGATCTGTGGTCCTGAGTCCATGATCTGTGGTCCTGAGTCCATGATCTGTGGTCCTGAGTCCATGATCTGTGGTCCTGAGTCCATGATCTGTGGTCCTGAGTCCATGATCTGTGGTCCTGAGTCCATGATCTGTGGTCCTGAGTCCATGATCTGTGGTCCTGAGTCCATGATCTGTGGTCCTGAGTCCATGATCTGTGGTCCTGAGTCCATGATCTGTGGTCCTGAGTCCTGATCTGGTCTGAGTCATGATCTGGTCCTGAGTCCATGATCTGTGGTCCTGAGTCCATGATCTGTGGTCCTGAGTCCATGATCTGTGGTCCTGAGGACGCTGATCTGTGGTCCTGAGTCCATGATCTGTGGTCCTGAGTCCATGATCTGTGGTCCTGAGTCCATGATCTGTGGTCCTGAGTCCATGATCTGTGGTCTAGTCCATGATCTGTGGTCCTGAGTCATGATCTGTGGTCCTGAGTCCATGATCTGTGGTCCTGAGTCCATGATCTGTGGTCCTGAGTCCATGATTCATGACGTGGTCCTGAGTCCATGATCTGTGGTCCTGAGTCCATGATCTGTGGTCCTGAGTCCATGATCTGGGTCTGAGTCCATGATCTGTGGTCCTGAGTCCATGATCTGTGGTCCTGAGTCCATGATCTGTGGTCTGAGTCCATGATCTGTGGTCCTGAGTCCTGATCTGTGGTCCTGAGTCCATGATCTGTTGTGTCCTGAGTCATGATCGTGGTCCTGAGTCCTGATCGTGGTCCTGAGACACTGATCTGGTGGTCCTGAGTCCTGATCGTGGTCCTGAGGATCTGCTGATCTGTGGTTCTGAGCCTGATCGTGGTCCTGAGCCATGATCTGCTGGTCCTGAGTCCCATGATCTGTGGTCCTGAGCCAATCTGATCTGTGGTCCTGAGACCTGATCTGTCTGAGTCCATGATCGGCCTGACATGATCGTGGTCCTGAGACACTGATCTGTGGTCCTGAGACACTGATCTGTGGTCCTGAGACACTGATCTGTGGTCCTGAGACACTGATCTGTGGTCCTGAGACACTGATCTGTGGTCCTGAGACACTGATCTGTGGTCCTGAGACCTGATCTGTGGTCTGAGACCTGATCTGTGGTCCGAGACCTGACTGTGAGTCTGAGACCTGATCTGGTCCTGAGACACTGATCTGTGGTCCTGAGACACTGATCTGACTGGTACCTGACAGCACAACCCTGATCTGAGGTCCTGAGACCACTGATCTGTGGTCCTGAGACACTGATCTGAGGTCCTGAGACACTGATCTGTGGTCCTGAGACACTGATCTGTGGTCCTGAGACACTGATCTGTGGTCCTGAGACACTGATCTGTGGTTCTGAGACACTGATCTGGGTCCTGAGACACTGATCTGGGTCCTGAGACACTGATCTGTGTCGAGACACTGATCTGTGTCCTAGACACTGACTGTGTCTGAGACACTGATCTGTGGTCTGAGACACTGATCTGTGGTCTGAGACACTGATCTGTGGTCTAGACACTGATCTCGGTCCTGAGACACGATCTTGGTCCTGAGACACATCGGGTCAACACTACGACATCACAACACATCTGGTCTGCATACACACTGATCGAGGTCTGAGACACTGATCTCGAGGTCTGAGACACATATCTGCATGACTGCACTGATGGTCTGAGACACTGATGTGAGTCCTGAGACATGATGTAACACCTCATCTGATCACTGAGACACTGATCTGTGGCGAGCACGCAATGACTTCCATGAATTACAGCTAACCAATCATGGAAATTGCACAACAACCCATCCACCCACAAACACACACACACACACAACACAAGTTTGCAACAAGACTAGTCCGCTAAGGTATGTCTACAGAGAGGTAAGGAAATCACATGACGAACTGAACAGAATGGACTGATAACACATATACAATCTGGAGGAATTGACAGTGGACAAACAAATTTCAATCACACACCAAACAACACACACAATCGCCGACATCATCCACCACTCACACCACACCACATGACACACACACACACACTATTAAACCATCATCATTCACATCTCCTTTATCCACTTCATCACTCATCCTATCACCGTCATTTCATCCACCTTTACTACATCCTCGTCTACCCATCATTCACTCATTCATTTATATCCTCCTCACCCATTATCCATTCATCTTCACCCATCACCCACTCATCCTCATCCATCATTCACTCATTTTCACCCACCTTTCACTCAGCCTTACCTACCATATATGCATCCTCACCCATCAAGCTCTCATCCTTACTCTCAATCCTCATCCAAATTTATAGTAATAACAGCAGTACTAGTAGTGAAAATAGTAATGTATTAATAATAATAATAATAATAATATTATTACTATTATTATTATTTATAATAATAATAATAGTCATAATGACAGCAGTAATAATTTTTTTAATTATTATTATTAGTCATTTAATTATAGGACTGTTATTGGTTATTATAATTAGACTATACATTAAAATAAACATCAGTCAGCATTATATATTAGAATAAACGTTAACAAACAATATATATTGCAATAAACATCAGCAACACTCAATATTAAAAGTTGATATTTAAATATTATTTAGAGATATGACGATTGACCGTGATGTAATATTTCCCCATTGTTGGTGTGATGGAGGTGGTGTGGGAGGGAGGGATGGAGTGAAGTTGGAAGGGAGGGGATGAGGGCGGGAGTGAAGATCGGCGGGAAGGAGGGAGGGAGGGAGATAATAATGAGTTGCGAGAAGACGGGAGGAGGCGAGAGGACAAAAGTTTTGGCATTTGTGGTAACATCCCTCGTGGTGGTACATCTTGCTGTGAGGGAGGGGGAGGGAGGGAGGAAAGGATGGAAGGAGGTAGGAAGGAGTAAGGAGAAATTTAGCAAATAACCTAATATTTCTTCGCGGTTTACTGTCCTCTATTCCTCCTCTCTTCCTCTCCCCCTCCGTGACAAACCCACGTTTCCTCTTTTTCCTTTTCCACATCTCATACTTCTTCTCAAAACCCCATTCCCCCACCCTTTGATTTTTATTCCGCCAATATGCTCTTCATTCTTTCTGCCTCGACCTTCTTCCTCCCTCTTCTCACCCCCCCTACTCTCATCCCACCTTCTACCCTCTCCATCTCACCCTACCTCTCCATTCACCACCTACCCTTCCATCTCACCTTCCTCCCTTATCCTCACCTTCTACCTTCCATCCTCACCCTCCCTCTTCCTCTCTCCTTCTCCTCTCCATCCACTTCCTCCTTCATCTCTCTACCCATCTCCACTACCTCTCATCCTCCTTACCCCTTCCTACCCTTCCATCCTCACCCTCTACCTTCATCCTACCCTACCTCTCCATCTCACCTTCCTACCCTCCATCTCACCCTACCCCCCATCCTCTCCTCTCACCCTCCCCTCCCTTCCATCCTCACCCCCCCTCCCTCTCCTACCCTCCTCCTACCTCCCTCCTCACCCACCTACCTCTCCATCCTACCCCTCACCCTACCTCTCATCCATTCCTACCCTCATCTCCCCTCCTCTATCTACCTCTACCTCTCCTACCTCCCTCCTTATCTCACCCTTCCTCCTTATCCTCACCCCCCTCTCCTCTCTCCTCCCACCCTACCCTCTCCATCCTCACCCTTCCTACCCTCTCCATCCTCACCCCAACCTACCCTCTCCATCTCACCCTTCCTACCTCTCCATCCTCACCCTTCCTACCCTCTCCATCTCACCCTTCTACCCTCTCCATCCTCACCCCTCCTACCCTCTCCATCCTCACCCTCCTACCCTCCCATCCTCACCCCTCCTACCTCTCCATCCTCACCCTTCCTACCCTCTCCATCCTCACCCCTTCCTACCCTCTCCATCCTCACCCCTTCCTACCGTCTCCATCCTCACCCCTTCCTACCCTCTCCATCCTCACCCCTTCCTACCCTCTCCATCCTCACCCCTTCCTACCCTCTCCATCCTCACCCCTTCCTACCCTCTCCATCCTCACCCCACCCTACCCTCTCCATCCTCACCCTTCCTACTCGTCTCCATCCTCACCCCTTCCTACCCTCTCCATTCACCCCTTCCTACCTCTCCATCCTCACCCTTCCTACCCTCTCCATCCTCACCCCTTCCTACCCTCTCCATCCTCACCCCTTCCTACCCTCTCCATCCTCACCCCTTCCTACCCTCTCCATCCTCACCCCTTCCTACCCTCTCCATCCTCACTCCTTCCTACCTGGAGTCTGCGTGGAGTGCTCCGATAGTCAGCACCCACGCGGCCCATTCCATGACCAGGCCTCCCTGTAAATCAGTTCCTGATCAGCCAGGCTGTTACCACTGGCTGCACGTAATCCAATGTAAGAACCACAGTTCGGCTGGTCAGGAGCTGACTATAAGAACCTTTTCACTTCCGTCTCGAAGACAGCTAGGGAGGCTATAAGTAATCCCTCTCTTATGTAAATAATTGGTTAACAAAACCGAGAAGTTGATAAATAGGAAACTCAAGCAACATTTTAGTATCCTTATTCTGGAAACGTTTCGCCACACAGTGGCTTCTTCAGTCCAGTGCAGAAGAGGTGGAAGATAAGGAAGAGTTTGAGGTAATCAGTCCCTCAGGCTGGAGTCGATTTTTCCTAAAATTACTGCATGTTTGTTTAAAAAAGATGAATTAATTTGAAATATACTCCATGCTGAGGGACTGATTACCTCAAACATAAGAAGAAAAATGGTTCACTGCAATAGGCGTACTAGCTTTGACTAGGCAGGTCTAAGGCATAGGCGTTTGTTCCCAATCAGATTTTGGAATCTTCGTTGAAAATAATGATAATTTATGAGTTTCTTCAAAAATAACACTGATTTTCTTATAAACTGTGCAAAATATATACAATTTGCATAACACGTCTCAAACTGCTCTGAAGTGACGTAATATGCAGTAACAAATTAGTTTACTCATTATTTTTATTTTTATTTTTATTATTAATATTTTATTATTATTATTATTATTATTATTATTATTATTATTATTATTATTATTATTATAGTTATTATTATTATAATAATTATCAACCGTGACCGAAAAGAAGGAAATAATGGCCGTCTTTAATTTAAGAAGGTTTCTGAGCCTATACCTGGAGAGAGTTCCGGGGGTCAACGCCCCCGCGGCCCGGTCTGTAACCAGGCCTCGATGGTGGATCAGTGCCTGATCAACCAGGCTGTTACTGTTGGCCGCATGCAACCCAACGTACGAACCACAGCACGGCTGGTCAGGTACTGACTTTAGGGGCCTGTCCAGTGCCTGCTTGAAGACAGACAAGGGTCTATTGGTAATCCCCTTTATGTATGCTGGGAGGCAGTTGAACAGTCTTGGGCCCCTGACACTTACTGTGTTGTCTCTTATCGTGCTAGTGGCACCCCTGCTTTTCATTGGGGGGATGTGCATCGTCTGCCAAGTCTTCTGCTTTCATATGGAGTGTTTTTCGATGATTTAACAAGAGGGTTTCTGAACGTGCAGCAGCGAAGATTTAATAACGAGAAAGTGCCATGTACTTTCTAGATATTTCCTTTCTCCATTTTTATTTTCCTCTCAATTCACTCTTTCTCCATTCCGACCTTCCTCCTCCGTCCTTTCTTACCTCCTACCACTCATATATCCGCCTACACCCTCCCCCTTTTCCCCTCTTGCACCAATTCTTCCTCCCCTCTCTTCCCTCCATTCCTGCACCCTCCTACTGTCCTCACCTTTCTCCCCTCCTCTGCCCACCTCCTTTACTCTGTTCATAATTTCCTCAGTGCTTCGTGTGCGGTCGTCAGTGTGGACAGGACTCAATTTTGAGGCCTATAAAGTAGGTCTTTCTGGTGTGTTGAAGTGCCGGGTTAATGGCACCATAGTGGCGGTGATAAGAACACTACTCACACCTCGCTGCCTGATGATTGTGTTTAATATTTGTGTTTTAGTGGTGCTTGTGTGTGTGTGTGTGTGTGTGTGTGTGTGTGTGTGTGTGTGTGTGTGTGGTGCGTGTGTGTCTTGTTTACGACCTACTGTTGCGGTCCCTCTCAGGTCAACAAATATTTGTCCTTGCCCACCTGTTAGTTCTTCTCGGTATCGTTCACGTCGTGATTATAGCTCTCCTAATCCTTGATTCTTATAATGACGAAAGGTCCCTGCAGCCTCAGCTCCGGGACTCATCTCATGGCAACCTTGTGAACATTTCTTATCTATTAAATTATGTATATTTCAAATTAATTCATCTTTTTTAACCAAACATGCAGTAATTTTAGGGGAAATTTTGAAATTTCTTGAAAATGCTAGGGGAAAAAATGTTAGTGAAAACATTGAGAAATATAGTCTATAACCTCCTCCCCTCTTTAACTACCTCCCCCTTTTCAATTACTTCCCCCTGTTGAACCACCTCCCCTCTAAACCACTTCTCCTCTAAACCTACCTCTCCTCTACCACACAATTTCCAATATACTTCAGTGTTCTCATTTATATTTATGCCTTCCTAATATGTGCGATATACCTCTGATATACCTGTGTTATATCTGTGTTATACCTGCATTATACCTGCGTTAATACTGCGTTATTACTACTTTGTTATCACCCATGACATCGTTGTCTCTGTCATCATTAATTTATCCATCTCTGTCGTTTGTGTGTGTGGGAGAGAGAGAGAGACAGACAGACCTACGGATAGAAACACCCCCCCCCACACACACACAGAGTGAGGTACAGAGAGGGGAGAAGAATAATGTTCCAGGTTTGGTCCTGGACCAGTGAGGTCTATCATCTGGTCTTGGCTTGTGAGGTGTGGTTGAGTGTGGCGCAGATAAAGATAGCTCACACTACTGACACCTATCAACCAGCCTGTCTACTGCCCATTACACACGGATGAATGGACGATCAAGGGAAAATGTCAGACTGGGGAGGGATGACGAGGCGGGGAGATGGGAGATAAGAGGAGGGGAGCTTCGGAGAGGATAGGGAGGAGGAGGAGGAATAAATAATGTAAGAATAATCATAAAGAATACTTATTTTATAAGTTGCTCAGGTGAAGGAGATTTGAATGCAGGTGGATACGAGATCTTCAGAGAGATTTAAAGATGAGAGGAGAGAAGTGTGATGAATGTGGGGAGAATGATGGTGATAATGAGAACGATGACAGTGATCAAGGAATGAACGGTCCGCCATGATTCGTCTGTTGTTCGATTGCTCATTTCTTCCGTTATTATTCCAAATCTAAAGAGCTATTCTCTATATCATCCAATACTGGATAATTACAAGGCTTTATCACTATTTTCATTTACCATTCTGGTGGAGAGCACAGACTGTGTCAGTCAGGCGCTTGAAGGACGGAGGATCGAGCCGAATCTACTAGTGCTATAATTATTTTACTTTTTTTGAAATACGTTATTGCTATATGATTATCTATCTACATATAATATATATATATATATATATATATATATATATATATATATATATATATATATATATATATGATAATCCTATACTGCACGAATATGACAGTATCCTGAGGCAGATCTTTACTAAAGTACTTAACCTTACTCTAGAAGATGGGCAGTGGGACCAAGCTACACTCCCAGTCAGACTAGGAGGCATTGGTGTCCGCAAGTCATCTCAGATTGCTCTACCTGCTTTCCTGTCTTCATGCATTGCATCCAGAGGGCTTGTAGCAGCAATTCTCCTGAACATCTTAGGGACACGATTGGAATCCATGACCAAAAGTTCGTTGATGGAGCCAGGATCTGGGATAACCTAACAGGCTCTGAAACCAGGCCTGCTCCCCAACAACTACAAACAGTCGCACTGGGATGGCCCAATAGTAGAGAATATAGCCTCAGCAATGCTTCAGAGTGTGTCAGGGAAGGATAGAGCCCGCCTACTTGCAGTGAGGCTCATCATGCAGGGGACTTTCTTTTGGCTGTTCCCAACTCCAGCCTTGGCACACGCCTCGACCCACAGACCATCCGCATTGGTGTTGCCCTTCGACTTGCCGCCCCTATTCTCGCCGAACACAGGTGTATTTGTGGCAGTGAAGCAGCAGACCGATTCGGGTACCATGGTCTTTGTGTCGTAAATCCGAGGAAAGATTGCAAGACATGAAGAGGTTAATAACATTATCAAGAGGAGCCTCACAACAGCCGGATGCCCAGCAGTAAGGGAACCACCCCAACTATGCAGATCTGATGGCAACCAAAAGCGTCCAGATGGTATCACCCTTCAAGCCTGGACAGACGGCAAGCAGGTGGTGTGGGACTACACATGTGCATCTACCTTGGCTGATACCTATCTCCAGTACACCAGGGAGGAAGGAGGGGCTGCTGCCACCTTCAGGGAGTCCCAGAAGTCGAGAAAATATGGAGAACTTGCCCATCATTATATGTTTGTTCCCATAGGCTCAGAGACCCTTGGCTCATGGGAAAGAGTGCATCTAAGTTCCTCAAGGAGCTGGGCAAAAGACTCAACAGGGTAACTAGGGATCCCAGGGCAGCTAGTTTTCTGTTCCAGCGACTCAGCGCTGCTGTTCAGAGGGTAATGCATGCTGTATTCTGGGCACGCGTACCAGCTCGGAAGAGCTGGATGAGATTTTCCATTATAATCAGTGACAAAGATGTAACAATATGTACTAGACATGTATCTCTCACCTCGTGTACTGTATATGCCATCTTTATATCAACAATGTATCTCTCAAATCTTTTGTACCATATTATGTAATAAAACATACCTATTGGTAAAAAAAAATTAAAAGATGGGGTGGTAGGAGAAGTGGAATATTCAAATGGCATCAGGAAGAAATCCAAATATTCTTCCTTGAAGCCTTTTATATATATATATATATATATATATATATATATATATATATATATATATATATATATATATATATATATATGTCGTGCCGATTAGGTAAAACTTGCGATTTTGGCTTAAATAGCAACGCTCACCTTGCCATATAAGACAAGTGAAAATTTGTGTATGCAATAATTTCGCCAAAATCATTCTGAACATAACGAAAAATATATTTCATTGTTTCTTTATTATTAAATTAATGTTAACGTATCTAAAATATATTTAGTTGGGTTAGGCTAAATTAAATTGCGCTTGTTGTAATAAGGTTAGGTAGGTTTTCAAAGTTTCTCTTGGTACAAAATTATAAATTCTTACATTAACATAAATGAAAAAAATATATCTTTAAACGTATAAGAAAATTTTAGAAAGGACTTAATTTTAAGTGAGTTCTTGCTAATTGACCAGTTTTACCTAATCGGCACGACATATATATATATATATATATATATATATATATATTATATATATATATATATATATATATATATATATATATATATATATATATATATATATATATATATATATATATATATATATATATATCACACACACATGTGTGTGTATAAGGTATTCTTCACTAGGTTCCATATTAGCATTTTAATTACACTTTTAAGGTTGGAAAGTCTTTTGAAATGAGTCTGGCTGGAGTACCTCTGCTACTTGTGCAAATTAAAGGGAAATACTGAGCGTGTTAATTAGATCCTCTTGTGATCCTACATCAGCCATCACTCTCTCCCTCTCTCCCTCCCTGCCCCTCTCCTCTCTTTCATTCCCTCAATCCTTCCGTCCGTCCATCACTCCTTCCCCTTCTCCTTGCTTCCCTCACTCTTCTCCTTTTCCCCTCTCTATTCACCACAGTCCCCGCCATTCGTTCCCCCTTATCTCCCTCCATTTTTTGAATAACTTTCATATCTAATTGGGTAGCAGCACATTACTGATATATATTCATAACAAAAATTGAAAAAAAACTCCTCAACCCCCCCCCACACACACACACATACACACACACACATACACACACACACACACACAAACACACACACACACATACACACACACACACACACACACACACACACACACACACAGGGATCAGTCCCAGGACCGGTGCTGTTTCTGGAGTTCAACCCCACCAAGTGCAAAGTCATGGAAGACGGAGTACAGTCTAGGGGGCCAGAGACTACAAACCTCACTCATGGAAAAGGATCTTGGGGTGAGTATAACACCAGGCACATCTCCTGAGGCGCACATCAACCAAATAACTGCTGCAGCATATGGGCGCCTAGCTAACCTAAGAACAGCATTCCGACATCTTAATAAGGAGTCATTCAGGACCCTGTACACCGTGTACGTTAGGCCCATACTGGAGTATGCAGCGCCAGTTTGGAACCCACACCTAGCCAAGCACGTAAGGAAACTAGAGAAAGTGCAAAGGTTTGCAACAAGACTAGTCCCGGAGCTAAGGGGTATGTCCTACGAGGTGAGGTTAAGGGAAATCGACCTGACGACACTGGATAGAGGGGATATGATAACGACATATAAAATACTGAGAGGAATTGACAAGTTGGACAGAGACAGAATGTTCCAGAGATTGAACACAGCAACAAGGGGTCACAGTTGGAAGTTGAAGACTCAGATGAACCACAGGGATGTTAGGAAGTATTTCGCCAGTCACAGAGTGGTCAGGAAGTGGAATAGTCTGGGAAGTGATGTAGCGGAGGCAGGATCCATACATAGATTTAAGGAGAGGTATGATAATGATCATGGAGTGGATAGAGTGACCGAGTAGCGGCCAGTGAAGAGGCGGGGCCATTAGCTGTGACTCGACCCCTGCAACCACAACTAGGTGAGTACACACACACACGCACGTACACACACACACACACACGCACGTACACACACACACACACACACACACACACACACACGCACGTCACACACACACACACACACACACACACACAGCACATACACACACACACACACACACCTCACACGTGACTGCTGTTCCAATGACTAAAATAAATTCCAAAACGAAACGTAGTCAAAAGTAACACAAAGATAACTAATGAACAGGAGCTCGAGGCTGCAGAACCAGCGGACAGCTCATCTGTGTAGCAGCAACAGCCGAGAGAAAAACAACATTAATAATAATAATAATAATTAAAGCAAACCTGTACGTGTATTCTCACAGAATATTCATAAAACGATTCAACACTAACATGTGGAAACATGTTTCACTCACTGGGAACTTTTTCAATCAAAATTGGATTGACAAAGTTCCCAGTGAGCGGAACTTTGTCTAATTAATTTTTTTTTTTTAGATTTGTACAGGTGTGTCTCTTGTGGCAGACGAATGTGAAGAGAGGGAATGTGTAGAGAGCTAGATGATAGATGGAGAAATAGATGGAGAGGAGTGGAGATTTAAAGATAACCAAGAGAAGGGTGGGGAGTGAATGATAGCTAATAGATGGAGAGGGATGGAGATTGAAAGTAAAAATAATTCAGTGTGAAAGTGGAATTTGAAAAAAAGAGAAAGATTTAAACGGGGATTAATGAATTAAACTATATTGCACCCCTCCGTGTCTCACTGTTATCTCCCCTCCCCTCTCACTGTATTCTCGACCCCTACCACTGTACCCTCACCCCTTTCTACTGTATCTTCACCCCCTTCCACTGCATTCTCACCCCTCCTACTATATCCTCTACCTCTTCTACTTCCTCCTCACCCCCTCCCACTGTATCCTCACCCCCTTTCACTATATCTCCTCCCCTTTCAACTGTATCCTCTGCCCTTCCCACTATATCCTCTACTCCCATTGTATCATCACCCCCTTCCACTACATCCACACCCCATTTACAGTATCCTCACCAACCCTAACCCCTTCCAATCTACTCTCTTCCACTCCCAATGTATCTTCACCAGCCCCACTCCCTCTCCTGTTCTCCACCTCCCCTTCAACCCTGATTCGGTAGTCTCCTTTTCCTTCTCCCCTCCCCTCGTGCTGAAACCTGGACTCGGGACCTGGTAAAGTTTAGCAATAGTCTCCTCCTATTGTGACTCTCCCCTCACATTCCTCAGGGTGGGAAAAAAATTAAAAACCAAATCTGGCGATGTGGCTCTGTTCCCCCTCTCCCCCGGGGGTTATCCTTGCTCTCTCTCTCTCTCTTTCTTTCTCTCTGTTTTTCCTCTCTTCTCTCATTTTTCTTCTGCATCCTTCTCCCTCTCTCCCCATCTTACCCTCCATCATTTCTCCCCCCCCCTCTTTCTCTTCTTCACCCCTCCCACAGTCTCGTCTGAAAAAATCAACGCGTGTCTTGGATATCTCTCTACCTCTACACTTTTTTTTCCCTACGTAGAATTCCCCTCCAGTAACTTCCTCTTCAACTGCCTTCCTCTTCAATATCTCCCTCTTGACTTGTCTTTCCCTTCAGTATTTTATACTTGACCAATCTTTGTGATGTAGGTCAACTGTGCTTGTGAGGTCAAAAGGAAGACCTAACTAACCAGTAAATTGTCACACCCCTTGCCTTGGCAGATAGGTGTTAGACACGCTTGGCGCCGTAAATCTCTGGTCTTTTGTTCTTGACGGCGACAGTAAGGAGTGGGTAGAGAGACGGGCGAAATCTACCTTTGGTGCGGAAACACTTGGTGTGACCCATGGAGGGTGGACCCCCAAAACCTGGGGTTAAGGGGTGATGCAGGACGATATAAGCTCTAGGAAACAGCTAGATAGGGAGATTCTGGCAGAGCTCTGGGCTAGAGATTCGATCAGAGCTCTTGCCTGTGTGCAGAGCTGTGCGAGGTAGCTGCTGGAGTGTGTCTGGGGGAGACTGTGCAGAGTACTGACTGGGAGCTACGCTCGTGCTGTGTAGGTCTTGGGACCTGTGGCTAGAGTCTGACTTGGTTCCTGTGGTGAACTGTTCTACTGAACTCATATTGTAAGTTATATTCAGTTTTGTCAGTTAATTGTAACCCTTGTCTCATTGCTTATATACAATCCCCATTTATCTAAACTCAATAGTGTTCTCCTGTTCCCAAATGTATTACTGTGTTTGAGTAGAATAGTAATATTCACTGTCCCCGTTATTTATTTTTTGTTCTTATACTTTATTTTATTTAAATAAGGTGTAGAGTTAATGAGAGGTCGTGGTGGTTACCAGTGACCACATTACCGACCTACCTACCTACTGCCTTCCTTCCCTCTCCTACGTACTCCCTCCCTTTACTCCCTTATTCCCAAATTTCCCTTCCGATTCAATACCCCTTCCCTATATGACATCTTTCCTTATAATATCTCCCTTAAACTGTCCCCTTTCACTTTTTCACCCCCCCTCTCCCTTACTCCATTCTGCCTCTTTCTGTATAACCAGTTACTCAGATCTCTCAAAAAGAGGAGTCACGCAACCATTGTACGGTTGAGTGTCCGGTTGTCTGTGGCCTTGCGCCTGGTGGAATGAGATAGTACTCGGAACTGAGGAAAAGCTTGATCTCCTCTGGCGTGCTCAATGCCTCTCCTGAAACTGTCAGCACTTGTTAGAAACCTAGTGATGTCCCTATTGTATGCAAATCCTAGCTGCAAGTTTATAAATATATACATATATATACGCAGGCATTATATGAATGAAGAGAAGATTGAACGGGGACTCGAACTACGGTCGTGACTGGAAGCAGGTTTAGCACTGCATCACAGAGCTACGAGTCCTAACGATGGGAAGGTTTCATGGTGAGCAGCACTCATGTGACGTGTCTGTGTCAGAGGACGCCAGCTGCGACTCAACTGTTGATTCACACAGCATCAGAGGCTTTCATACATCTATTCTCATTCTCAGACTCCATGAACTCATTCTTCTATTTATTCATCGACAGTCACTCATTACGACTGACTTACAAGATCACAGACAGCAGTGCATGGCCTTGAGGGGTATGAGAATAGACGTACTATGAAATCCTCTTTTGGTGTGGGATGGAATAGTTGGGTCACAGCTGGTGTTCCCTGACTTGACTGAGACACCTTATTGAAAACCTAGTAGATCAGCGGCACAGTGCAGGACCTGCTATCTGACAGAACTAGGTTCAGTCCTCTCTATTCTGCTGTCATTCATATATATATATATATATATATATATATATATATATATATATATATATAATACATGGTTGAGAGATGGGGAGTGGGGAAGAGCAGGAGAGGATTGATTGGATGAAGAGGGAGGGGGGGATGGGGAAGGGAATGGGTGCAAGTAGCCCTCTCTCTCTCTCTCTCTCTCTCTCTCTCTATATATATATATATATATATATATATATATATATATATATATATATATATATATATATATACATATACATATATATATACACATAGAGACATTTGAGAGGGTTTGGGAAGTTTTATGATCTGGAGAAACATGAGTGCCTTGGGGCTGCTTTGAGGATTCTTTGAGGTTGTCTTGATTGTGGCTTCAAGCACAAAGTAAAAACTCTAGTAGTTTCAGCATCCCGGGAGCCCAGTAACACCAGAGGAGCCCAGTAACACCCAAGAAGCCCAGTAATACCAGAGGAGCCCAGTAACACCAGAGGAGCCCAGTAACACCCAAGAAGCCAAGTAACACCAGAGGAGCCCAGTAACACTAGAGGAGCCCAGTAACACCCAAGAAGCCCAGTAACACCCAAGAAGCCCAGTAACACCAGAGAAGCTAAGTAACACCCAAGAAGCCCAGTAACACCAGAGGAGCCCAGTAACACCCAAGGATCCCAATAACATCCAAGGATCCCATTAACATCCAAGGAGCCCAGTAACACCCAAGAAGCTCAGTAACACCCAAGGAGCCCAGTAACACCCAAGGAGCCCAGTAACATCCAAGGAACCCAGTAACACCTAAGGAGCCCAGTAACACTCAAGGAGTCCAGTAACATCTAAGGAGCCCAGTAACACCCAAGAAGCTCAGTAACACCCAAGGAGCCAAGTAACACCCAAAGAGCCCAGTAGCATCACAGGAGTGGAGTAACATCCGAGGATTGCAGTAACATCCAAGGAGCCCAGTAACACCCAAGGAGCCCAGTAACACCCAAGGAGCCCATTGACACTCAAGGAGCCCAGTAACACCCAAGGAGCCCAGTAACTCCCAAGGAACCCAGTAACATCCAAGGAACCCAGTAACATCCAAGGAACCCAGTAACATCTAAGGAGCCCAGTAACACCCAAGGAGTTCAGTAAAATCCAAGGAGCCCAGTAACACCCAAGGAGCCCAGTAACACCCAAGGAGCCCAGTAACACCCAAGGAACCCAGTAACATCCAAAGAGCTCAATAGCATCACAGGAGCCCAGTAGAATCACAGAAGAGGAGTAACATCCGAGGATTCCAGTAACATCCAAGAAGCCCAGTAACACCCAATGAGCCCAGTAACACCCAAGGAGCCACGTAACATCCAAAGAGCCCAGTAACACCCAAGGAGCCCAGTAACATCCAAGGAGACCGGTAACACCCAAGGAGCCCAGTAACACCCAAGGAGCCCAGTAACACCCAAGGAGCCCAGTAACATCCAAAGAGCCCAGTAACATCCAAGGAGCCCAGTAGAATCACAGTAGAGGAGTAACATCCGAGGATCCCAGTAACATCCGAAATGCTCATTATCACCACAGGAGCCCAGTAACATCCGAGGTGCCACGTAACATCCAAGGAGCCGAGTAACATCCTAGGAGCCCAGTAGAATTACAGGAGGAAAGTAGCATCACAGGAACTCAGTAGCATCACAGGAACCCAGTAGCATCACAGGAACACAGTAACACCATTGGAACCAAGTAACACCACTGGAACCAGTGTCATCATAGGAACCCAGAAGCGACACAGGAGCCCAGTAGCACCAAACTCCTGACATCACTGTACTTGACTTAACTTGACCCACTTGGCTTTCTTCTATACATTCTAAAGTTGTCTATTTTCTGCAGTGGATTGAAAAAAAAAGTGGGCGAAACATCTAAAGTATCCTAAATATTGTGTTTTTTTTTTTTTGTCATTCTACAGTTCATGTTCATCCTGAACTGCTGCCATTAAAGGGCTGGCGTGATGCTGGGGGGAAGGGGAGGGGGGTATTAAAAGGAAAGGGTGAAGCTAGGGTAAAAGGAAAGGGAGCGCTGAAGGGGAGGGATGATGCAGGGACTAAGGGGATGGGGCACTAAAAGGGAGGGTTGAAGTAGGGATTAAGGTTAGGGGGCATTAAAGGGGAGGGCTGAAGCTGGGGTGGAGGGTTAGGGGCATTAAAGGGAAGAGGTGAAGCTGAGGGTGGAGGGTTAGGGGCATTAAAGGGAAGAGGTGAAGCTTGGGGTGGAGGGGAGAGAAGGAGGGGGATTAAAGGGGAGGGGTGAGTCTGGCAGAAAAGCAATATGTGGCTGTCAGTTGACCCTTGGCCACAGTTCCTCCCTTTTTTCCTTTCTAACTTGGCCTTTGATGAGCATGCCTCAGTTGGTGGGAGAGCGGGGGTGGAGGGGGAAAGGGGAGAGCATGTGGGCCGGGTGAGTGGGTGGGCGTGGGTGGTCGGGCAGAGTAGTAGATAGGCGGAGGGGGGAGGTGGGAGAGGTTGGGGAATGGGGGGAGTGAACAGGAGAAGATTGAGTAGATGGAGAGGGAGAGAGAAGGGGGAGAGGAACGGGGAGGGGAAGGAGGGAGGGGGAGTGGTGTGAGTGCAGGTAGCAAGACCACTTCTTCTTACACCTTCCTCCTGCCTCTCACTAACTATCCTTGATCTCGCATTCATTTATGCGTTCCTCTCTCTCTCTCTCTCTCTAGTCTTTTCACCCGCTGCGTGTTTCACGCCTCTCGTGACACTCGCTAATCCCGTGATGGTCATTCACCGCAGTGCTTGGTGGAGACTCACATCCTACGACCGCTAGTCGAGGCTAGTGGTGACCTCCTCACATGTACTGATACAGAATCTACTGCTGTAGCTGCAAGGAGAGCCACTGTAGCTGCAATGAAAACAGTGTGACAGTATATCTTTTTATTTTCTTGACAACTTCAACAAGAACATCAACTGGGATCAGGTAAACCATGTTCTAAATGAAACATGTTGGAAGATCTTAAATAACATGGACCCTAACCAGTGCCTTGAAAAGATCAACTTTCTGGTAGCTGAAGTATGTTCAAAGCATATTCCCCTAAGAAAAAAGAAGAGAAGAAGTAAACTGGAAAGAGAGAGATGCTCCCTCTACAAGGGAAGGCGAAGGATCACTGAGCTCCTCAAGGATGCTAGATTATCTGAAACACGGAAGGAAGCGCTAACCAGGGAAGTGAAAAATATTGAGTTTAAGTTAAAAGGCTCATACTGGATCCAGGAGAGACAAGAGGAGCTAAAAGCAATTAGTGAAATTGAAAAAAATAATCGAAATATTTCTTTTCATATATCAAAAACAAGGCATAAACCACATCTAGTATAGGACCCTTGCTCAGACAAGATGGATCCTACACAAATGACAACAAAGAAATGAGTGAGATACTGAAATCTCACTCATTAGTGTTCAGAGAACCATTAATCAGTCTAAAGATAGACAATCCAAATAATTTTTTCATGAATGAGCCTCAAAACCCTGTCAATGTATACCAATTTTTTTACATAACATTAACTCCGCTAGACTTTGAGAAAGCCATTGACAAAATGCCCATGCACTCAGCCCCAGGACCAGACTCGTGGAACTGTGTGTTCATTAAGAACTGCAAGAAACCACTCTCGCTCACTAAAAACAACGGATATAACCCCACTCCATAAAGGTGGCAGCAAAGCAATAGCTAAGAACTATAGACCAATAGCTTTAACATCCCAAATCATAAAAATCTTTGAAAGCGTTCTAAGAAGCAGGATTGCAAACCACTTGGACTCCCAACAATTGCACAATCCAGGGCAACAGGATTTCAGAGCAGGTCGCTCCTGCCTCTCGCAACTACTGGACCACTGTGGTATGGTCTTGCATGCTCTGGAAAACCAACAGAATGCAGATGTAGTATACACAGATTTTGCAAAAACCTTTGACAAATGCGATCATGGTGTAATAGCACACAAAAGGCGTGCTAAAGGGATAACTGGCAAAGTGAGCAGATGGATCTTCAACTTTCTAACCAATCGAACACAAAGAGTAGTGGTAAACAGAGTTAAATCGGAAGCTGCCATAGTGAAGAGCTCTGTTCCACAAGGCACAGTACTCGTCCCTATCCTGTTCCTCATTCTCATATCAGACATAGACAGAGATGTAAACCATAGCACTGTATCATCCGTTGCAGACGATACTAGGATCTGCATGAGAGTGTCATCCATTGAGGACACGGCAAATCTCCAAGAAGATATAAACCAAGTTTTCCAATGGGCAACGGAGAACGATATGATGTTCAATGAAGACAAATTCCAACTACTCCGTTATGAGAAACTGGAGGAAATAATAGCTAGAACTGAGTATACTACAAACTCTAATCACACAATAGAGCGGAAAAGTTATGTAAATGACCTGGGAGTGGTAATGTCTGAGGATCTCACCTTCAAGGATCACAACAATGCCACTATCACAACTGCCAGGAAAAATAATAGGATGGATAATGAGAACATTCAAGACAAGAGATGCCAAGCCAATGATGATCCTTTTAAATCACTTGTTCTCTCTAGGCTGGAATACTGCTGTACATTAACATCCCCATTCAAGGCTGGTGAAATTGCAGATCTAGAGAATGTACAGAGAACCTTTACTGCATATATAAGTTCCATCAAACTCCTTAACTATTGGGATCGCTTGGAAGCACTTGACTTGTACTCACTGGAGCGCAAACGAGAGAGATACATCATAATCTACACCTGAGAAATCCTAAAGGGACTGGTCCCTAATCTGCACACAGAAATTACTCCCTACGAAAGAAAGAGACTTGGCAAGCGATGCAACATACCCCCAGTGGAAAGTAGGGGCGCCATTAGTACACTAAGAGAAAACACAATAAGTGTCCAGGGCCCAAGACTGTTCAAAAGCCTCCCACCAGCCATAAGGGGAATTACCAATAGACCCCTGGTTGTCTTCAAGCAGGTACTGGACAGATACCTAAAGTCTGTACCGGATCAGCCGGGCTGTGGTTCGTACGTTGGACTACGTGCGGCCATCAGTAACAGCCTCGTTGATCAGGCCCTGATCCACCGGAAGGCTTGGTCATGGACCGGGCCGCGGGGGCGTTGATCCCCGGAATACCTTCCTAGTAGACTCCAGGTAAGTAGACACTTGTATGGTCTATTACCGAGTCTGGTTTTTTTTTTAACTAAGAATAAATTTACCAATCCTCCAGTGTCATTTGCATAAGACACTGCAAACATTTTTACTACATCTTTCTCTAGAAGAACATATTAATGGACTGAGGGACCACCTGTCAAAACTGAGGGACTGACCACCACCCATCAAGACTGAGTTACTGACCACTTTCTTTCAAGGCTAAAGGACTGACCGCCTCAAGGCTGAGGGACTAACAACATCCTATCAGGGGTGAAAGGACTGATTACTCCTCTGTCAAGGCTGAAGGTCTCATCACTTCCTATCAAAGATTAGGGACTGACCTCCCCCTAACAAGGCTAAGGGAATGAAGAGCATCTATCAAAGCTGAAGGACTGATCCCATTTCCTATCAAGGCTCAGAGACTCCTCACCCATCAGACCTGAGGAACTCATCACCTCAAAAATATTTTTTTTAATATCTGAAGAAGCCTGCTAAGCAGGCGAAACGTTTCGGCAATAGATTCCCAAGTGTTGCATATATGTCATATTCCGAAAAAGAACATTCACTTGGCTTAACATTTCCTAAACATTAAGTTCAATACCTCACAGAGTCCCCCTCTCTCTCTCTCTCTCTCTCTCTCTCTCTCTCTCCAGAGCATCACTAAGACACACATGCTAAA
The DNA here is from genome assembly GCA_009830355.1 of Cherax destructor. Taxonomy (NCBI): domain Eukaryota; kingdom Metazoa; phylum Arthropoda; class Malacostraca; order Decapoda; family Parastacidae; genus Cherax; species Cherax destructor. The sequence goes on from WNWK01001730.1 coordinate 115,614, forward strand.
TATTACCCACTTCTCTCCTTCCCCTTTTATTCTGATCTTCCCATTTCTTGGATTTAAACGTTTATTCCTCCTTTTATTATTTACACTTGTTCGACGTCACTCCTTTACGTGACTCAAGTTTTCTTTATAAGCTTCGTTTGGCTCTAAATAGAGCCTTATCATTTGACTCTAAACAGAGCTATGTCAAGTCATTTGACTCTAAAGTTCAAGGACACCTTGTTACACGCAGTACTAGGACATCTAGTTTCTCTTAGTACCAGGACATTGTTTCACTCAGAACTAGACCATCTAGTTTCACTCAGTACATTGTTTCACTCAGTACTAGACCATCTAGTTTCACTCAGTACTAGGACATAGTTTCACTCAGTACTAGACAATCTAGTTTCACTCAGTACATTGTTTCACTCAGTACTAGACCATCTAGTTTCACTCAGTACTAGGATATAGTTTCACTCAGTACTAGACCATCTAGTTTCACTCAGTACTAGGACATTGTTTCACTCAGTACTAGACCATCTAGTTTCACTCAGTACTATTAATTAAACGAAGATTAAAAACTGAGGTAAAGAGTCACTTGTCCAAAGCCTTTTAAGCGTCTTTAAGTACACGCAGAGTTGCAGGGAAGAGAGTTCTATCTATCATTCTAGCTTTGTAATCGCCAGTTAGGAGCGTATAGCTACAGAGACAGGCGTTCTTCGACAGCATTGGCTACAAAAACAGGTTTCTAGCCACTCTCAGGTATTGTAGTCGCCTTCTACAACAATCGTGGCTACCAGGAGATAATTCTAACACACTTTCCCCTATGTAATTAGATGCAAAACATTATATGATTAACGACATTATCAGACGAATAAGAACGAGAACCATGTACTAACCTTAATACAGTGGAACCTCTGTATTCGGAGAGTTCTGAATACTGAATTTTCTCAATGTTGGATCAGTTTGATCCACAGGAAATAATGTAAATTGGATTAATTCGTTCCAGAACCCGAAAGTTAGTCTTCACAAACCATTTTTAAAAGTCAGAATATTGGTTAATTAAGCTTGTAAAATAACATGTACATGCAAGAAATTGTACACGAACACTGCAAGAATATTAACTCCCGTTGTCACATTAACACTTTTTTTTATTGCGCCTTTATTTTTGTTATAATAGAAAATACGGTAGATTTTACATGTTGCTGGCTTCGTCAACAAGACGTATTCCATTTTCGTGTTTTGAAATAAGTTCCTTTTTTAGTTCAGTGGTGGTTCTTACAGCTTTCCTTATAGGTTTTTTCTTCAATATTCTTATTCGGGGCCATGATCACATATTTTCAATAATAAAATAAAAATAACACAAAGTCATACGAAAAATAATAATATAATTACAAGAGGTCAAAAAGCAGCGTCGTTCCCAGTATAGTGACATTTGCGAATATTGGTATTTTTTTTTTTTCCTCGATTTTTTTTTCAAATACTGGATTTTACGAATAAAAGTGCAACCGAATACAAAGGTTCTACTGCAGTAAGATTTACGTGGAATCTTACATGTTGATGATTCGCAGCTCTGGGAATCCTGTCAGAGTGCAAAACACTTGAAAGGCTTCCGTTTGACAGGAGAGGATGGCAGTGCCTTCCCTGGCGGGTTGCTCGCTGCCAACCCGCCAGCACTGATAATAACTCTGATGATTATTCTGATAACGCTAATGATAATAATATGAATAATCTGGTGGGAATTGAATAAGATTTTACGAAAAGTGACACGACTGAGGGGAGGTGGGAGAGAGTATGTGGTGATGGGGAGAGGAGGAGGATGTTGTGGGAGAGAGGAGGAGGATGTTGTGGGGAAGAGGAGGAGGATGTTGTGGGGGAGAGGAGGAGGATGTTGTGGGGGAGAGGAGAAGGATGTTGTGGGGAGAGAGGAGGTTGTGGGTGAGGGGAAGAGGTTGTGGGGGAGAGGGAGAGGTTGTGGGGGAGAGTAGGTGATGGTGAGGAGAGGAGGAGAATGTGGGGGAGAGGAGGAGGTTGTGTGGAGAGGAGGTTGTGGGGAGAGGAAGAGGTGGTGGGGAGAGTAGGTGATGGTGGGGAGAGGAGGAGGATGTTGGGGAGAGGAGGAGGTTGTGGGAGAGAGGAGGACGTTGTGGGGAGAGGAGGAGGTGAGGGGGAGAGGAAGAGATGTTGGGGAGACGAGTAAGTGGTGGGGAGAGGGGAAGGTGGTGCGAAGAGGAGGAAGTAATGGGGAGAGAAAGAAGTGGATGTGGAGAGGAGGTGGTAGTGGTGAGAGGAGGAGGAGGAGGAGGAGGAGGTGGTGGTGGGAAGAGGTGGAAGTGGTAGTAGGGAGAGGAGGTGGTGGGGAGAGAAGGAAGTGGTGGTGGGGAGAGGAGGAAGTGGTGGTGGGGAGAGGAGGAAGTGGTTAGGTGAAGAGGAGATTGTGGGGAAAGAAGGAAGTGGTGATGGGGAGAATTGAATGTGGTGTGGAGAGTACATGGGAAATGAGGGAGAGTAGAAGAGCAATGAGGGGAGAGTATGAGAGCAGTGAGGAGGAGAGTACAAGAGAAGTGAGGGAGAGTAGGAGAGTGGTGAGGGGAAAGTAGAACAGCAGTGAGGGGAGAGAGAAGGAAGAATAATGGTGTAAAGGGGAAACAGGTAGAGGGTTTGTGTACATGTAGGGAGGGCAGATTTAGGCGCCAGGGAGTAGACAGATAGGATAGAAAAGGAGTATAAGGAGAGTGAATGGGAGAATAGGGAGTTGAAATTTGAGGATGTGGATAGGGAAAGAGATAACAGGGAGAAGTGAAAGGGGGATAGAGAGATGGAGAGGAAGGATATGGAGAGGGGAAAGTGAGAATATAAAAAGAAAAAGGTGATAGGGAGAGAGAAAAGAGGAGGATATGTAACGGAATAGATGGCGAAGGAAGAAGGGATCAGACTGCAAAAAAAAAAGGATCAGCCAGGAGGTCGGAAAAAGAGAGGAAGTAGGAAAAGAGAAGAATAAATAGAGAGGAGGTAGGCAGAGAGAGAGAGAGAGAGAGAGAAGAGAGAGAGAGAGAGAGAGAGAGTAGAAAGAGAAGGTTATGAGCGAGGAAGAGAGGAGCAGGGAAGAGGAAGATGAAAGTAAACGCTTTGCTATGGGGCATAATAGTGGAGATTGTGATGGCAGAGGGGAATGGAAGAGGGGAATGGAAAAGAGACAAACTATAAATGGAAACAAAGGGAAGAGGCGGAGGAGGAAAATTTGTGGGACAGCTCTTGAGGGTAGGAAGACGTAAGAGCAAATAACGATAACATGGTGGAGAGAATAATAAGAGAGAGAGAAAGAGAGAGAGATAGAGAGAGAGAGAGAGAGAGAGAGAGAGAGAGAGAGAGGTGTGTGTGTGTGCTTATGCGTGTGTGTTTGTGTTTACATACACTGGAAAGATTATGCAGCTCACACTGAGGTTATCTGTAAACGTAAAAAAACTCTACATTATTCAACAAACGAGCAGAGATATCTTATAGGATTGATAAAAGTAGACATATGTCATAGATCTAACCCTTCTGTAAAAGTTCTAATATTACTACAATAGTTCTAGCACTACTGCAATAGTTCTAGCACCGCTGCAATAGTTCTAGCACCGCTGCAATAGTTCTAGCACCGCTGCAATAGTTCTAGCACCGCTGCAATAGTTCTAGCACCGCTGCAATAGTTCTAGCACCGCTGCAATAGTTCTAGCACTGCTCCAATAGTTCCAGTACTGGTGCAATAGTTCTAGCACCGCTGCAATAGTTCTAGCACTGCTGCAATAGTTCCAGCACTGGTGCAATAGTTCTAGCACCGCTGCAGTAGTTCTAGCACTGCTGCAATAGTTCCAGTACTGGTGCAATAGTTCTAGCACCGCTGCAATAGTTCTAGCACCGCTGCAATAGTTCCAGCACTGGTACAATAGTTCCAGCACCGCTGCAATAGTTCTAGCACCGCTGCAATAGTTCTAGCACTGCTGCAATAGTTCTAGCACTGCTTCAATAGTTCTAGCACTGCTACAATAGTTCCAGCATTGCTACAATAGTTCTAGCACTGCTACAATAGTTCCAGCATTGCTACAATAGTTCTAGCACTGCTGCAATATTTCCAGCATTGCTACAATAGTTCCAGCACCGCTGCAATAGTTCTAGCACTGCTGCAATAGTTCTAGCACTGCTACAATAGTTCCAGCATTGCTACAATAGTTCCAGCACCGCTGCAATAGTTCTAGCACTGCTGCAATAGTTCCAGCACCGCTGCAATAGTTCCAGCACTGCTGCAATAGTTCTAGCACTGCTACAATAGCCAGCTGCAGTGATCTTTATACCACAAGCACTGTTGCTCGGCACAGTCCCCTCCAACGTATCGTGGCCGGGCAGACATCCTGTGCCATTGAGCCACCTCCAGGGTGCCTCTGGTCACTTACTGAAGAAAACTGTGGCTGGAAAAGTCCAACTTTTTGCCAAGTGGTTACCCAACAGATTCTTGAGCAACTGAACTGACTGGTTCCTAACAACTTCAGTGGGGAGGAAGCACATGTGGCTGGACTACTTCAATTAGGCAGTTGACCCCTAAAGCAGAACGGGATATATATATATATATATATATATATATATATATATATATATATATATATATATATATATATATATATATATATATATGAGTGAATGGAGACGAATGGTTTCTGGGACCTGACGAGCTGTTGGAGCATGAGCAGGATAATATTTAGTGAAGGGATTCAGAGAAACCTATTATTATAGATTTAGCCGGACTTGAGTCCTGGAAATGTGAAGTACAATGCCTGCACTTTAAAGGAGGGGTCTGGGATAGTGACAGTTTGGAGGGACTATTCTAAACTGTAGTATCTGAGCGCCTCTGCAAAGACAGTGATTATGTATGAGTGAGGTGAAAGCCGAATAGGTAAAACTGGTCAATTAGCATGAACTCATTTAAAATTAAGTCCTTTCTAAAATTTTCTCTTATACGTTTAGAGATATATATTTTTTTCGTTTGTGTTAATGTAAAAATTAATATTTTTGTACCAAAAGAACCTTAGAAAATTTACTTAACCTTATTACAACAAGCGCAGTTTAATTTAGCCTGATCCAGTTAAATATATTTTAGATAAATTTAAAATAATTTAATAATAAACAAACAATGAAATATTTTTTTTTCGTTAGGTTCAGAATGATTTTTGCGAAATGATTGCATACACAAATTTTTGCTTGCCTTATTCGGCAAAAAGAGCGTTGCTATTTAAGCCAAAATTGCAAGTTTTACCTATTCGGCATAACATATATAATATATATATATATATATATATATATATATATATATATATATATATATATATATATATATATATATATCCTGTCAGTGTATATACACTGAGCGTTTGCTTTAATCCCTAAATTAGGGGTTAAGCTAAACTAGTGAACAGCCTTAACGAATATTTTTTTATTAATTGATAGTCTTTAAGCTCAGTTAAGCTTATCATGGAAGCTGCTTTACAAAGTCTAAGCAAACTTGTATTGATTTGATAAAGCCTTATTTAGGGCAAAAACATCGCCTAAACAAAGGAGACTTTTATTGCTAGGTAAACCTTCATGGGTGAGGCTCATCCATCGCTGCTTCACTCTCAAAGGAAGAAATACTCTTGTGAAACTGTTAGTAACTGGGTTTCATACTCTTTCTTGGTGTTCCATACCCTTGCTTAGTGTTCCATACCATTGCTTGGAGTTTCATATTATTTTTTATTGTTTCATACCCTTGCTTGGTGTTTCATACCCTTGCTTGGTGTTTCATACCCTTGCTTGGTGTTTCATACCCTTGCTTCGTGTTTCATACCCTTGCTTGGTGTTTCATACCCTTGCTTGGTGTTTCATACCCTTCTTCGTGTTTCATACCCTTGCTTGGTGTTTCATACCCTTGCTTCGTGTTTCATACCCTTGCTTGGTGTTTCATACCCTTCGTGTTTCATACCCTTGCTTGGTGTTTCATACCCTTGCTTGGTGTTTCATACCCTTGCTTGGTGTTTCATACCCTTGCTTGGTGTTTCATACCCTTCTTCGTGTTTCATACCCTTGGTGTTGCTTTAGAAAGATCTTCAAGTTGAAGTTTGTTATCTTGAAAGTATGTAGGAGGCCACCTCGATGCCTCTGTTATCTTGTAGGTGTGGGTGTATGTGTGTGTGTACTCACCTAGTTGTACTCATCTAGTTGTGGTTGCAGGGGTCGAGTCACAGCTCCTGCACCCGCCTCTTCACTGGCCGCTACTCGGTCACTCTACCCACTCCATGAGCTTTATCATACCTCTCCTTAAATCTATGTATGAATCCTGCTTCCACTACATCACTTCCCAGACTATTCCATTTCCTGACAACTCTATGACTGAAGAAATACTTCCTAACATCCCTGTGGTTCATCCGAGTCTTCAACTTCCAACTGTGTCCCCTTGTTGCTGTGTCCCATCTCTGGAACATTCTGTCTCTGTCCACCTTGTCGATTCCTCTCAGTATTTTATTTGCTGTTATCATATCCCCTCTATCTCTTTTGTCTTCCAGTGTCGTTAGGTCGATTTCCCTTAACGTCTCCTCGTAGGACATACCCCCTTAGCTCCGGGACTAGTCTTGTTGCAAACCTTTGCGCTTTCTCTAGTTTCTTTATTTTGTGTGTGTGTGTGTGAGGCCACCTCGATGCTTCTCTTATCCGAGAGAGAACTGCTCCAGTGATTTAAGTCTTCCGTCCTACCGATTGTTTCGTGATGATGATATAAGTTTTGTCGGGAGAGAGAGCGAGAGGAGCTTGTGCGTACTTACCCATATATACTCACCTATATGTGGTTGCAGGGGTCGGGTCTGAGCTCCTGGCCCCGCCGATTCGCTGGTTTCTGCTCGGTTCACGCTCTCTCGCCTGGCTTCTAGAGCCGTATCGTACCTATTCTTAAAGCTATGTATAGCTCCTGCTTCTACTACTTCATTCTCAGTGTCGTTCTCCTTCCTGACCACTCTAAGAATGAAGAAATACTTCCTGACATCCCTGTGACTCATCTGTATTTTCACCTTTCAGCTTTTTCCTCGTGTTCCTGTTTCCAGTCTCTCAAACAATCTGTTCTTGTCCACCCTATCAATTCCTCTCATTACATGTATTTAGTATGTTATCAAGTCATCCCAAGTCCATGTTTCTTCTGTCATCAGCTGTGTGTGTGTGTGTGTGTGTGTGTGTGTGTGTGTGTGTGTGTGTGTGTGTGTGTGTGTAAATCACAGGCAGGGGATCATGTGAAGGGAACTAATATAGTTCACAGTAAACTAAAGGTAGGGAGAGGAGGGAGGGAAGGGAGGGAGACGTTAGTGACGTGTAAGAATGGCCATTGGTGACCAGAGGGGTCCCACAAGAGTCAGCACTGAGAGAGATTGAAGGGGCTTAATAGGGGAAACTGAAGTTACCCTTCCCTTCCTCGGATCAGATCCCGATTAAGGGCTTATGGGTTTAGTCCCCACTTTTTTCCTTGTAGTCTGTCTTTTGTATTCTTGTAGATTATGTATCACCAGCCTGGAGCCACCATCTTGTCAAGCATATAAAAAATCTAAAGGATCGCAACACGACTAGATCCGAAATCCGATGCAATTTTGCCTTTGCCTGCTCTGGGTACCCAAGTATCGTCAGGTGCAAGTAGCACCAGGGAGGGTGTTGATGGAGAAGAGCAGTACAAAAGTAGCACCTGGGAGGGTGTTGATGGAGAAGAGCAGTACAAAAGTAGCACCTGGGAGGGTGTTGATGGAGAAGAGCAGTACATAAGCAGCACCAGGAAGGGTGTTGATGGAGAAGAGCAGTACATAAGTAGCACCCGGGAGTGTTGGAGAAGAGTAGTACATAAGTAGCACCTGGGAGAGTGTTGATGGAGAAGAGCAGTACATAAGTAGCACCTGGGAGGATGTTGATGGAGAAGAGCAGTACATAAGTAGCACCAGGAAGGGTGTTGATGGCGAAGAGCAGTACATAAGTAGCACCAGAGTGTTGGAGAAGAGCAGTACATAAGTAGCACCTGGGAGGTGTTGATGGAGAAGAGCAGTACATAAGTAGCACCTGGGAGGGTGTTGATGGAGAAAAGCAGTACATAAGTAGCACCAGGAAGGGTGTTGATGGCGAAGAGCAGTACATAAGTAGCACCAGGGAGTGTTGGAGAAGAGCAGTACATAAGTAGCACCTGGGAGAGTGTTGACGAAGAAGAGCAGTACATAAGTAGCACCTAGGAGGGTGTTGATGGTGAAGAGCAGTACATAAGTAGCACCTGGGAGAGTGTTGATGGAGAAGAGCAGTACATAAGTAGCATCACATACAAGTAGTAGTGACTGGGGACTGATAAAGGGGGAAGGGAATAGAAGCATTGTGAGAAAAAAGAAGGATCGGAAGTCTGTAATATTTTAAAATACAGATGTAGACGAGGAGTCAAACCTGGCACTAGCTCTCCGTAGATTTTGACGGAAGAGTCACACCTGGCACTAGCTCTCCGTAGATTTAGACGGGAGAGTCAGACCTGGCACTAGCTCTTTGTAGATTTTGACGGGATAGTCAAACCTGGCACTAGCTCTCCGTAGATTTTGACGGGAGAGTCACACCTGGCACTAGCTCTCCGTAGATTTTGACGGGAGAGTCACACCTGGCACTAACTCTCCGTATAATCTGAAAATACCCTTTTCTTTTGTAAATGTATTTGCCACGTGTGCTGCTGTTTTTCAGAGAAGGTCAAGAGGCGAGAGAGACGATATATATATATATATATATATATATATATATATATATATATATATATATATATCCCTTCTTGTTTTATCTCTGTGATTAATTTGTTTGTGTATATTGCTGGAGAATTCCTGTTCGCTATCGTGATGGAATGTTATTGTCACTTCATTTATATAGAATACTATATAGTGCATTAATTTTTATTTTATTTAGATAACTGTTTAAGATGGAAGGTTTTATTTTATATTTTCTGTCTTGATGGTTTTGTTAGTGGTCTAAGGGAAGGTATTTTTCGGCATATGTAAGGAGTGGTATTTGATAGTTATTTAGATGGAGAGGAGAGCCAGAATAGAGGACAGGGATGGTGGGGAGAGGGAGTGGGAGGGGAAATGAGAGGAGGAAGTGGGAGGGGTCACAGCACTGGAAATAGAAGGTTGGGGGATTGGGAGGAAAAGAGGAAGGGTGAAGCTAAAAGGAAGGGGATGTTTAGGGGATAGGGAAAGGAAAGGCGACAGTAAGAGGGAGGGGAAAGGTAGGAGAAGGGGAAGGTAAAAGGAAAGGGTAGAAGTGCAGTGATATTTTCCCATGTGCTTTTTACTTTCCCCTTCAATATCTATTTTCCCTTTTCACATTTCTCTTTCCTTCTCTATTCCTCTCTTTCTCTGTCTATTTTTCTTTACCTAGTATATTCTTTTGTTTATATTTGCATGCCTATCATTTCCTTCCTATTCTTCCCTCTTTCCTTCATTTCTTTTCATCATCATAGATTAGTTTCCTTGCTTTCTGTACTTTCTTTTACCCCTCCACACTTGTCCTTCATTTACTTCTCATCCTCTCCTTCCCACTCTCCCTCCAACATTTCTCCCCACTATCTCCCTCTCTCCTTCCCACTCTCCCTTCTCTCACTCACCTTTCCAACCTAATTCCCTGAACTGATGTCTCAAAAGTTATCCTTCTACTACTCTTCATATAATCCGCTTTCACTATGCCCTCTCTCTCTCTCTCTCTCTCTCTCTCTCTCTCTCTCTCTCTCTCTCTCTCTCTCTCTCTCTCTCTCTCTCTCTACCTCCCTCTTTTCCATCATCATTATCTCGTTTTCTGCTTGCTTTCCTACTTCTCTCCATAACTGCTTCTCTCTCTCCCCTTACTTTCCTCCTTTTCTACGCCCCTCCATCTGTTCTTCCTTCCCTCCATCCGTCCCTCCCTCTCTCCCTCCCTCCCTCCTTCCCTCCCTCCCTCCCTCCCTCCTTCCCCCCCATAACGTCTTAAGTGTAACGTCGCGACGTTTTCCTTTTTTTTCCTGCGGCGCCATTATGATAATAGAGCAATATGGTCATTAATAGCTGCTTATATCCGCAATATTACCACCACCCCTCCCCTGACCCCCCAGATGGTGGTTGTGGTGGTGGTGGCGGTGGTTGTGATGGTTGTTGTGACGGTGGTGGTGGTAGTGGTGATGGTGGTGGTGATGGTGGTTGCGGTGGTGGTGGTGGTGATGGTGGTGATTGTTATGGTAACGGTGGTGATGGTGGTGGTGGTGGTGGTATTGGTAGTGATGGTGGTGGTGGTGATGGTGGTGGTGGTGGCGGTGGTGGTGGTGGTGGTGATGGTGGTGGTAATGGTGGTGGTGGTGGTAGCGGCGATGGTGGTGGTTGAGGTATTGGTGGAGGTATTGGTGTCATTGTTGGTAATGGTGGCAGTAGTACAAGCGATTTAATGGATATTAGTGATGACAAATTAAGACGTTACCACCTAGGTGTGTTACTCTGAGGAGGAGCATTGAGGTGCGTTACTCTGAGGAGGAGCATTGAGGTGCGTTACTCTGAGGAGGAGCATTGATGTGTGTTACTCTGAGGAGCAGCATTGAGGAGGAGCATTGAGGTGCGTTACTCTGAGGAGGAGGATTAAGGTGCGTTACTCTGAGGAGGAGTCTTGAGGTGTGTTACTCTGAGGAGGAGCATTGATGTGTGTTACTGTGAGGAGGAGTCTTAAGGTGTGTTACTATGAGGAGGAGCATTGAGGTGCGTTACTCTGAGGAGGAGCATTGAGGTGCGTTACTCTGAGAAGGATCATTGATGTGTGTTAGTCTGAGGAGGAGCATTGAGGTGTGTTACTCTGAGGAGGAGCATTGAGGTGTGTTACTGTGAGGAGGAGCCTTGAGGAGCGTTACTCTGAGGAGGAGCCTTGAGGTGTGTTACTGTGAGGAGGAGTCTTGAGGTGTGTTACTCTGAGGAGGAGTCTTGAGGTGTGCTACTCTGAGGAGGAGCATTGAGGTGTGTTACTCTGAGGAGGAGCCTTGAGGAGCGTTACTCTGAGGAGGAGCCTATAGGTGTGTTACTGTGAGGAGGAGTCTTGAGGTGTGTTACTCTGAGGAGTCGTCTTGAGGTGTGTTACTCTGAGGAGGAGTCTTGAGGTGTGTTACTCTGAGGAGGAGTCTTGAGGTGTGTTACTCTGATGAGGAGTCTTGAGGTGTGTTACTCTGAGGAGGAGTCTTGAGGTGTGTTACTCTGAGGAGGAGTCTTGAGGTGTGTTACTCTGAGGAGGAGTCTTGAGGTGTGTTACTCTGAGGAGGAGTCTTGAGGTGTGTTACTTGAGGAGGAGTCTTGAGGTGTGTTACTCTGAGGAGGAGTCTTGAGGTGTGTTACTCTGAGGAGGAGTCTTGAGGTGTGTTACTCTGAGGAGGAGTCTTGAGGTGTGTTACTCTGAGGAGGAGTCTTGAGGTGTGTTACTGTGAGGAGGAGTCTTGAGGTGTGTTACTGTGAGGAGGAGCCTTGAGGTGTGTTACTTGAGGAGGAGTCTTGAGGTGTGTTACTCGTGAGGAGGAGATCTTGAGGTGTGTTACTCTGAGGAGGAGTCTTGAGGTGTGTTACTGTGAGGAGGAGTCTTGATGTGTGTTACTGTGAGGAGGAGTCTTGAGGTGTGTTACTGTGAGGAGGAGTCTTGAGGTGTGTTACTCTGAGGAGGAGTCTTGAGGTGTGTTACTCTGAGGAGGAGTCTTGAGGTGTGTTACTCTGAGGAGGAGTCTTGAGGTGTGTTACTCTGAGGAGGAGTCTTGAGGTGTGTTACTCTGAGGAGGAGTCTTGAGGTGTGTTACTCTGAGGAGGAGTCTTGAGGTGTGTTACTCTGAGGAGGAGCTTGAGGTGTGTTACTTGAGGAGGAG
>WNWK01001730.1:132500-165000 GCA_009830355.1 Cherax destructor
AGTCTAAAATCTCTTTGAATGTTGGTCTTCTATTCAATGGAGATTTATACCCCGATGACAACGACGAAATGAGAGACTTCCAGAAAGCCCAACAATGCTAAGCATTTTTATCGACTACATCAGAGTTGAAAACCCAGATAGGTTTTTTTTTTCATTATCTCTTCGCACACCACAAATTCTATTTTTTTTTTATTAACACAAACGCTACAGACTTCGAAAAAGAAATAAACACACTTCTACATCACCTGAACCCGATTCCTGCAATGTGATATGTATAAAAGGCAAAATATAATTAGCAGGAGTAATGAGTGGTCTTCCGTGAACGACCGTGAAATCACAGAGGCCTTAAAGCTGCAGATTGATGACCAAAAAAAAATATTTATGGCAATGCACCATCAACACAACCTAAGCCAACATGGTTTTGGAGTAGGAGAACCATTTGTTGGATCACTGTGATAGAATCACCGATTCTCTGGAAGAAAAACAAAGACCCCCAGGCGGACTACACGGGATTTGCGAGAAATTTCACAAATGAAACCACGGAGAAATTGTTCGTACAATGCGGTTAGTTGAATGTAACATAGAACGCAGGAAAATAGATATTCAAATCAATAACAAATAAATCACGAAGGGTGGAAGTAAACAGAATAAAATTCCGTCTAAACAAAATACAAAGCTCTGTACAGTAAGCAACGGGGCCGGAATCTTCAGTTTCTCATCTTCACAGCTGATATAAACAAAACACTGATGCGTTATTCTTTGCGAACAATACCAAAATTAGTAAGAAAATCATTTCAGTAGAAGACACAGTTTAAGCAACAAAGTCTTCCAATCGGCAAAGATGAATAAAATGCTGTTCATTAACGACAAGTTCCACCTGCTTAGATTTGAAAAGAATGAACAAAACCAGACAAGCGCTGGATATATACCACAGGAAGACAGTCCATCTCACACTGGGAAATGAACATGTTAAATTACGTATCATTTAGAGGACATAAGAACACAAGTAATGTAAGAAGACCTATCATTTAGAGAACATAGTAATGCAAGTAATGCATCGGCCAGAAAAACAAGAAAAGTCCCGCTATTGAGGGTGTTATTCAAATCAATAATGCCCTCACTGGGCACACGAAGTTTCAAGACAGGTGATATCAGAGCTTGAAAATTTACATAGGTCATATACAGCCCTCAAAGAATCAACGAAACGTGTAAAGTACTTGCGACGCTTCAAAGCACTCGAAGGTCAGCTCCCTAATCTGTGCACTCCTTTGACAACTTACTGGAGCGAGGAACATAGAAAGCGACGATTTATATCAGTGAAAAGTAGTGGCTCCAGAAGTATAATTAGAGAACACTGTGTTACAATCTTTGGTTAGTGACTAGTTCGACTCCTGGTAGATAGAAGAAAAATTACCCGAACAAAGATGGAAAATTTCCAAAAGAAACTGGAAAAGTACTCTCTGAAAGTGAATAATTAGCCGAGTTGTGATGGCTTTTGTATGTCTACCTGGCCGCTAGCACCAACAACCTGGTTGACCAGGCTTCAGGCCGGGCGGCGAGGGTAACAATCCTCCTAAATGGTTACAGGAATTTCACAGGTATCTGGAAGACGGGAAGGAGAGGATCTAGTTGAACAGGAGAGTAAAAGAGCAGGAAAAGGAATAGAGAGGAGGCGGACAACAATATGCGATAGGAATAGGGGGCGAAGAGTAGGTGAAAATAATATTTAGGAAGAAAGAATAGTGGATAAATATTTGGAGGGGACAACATTATATTCCCGGGTAGAAAGTGCTTTTTCCACTCCTCACTCTCTTCTTCCCTTTTTCTTTTCACCTGCCTACTCTCTTCCCTTCTTTTTCTTCCCACACATCTTCGCAATCTTACCTTTTATAGACCTACACCTTTTATTTTCCTCTCCCTTTCTCCCTCTCACTACAATCCCAGTCATACCCATTGACATCCACCACCTCCCCACTTCCTCTCCCTATCTCTCCTTCTCTCTCTTTCCATACACCTCCATGCTACTTCCGGTCCCTCTCTTTGAAGACGAACTCTACTCTCATGAAGGATAAAAATTTCGTCGGTGTGGATCTTCATCCAGGTCTGCCCTATCTTGCCACTATCCTACCTATCCTAGCCACTATTCTACCCCTCCTACCTGCCACAACGTCATCCATAACACACTTGTCATAACTTTGAATTATAACTTAGACAGCTTCGACTAAAATTTTGACAAACTTATCAAAGAATTTTTGCAAGAATTATATGACCGCCTGTCGCCCCCAAAAATAGTTTGAAAGGTTGGTAAAACTCGGGTTTAAGGAAGGTTTAAGTTTACTGTAAACCGGTGAGGCAATACTGTGTATCGGAGGGGGTGGAGGTGTGTGTGGGGGGGTGAGTGGTGAGGGCTTAACACCAGCTTTTATGTTCCAGACACTTAGCGGTGAGAGGCATTTAAACGTTTGTTTTTTTACTTATTTCAGAATGTGAAAGTGTGTGTGTGTGTGTGTGTGTGTGTGTGTGTGTGTGTGTGTGTGTGTACTCACCTAGTTGTGGTTGCAGGGATAAAGTCATAGCTCCTGGCCCCGCTTCTTCACTGGTCGCTACTTGGTCACTCTTCCTGCTCCATGAGCTTTATCATACCTCTTCTTAAAGCTTTGTATGGATCCTGCCTCCACTACATCACTTCCCAGACTATTCCGCTTCCTGACCACTCTGTGACTGAAGAAATACTTCCTAACATCCCTGTGATTCATCTGAGTCTTCAACTTCCAACTGTGTCCCCTTGTTGCTGTGTCCCATCTCTGGAACATCCTGTCTATGTCCACCTTGTCAATTGATCTCAGTATTTTATATGTCGTTATCATATCCTCCCTATCTCTCCTGTCTTCCAGTGTCGTCAGGTCGACATACCCCTTAGCTCTGGGACTAGTCTTGTTGCAAACCTTTGCACTTTCTTTAGTTTCCTTACATAAGAACATAAGAAAGGAGGAACACTGCAGCACGCCTGTTGGCCCATACTAGGCAGATCCTTCACAATCCATCCCACTAAGCGGACACTTTCCCAACCCAACTCACAATGCCACCCAAGCAATAAACTCTGAAAATTCAATTTACCCATGTGCAAGACCCACTCAAATCCAACCCTCACTCATGTATTTGTCCAACCTAAATTTGAAACTACTCAAGGTTTTAGCCTCACTAACCCTATTAGGCAGACTCTTCCACTTATCAACTACCCTATTTCCAAACCAATACTTTCCTATATCCTTTCTAAATCTAAACTTGTCTAATTTGAATCCATTACTGCGGGTTCTCTCTTGGAGAGATATCCTCAAGACTTTATTTATATCCCCTTTGTTAGTACCCATCTTCCACTTATACACTTCGATCATGTCTCCCCATGCTTGGCTAGGTGTGGGTTCCAAACTGGTGCTGCATACTCCAGTATGGGCCTAACGTACACAGTGTACAGGATCCTGAACGATTCCTTTTTAAGATGTCGGAATGTTGTTCTTAGGTTTGCTAGGCGCCCGTATGCTGCAGCAGTTATTTGGTTGATGTGCACCTCAGGTGATGTGCCCGGTGTTATACTCTGTGTGTGTGTGTGTGTGTTTATGAGTGTGAGTGTGTGTGTGTGCTCGCGTGTGTAGATTAGTGGAAGCGTAAGTGTGGTAATAGTAATATTACCGTAGTAGTGTGGTAGTAGTGGAAGAATAGTGATAGTAATGATAGCTTAGTAGTTGTGGTAGTGTAGTAGTTATAGCCATGTGGTAGTGTAGTAGTTAATATAGTTTAGTGATGGTAGTGTAGTAGTTGTGGTAGTGCAGTAGTTGTGGTAGTGTAGTAGTTGTGGTAGTGTTGTAGTTGTGGTAGTGTAGTAGTTGTGGTAGTGTAGAAGTGTAGTAGTTGTGGTAGTGTAGTAGTTGTGGTAGCGTAGTAGTTATGGTAGTGTAGTAGTTGTGGTAGTGTAGTAGTTGTTGTTGTGTAGTGATGGTAGTGTAGTAGTTGTGGTAGTGTAGTAGTTGTGGTAGTGTAGTAATGGTAGTGTAGTAGTTGTGGTAGTGTAGTAGTTGTGGTAGTGTTCTAGTTATAGTAGTGCAGTAGTTGTGGTAGTGTAGTAGTTGTGGTAGTGTAGTAGTTGTGGTAGTGTTCTAGTTATAGTAGTGCAGTAGTTGTGGTAGTGTAGTAGTTGTGGTAGTGTAGAAGTGTAGTAGTTGTAGTAGTGTAGTAGTTGTGGTAGTGTAGTAGTTGTGGTAGTGTAGTAGTTGTGGTAGTGTAGTAGTTGTGGTAGTGTAGTAGTTGTGGTAGTGTAGTAGTTGTGGTAGTGTAGTAGTTGTGGTAGTGTAGTAGTTGTGGTAGTGTAGTAGTTGTGGTAGTGTGAGTAGTCTGTGGTAGTGTAGTAGTTGTGGTAGTGTTGCTAGTTATAGTAGTGCAGTAGTTGTGGTAGTGTAGTAGTTGGTAGTGTAGTAGTTGTGGTAGTGTAGTAGTTGTGGTAGTGTTAGTAAATGGTAGTGTAGTAGTTGTGGTAGTGTAGTAGTTGTGGTAGTGTTCTAGTTATAGTAGTGCAGTAGTTGTGGTAGTGTAGTAGTTGTGGTAGTGTAGAGTTGTGGTAGTGTTCTAGTATGTAGTAGCAGTAGTTGTGGTAGTGTAGTAGTTGTGGTAGTGTAGAGTTTGTAGTGTAGTAGTTGTAGTAGTGTAGTAGTTGTGGTAGTGTAGTAGTTGTGGTAGTGTAGTAGTTGTGGTAGTGTAGTAGTTGTGGTAGTGTAGTAGTTGTGAGGAAGTTGTGGTATGTAGGTGTGGAGTGAGAGTGTGGAGAGTGTAAGAGAAACAATTTGATTTATCCGTCGGAGTGGAAGTGGGGAGTAGTAGAGAACGGGGAATAGAAACGAGGATGAATGGGTGAGAGAACTGGGAGAGACTGAGAAGAGAGAGAGAGAGAGAGAGAGAGAGAGAGAGAGAGAGAGAGAGAGAGAGAGAGAGAGAGAGAGAGAGATAAGAATGGGAGTGAAAAGAGATTTGAGGGAAAGAGACGGAAGGAATGGGTGAAAGAAAGATGAGGGGAGGAGGATCAGTGGGTGAAATAAGAGAAAGAGAAAGTGAGGAGCAAAGGAGAAATAAAGATAAATGGGCGAGAGATTGTTTTATTGAAGAGATCTTGTGTACACCCACTGTGTCGGCTAAACTACTCAATATTATATTTACTAAGTGGTACCAAAATTTAGCTGTTTTCCTGCCATATTCCATCACCTGGACGTTCTCTTGCCATATTCCATCACCTGAACGTTCTCTTGCCATATTCCATCACCTGGACGTTCTCTTGCCATATTCCATCACCTGGACGTTCTCTTGCCATATTCCATCACCTGGACGTTCTCTTGCCATATTCCATCACCTGGACGTTCTCTTGCCATATTCCATCACCTGGACGTTCTCTTGCCATATTCCATCACCTGGACGTTCTATTGCCATATTCCATCACCTGGACGTTCTCTTGCCATATTCCATCACCTGGACGTTCTCTTGCCATATTCCATCACCTGGACGTTCTCTTGCCATATTCCATCACATGGACGTTCTCTTGATATATTCCATCACATGGACGTTCTCTTACCATATTCCATCATCTGGACGTTCTCTTGCCATATACCATCACATGGACGTTCTTTTGCCATATTCCATCACATGGACGTTCTCTTGCCATATTCCATCACATCGACGTTCTCTTGCCATATTCCATCACATGGACGTTCTCTTACCATATTCCATCATCTGGACGTTCTCTTGCCATATACCATCACATGGACGTTCTTTTGCCATATTCCATCACATGGACGTTCTCTTGCCATATTCCATCACATCGACGTTCTTTTGCCATATTCCATCACATCGACGTTCTTTTGCCATATTTCATCACATGGACGTTCTATTGTCATATTCCATCACATGGACGTTCTTTTGCCATATTCCATCACATGGACGTTATTTTGCCATATTCCATCATATGGACGTTCTTTTTCCATATTCCATAACATGGACGTTCTCTTGTCATATTCCATCACATGGATGTTCTCTTGCCATATTCCATCACATGGACGTTATCTTGCCATATTCCATCACATAGACATGTGACATGTTTTTGTCATACAAAGTTTTCCCTGTCATATTTATATTAAATGTTTTCCTGTCATATTTTATATTAAATGTTTTCCTGTCAAAATTACTTCACACATCTCTTTCTCTTTGTCATATTCCATCATGCAGGATGGTTTTCGTACATAGTGTTGAAATACGTCAGCCTGTGCTGGGAGATTTTAGTTGGGCACTGAGAATATCGTCAACCTTTCCACTAAGAGTTCAGTAGCTACGGCAGCTTCAAAGGTTCCTTCCAGCAGAGCTGGAGTTACTATCACTTGGGAATTACCTCTTCCCGTACTGGGTGAGGGAAGAGGGAGAGAGAGACGAAGGGGTGGGGCTCGAATGAGAGGTGAGACAGGAAAAGAGAGGTGTGCGCGAGAGAGGAAGAAAGCGAGAGGTCAACGGGGAAATGAGAAGTGATGTGTAAGAGAGGGATGGCCAATGGAAAAGGGTTGGCGAGTGGGTGTGAGGGGTGGCGGTGAGTGGGTGGGAACGAGGCGGTGATTGGGAGGGATCGAGAGTGGGGGAGTGAGACTGTGAGAGGGACGGTGAGTGGGCAAATGGAAAGGTGAGAAGCACGTGGAGATAATAATAATAATTATAATAATAATCTTTATTCTACATTTAAATGATACAACTTATACAGAGCAAATTGACATCACTGACATAGTTATGCAGAGCATCTCGGGCGACTTAGACTAATTTTGTTCACAAAATGCGACCCACACAAGTCAGCTAACACGCAGGTACCGGGGATTGAACCACGGACTTCAATGTGTGAACTGAGTGCGCTACCAACTGAGTTACGGGACGGGAAGAGGGACAGTGAGATGGACGGGTAGTGGGACGGTGAGGTGGACAGGGAGTAGGACTGCGAGATGGACTGTGAGATGGACCTGGAGAGATTTGGACGGGGAGACAGACGGGGAAAGGGACGGGGAGGGGGACGGGGAAAGGGACGGGGAGTGGGACAGGGAGTGGGACGGGGAGAGTGACGGGGAGTGACACAGGGAGAGGGACGGGGAATGACACAGGGAGAGGGACGGGGAGTGGGACAGGGAGTGGGACGGGGAGAGTGACGGGGAGTGACACAGGGAGAGGGTCGGGGAGTGACAGGGAGAGGGACGGGGAGTGGGACAGGGAGTGCAGCCTCCGGGTAGCAGCATAATGGTGGTTGTCATAAATACGTTTAATAGCGTCGTGTACAGTCGGGGTAACGCACTGGCTCTTCGATTTTTTGGTGTGTGTGTGTGTGTGTGTGTGTGTGTGTGTGTGTGTGAGTGAGTGAGTGCTGTCTAGCTGTGTATGTGTGTGTGCGTACGTACTCTCCTATTTGTACTCACCTGTTTGTGGTTGCAGGGGTCGAGTCTCAGCTCCTGGCTCTGCCTCTTCCCTGGCCGCTACTGGGTTCACTCTCTTCTGGCTGCGTAAGCCCTATCATACTTATTCTTGAAACAATGTAGGGATACATTCTCTGCCACTTCGCTGTCTAGGTTGTTCCACTTTTTGACCACTCTCTCTGCAATCTGTGCTTCTAACTTCCAGCTGTGCCCTCGTGTACCGGAGACCCGCCTCTCGAACAGACTCGCCCTCTCCACCCTGCCAATTCCTATCAGCATTTTGTACGTCGTGATTATATCACCCCTAGTATTTCTATCCTTTTAGTAACGTCGGGTTACGGTCCTCTATTCTCTCCTAACAGCTCATGCTCCTTAGCTCTGGGGTTATTTTGTTGCAAACCTTTGCACTTTTCCCAGCTTTTTTACATGCTTTATAAGATGTGGGTTCCATATTAGCACTACATACTCTCATTATAACCAAAGTGGTTAAGCACTCTCCAAAAAAGTGAATACTCTATATTCAAGACTATAATCTATAATGTTTTTCAAAACATTGACTTGCTAGAAATTTAATAAAATAGATAAATTATACAGTTTATTCCTTTTTTTAATGGAGAGATTTTTTTTTGTATAAAATTGGAAGTAACTAAATCGGGAAGTATTGCGGTTCTCGAAAATGGGGAGATACATTCAATTGACGCCAACAACAATACTCGTATTCTAAATACAGTCCTTGGTTCCACAAACAGCAGATACGGCTAACTTAGCAGAGTACTCCCACTAAGATCAATGACATTTCTAGCCCACATCCCAAGACCTGTCACTGAGAACCTCTCGTCTCTGCAGAGGCTGGCCACTGAGTCTCTTTTCCTGGTCTTCTTGACCTTGTCAAGGCCAGCATCACTCCCTCCCTCTTGGCTTTCTGCTAGGAAAGCTGATGGAGGTGAGGGTTGTACACTACACTGAAAGTTAGACATTAGTTCTCCTCTCTCGTTTCTTACAATCTAGATACTGAGCAGAAGCAGAACACAGCAATGCAAAGCAGTAACTAACCTACACTAATCTAGCTTTAATCTAAGGTAGTAGTTTAGGTAAGATTTGTTTAGGCTCTGTTTGGTTAGGTTGGATGAAGCTACGATAGATATTATTCACTTTTTGATCAATTTCAGTCCAGATGAAAGCGATCCTATTATGTCTTAGAACAAATACAAAATAAAGTACATAAAACAACTACCCAAGGAAGAAGAATTTTTATTTATCATACCACAACGAAACAAGTCCAGGAGGATGAAGGAAGGGAAGGAAGGAAGGGCGTATGCCCAGGGAGATGATGATGGACGGAAAGCAAGGATAGAGGGAGAAGAGAAGTTAATAATCACTTGTCATGAGAAATCCGTCTTAATCTTCCATCCTTCCCATCCCCCATGCTCCTATCTCCTCCCGTCTTTATCTCCTCCCTCGTCTTTCCTTTTTCTCTCACACCTCTTTTCCCACCTCACATCCTTATCTTCTTCCATTCCTTCACACTTCTTCCCCTTCTTACTCGTTCTTATTCATCTCTCACTTTCTTTTTATATTTTCCCTTCTCGCAATCTTATACCTTATCTCTCCCTCCATCTTCCTCTGTTTTTCTCTCTTTTCCTAAACATTTCTCTCCTCTTCTCCCCTCTTTTGCTTACCTTTTATTCACCAATTACCTTCCCCTCTTTCTTTTTCCTACATTTTCCTCCCATTCCTCTCTCCCTCCCCATTTCCCCCTATCTCTCTCCTCTTCTGTCTTCTTTTCTCTACATCCCTTACCCCTCTCTTCTTTTCCTTGCCTATTCCTCCCCATTTCGATCCTGTTCTCCCCTCTTCTCTCACCTCTAGCTCCTCATTTCCTCTCTCCTCTTTAGAGAGGAAGATGTAAAGAGAATTTAAGTCTTGTCTTATGCAGAGTTGAATCTTCAGTATTATGAATTGATGGAATAGACGAAGGCCCAGGTGAAGACGTCCTTTGGGTGATTGACGGTTGAGGGAGATTGTCTGAGAGAGTGTTGGAGAGAATGAAGGAGAACTGGAATGTTAGAATGAGTATAGAAGGAAAAGTGCTGAAGAGAATGATGGAGAGAGGGAGTATTAGAAGAAGTATCGAAGGAAGTGAGTGTTGGAGAGAATGATGGAGAGAGGGAATGTCAGGAGTGTCAAAGGAAGAGAGTGCTGGATAAAGTGTTGGATAGAGAAGGAAAGGGTGGAGGGAGAGACAAGGAGAGAGAAAAGTGGTTTTGGGGAGAGAGGTGAAGGAAATGAAAAGAGAAACATAATGAAAGGAGAGAAAGTGGAAGAAAGAGAATAGAAGAAAAGGATTGAAAGAAGGATTGTGAGAGAGAAAGATAGAGATAGGAAAAAGGGAGTGGGAGATTAGGGGGAGAGGGGAAGTGAAGGGGAAGTAATAGCCATGGAGAGAGTTGACCGGAAGTAGTTTCCCCTCCCTCTCCTCAGCCTCACAAGGGAAAGACTCTATTATCGCTCCGTAATGACTATTTTCTGAATAGGCTCAGAAACTTCGATATATATATATATATATATATATATATATATATATATATATATATATATATATATATATATATATATTTTTTTTTTTTATTAACACATCGGCCGATTCCCACCAGGGCAGGGTGGCCCGAAAAAAAAACTTTCATCATCATTCACTCCATCACTGTCTTGCCAGAGGGTGCTTTACACTACAGTTATAAAACTGCAACATTAACACCCCTCCTTCAGAGTGCCGGCACTGTACTTCCCATCTCCAGAACTCAAGTCCGGCCTGCCGGTTTCCTGAATCCCTTCATAAATGTTACTTTGCTCACACTCCAACAGCACGTCAAGTATTAAAACCATATGCCTCCATTCACTCCTATCAAATACGCTCACACATGCTTGCTGGAAGTCCAAGCCCCTCGCACACAAAACTTCCTTTACCCCTCCCTCCAACCTTTCCTAGGCCGACCCCTACCCCGCCTTCCCTCCACTACAGATTTATACACTCGAAGTCACTCTGTCTCGTTCCATTCTCTCTACATGTCCAAACCACCTCAACAACCCCTCCTCAGCTCTCTGGACAATCGTTTTGGTAATCCCGCACCTCCTCCTAATTTCCAAACTCCGAATTCTCTGCATTATATTCACACCACACATTGACCTCAGACATGACATCTCCACTGCCTCCAGTCTTCTCCTCGTTGCAACATTCATCACCCATGCTTCACACCCATATAAGAGCGTTGGTATAACTATACTCTCATACATTCCCTCTTTACTTCCATGGACAAGGTTCTTTGTCTCCACAGACTCCGAAGTGCTCCACTCACCCTTTTTCCCTCATCAATTCTATGATTCACCTCATCCTTCATAGACCCATCCGCCGACATGTCCACTCCCAAATATCTGAATACATTCACCTCCTCCATACTCTCTCCCTCCAATCTGATATCCAATCTTTCGTCACCTATTCTTTTTGTTATCCTCATCACCTTACTCTTTCCTATATTCACTTTCAATTTTCTTCTTTTACACACCCTACCAAATTCATCCACCAACCTCTGCAACTTCTCTTCAGAATCTCCCAAAAGCACAGTGTCATCAGCAAAAGCAACTGTGACAACTCCCACTTTGTATTTGCTTCTTTATCTTTTAGCCCAACACCTCTTGCCAAGACCCTCGCATTCACTTCTCTTACAACCCCATCTATAAATATATTGAACAACCACGGTGACATCACACATCCTTGTCTAAGGCCCACTTTTACTGGGAAATAGTCCCCTTCCCTCCTACACACTCTAACCTGAGCCTCACTATCCTCATAAAAACTCTTCACTGCTTTCAGTAACCTTCCTCCTATTCCATACACCTGCAACATCTGCCACATTGCCCCCTATCTACCCTATCATACGCCTTTTCCAAATCCATAAATGCCACAAAAACATCTTTACCCTTATCCAAATACTGTTCACCTATATGTTTCACTGTAAACACTTGGTCTACACACCCCTACCTTTCCTAAAGCCCCTTGTTCATATGCTATCCTGCTTTCTGTCTTACTCTTAATTCTTTCAATAATAACTCTACCATACACTTTACCAGGTACACTCAACAGACTTATTCCCCTATAATTTTTGCACTCTCTTTTGTCCCCTTTGCCTTTATACAAAGGAACAATACACGCTCTCTGCCAATCCCTAGGTACCTTACCCTCTTCCATACATTTATTAAATAATAGCACCAACCACTCCAAAACTATATCCCCACCTGCTTTTAACATTTCTATCTTTATCCCATCAATCCCAGCTGCCTTACCCCTTTCATTCTACCCACTGCCTCACGAACTTCCCTACACCCACAACTGGCTCTTCCACACTCCTACAAGATGTTATTCCTCCTTGCCCTACACACGAAATCACAGCTTCCCTGTCTTCATCAACATTTAACAACTCCTCAAAATATTCTCTCCATCTTCCCGATACCTCTAACTCTCCATTTAATAACTCTCCTCTCCTATTTTTAACTGTCAAATCCATTTGTTCTCTAGGCTTCCTCAACTTATTAATCTCATTCCAAAACTTTTTCTTATTTTCAACAAAATTTGCTGATAACATCACACCCACTCTCTCATCTGCTCTCTTTTTACATTGCTTCACCACTCTTTTAACCTCTCTTTTTCTCTCCATATACTCTTCCCTCCTTGCATCACTTCTACTTTGTAAAAACCTCTCATATGCTAACTTTTTCTCCCTTACTACTCTCTTTACATCATCATTCCACCAATCGCTCCTCTTCCCTCCCGCACCCACTCGCCTGTAACCACAAACGTCTGCTGAACACTCTAACACTACATTTTTAAATCTACCCCATACATTTTCGACCCCATTGCCTACACTCTCACTAGCCCATCTATCCTCCAATAGTTGTTTATATATATATATATATATATATATATATAGAGATATATATATATATATATATATATATATATATATATATATATAGTGACCACGATTGTGGTCACAATAATATAAAATACTGCTCGTTGAGGCTAGTATACCAAATGAGGAGGAGAATGAAAATTAGCTCAGAGGCACGCACACCACCGTATGTCCTCGGACCAAGGGTAACACACCTAGCTTGGCTGGGTGCTTGGTTCTTGTAGGATTGCGTGGTCCTGTGAATTAGAGCGTCTTGGGTTTTCTCTCACCATGAGGCGGGCCAAAGCAGCATGGGTTCGAATCCTTTGCTAGTCCCAGTGTTGGTTGTCAGATACTCAAAATCACAGTTGGAAAATTAAAACACAGATGAGCTGTAGGGGTAGTGAACAGGCAGAGGCGGGATCCATACATAGCTAGGAAGTTCTTCAGTCATAGAGTTGTCAGGAAGTGCAATAGTCAGGATTGTGATGTAGTGGAGGCAGGATCCATACATAGCTTTTAGAAGAGGTATGATAAAGTTCCTGGAGCAGGGAGAGTGACCTAATAGTGACCAGTGGAGCTGTAAATCGACCCCTCTGCAACCACAATTAGGTGAATTAAGTGAGTACACAAACATACACACACCTAAATTTAGGTCTTAACTTAGGTTACAAGAGAGAAAGAGAGAGAGAGAGAGAGAGAGAGAGAGAGAGAGAGAGAGAGAGAGAGAGAGAGAGAGAGAGAGAGAGAGAGAGGTGTCAGATCTAATACACAGGTTACAAGGCCGCTGTCTACATGTTTCATGGTATAAAGATGAATCTTTTAAACCACGGATTTCCTTACTGATCAAATAACTGTCCTTTCTAAACAACAGTGGTGATGTCACGTATTGGACGTAATATTCCTAAGTCTTGTTCAGCATGATGCCCATCAGTGTTTGAAGCCCTAGTGAAGAAGGCAGCAAGGGAAGACATAGAGAAAGGGATGAAATTATAGAGTAGGAGCACGAGAAAGAAGAAAAATAAGAAGGGGAGGAGGTGTGAAGCAAAGTGAGTAAACGTGAAAGGGAAACTAACAGAGAAAAAACAGAATTGGGGAAAGAGAGAGAGAGAGAGAGAGAGCTACTTCGTAAATAAACCCAGCATTGTGTACAGACAGCAAGTAATGTGTCAGTTCTCAACCCCGCTGCAGTCCTTCAATTTACTTTAGTAGCAGAGTAGGAATAAGGAGAATATGGAGAGGGAGAACTGAATGAGGAAGGACCCTTATACTCCTGGACAAAGAATATTTTTAAATAGCTTGTTTGTTTTAAGTACATATGTCTGAACAGTCCTCGAGGCTGTAGCACCAGTGAAGAACCCTCATCTAACGAAGGACATTAAAGTTAATTACGATATATTACAACTCCAGCAGAGTACAACGCAACACCATCATAACACAGCACAATACCATCATCAACAACACCACCAACACAACACAGCACAATACCACCAGCAACAACACCACCAACACAACACAGCACAATACCACCAGCAACAACAACAGCAACACAACACAGCACAATACCACCACCACCAACAACACAACACAGCACAATTTCACCTCCACCAACGACAACAACAGCAACACAACACACCACAATGCCACCACCATCAACAAGAACAGCAACACAATACAGCACAATACTACCACCACCAACAACAACACAACACAGCACAGTACCACTACCAACAACAACACAACGCAGCACAATACCACCAGCAACAACAACAGCAACACAACACAGCACAATACCACCACCACCAACAACACAACACAGCACAATTTCACCTCCACCAACGACAACAACAGCAACACAACACACCACAATGCCACCACCACAACAAGAACAGCAACACAATACAGCACAATACAACCACCACCAACAACAACAACAGCAACACAACACAGCACAATACCACCAACAACAACAGCAACACAACACAATACCACCACCATCAGCAACACAACACTGCACAATACCACCACTACCAACCACTACAGCAACACAATAGAGCACAATACCACCACCAACAACAACAACAGCAACACAACATAGCACAATACCACTACCACTAACAGCAACACAACACAGCACAATACCACCACCAACAACAACAGCAACACAACACAATACCACCAACAACAACAACAGCAACACAACACAGGTCAATGCCACCACCACCACCAACAGCAACAAAACACAGCACAATACCAACACCAACAACAACAGCAACACAACACAGCACAATACCACCAACAACAACAGCAACAGCAACACAGCACAATACCACCACCAACAACAGCAACACAACACAGCACAATAACACCACCAACAACAGCAACACAACACGGCACAATACCACCCAACAACAACAGCAACACAACACAGCACAATACCACCAACAACAGCAACACAACACAGCACAATACCACCACCAACAACAACAGCAACACAACACAGCACAATAACACCAACAACAACAACAGCAACACAACACAGCACAATACCACCACCAACAACAACAGCAACACAACACAGCACAATACCACCAACAACAACAACAGCAACACAACACAGCACAATACCACCAACAACAACACAACACAGCAACACAAACCACAAACAACAACAACAGCAACACAACACAGCACAATACCCAACAACAACAACAGCAACACAACACAGCACAATACCACCAACAACAACAACAACAACAGCAACACAACACAGCACAATACCACCACCAACAACAACAACAACGCAACAACACAGCACAATACCACCACCAACAACAACAGCAACACAACACAGCACAATACCACCAACAACAACACAGCAACACAACACAGCACAATACCACCAACAACAACAGCAACACAACACACACAATACCACAACCAACAACAACAACAGCAATACAACACAGCACAATACCACCACCACAACAACAGCAACACAACACAGCACAATACCACCAACAACAACAGCAACACAACACAGCACAAAACCCCCAACAACAACAACAGCAACACAACACAGCACAATACCACCACCAACAACAGCAACACAACACAGCACAATACCACCAACAACAACAACAGCAACACAACACAGCACAATACCACCACCAACAACAGCAACACAACACAGCACAATACCATAACAACAACAGCAACACAACACAGCACAATACCACCAACAACAACAGCAACACAACACAGCACAATACCACAAACAACAACAACAGCAACACAACACAGCACAATACCACCAACAACAACAGCAACACAACACAGCACAATACCATAAACAACAACAACAGCAACACAACACAGCACAATACCACCAACAGCAACAACAACAGCAACACAACACAGCACAATACCACCACAACAACAACAGCAACACAACAGAGCACAATACCATAAACAACAACAACAGCAACACAACACAGCACAATACCACCAACAACAACAACAGCAACACAACACAGCACAATACCATAAACAACAACAACAACACAACACAGCACAATACCACAAACAACAACAACAGCAACACAACACAGCACAATACCACCAACAACAACAACAGCAACACATCACAGCACAATACCATAAACAACAACAACACAACACAACACAGCACAATACCACCAACAACAACAACAGCAACACAACACAGCACAATACCACCAACAACAACAACAGCAACACAACACAGCACAATACCACCAACAACAACAGCAACACAACACAGCACAATACCACCAACAACAACAGCAACACAACACAGCACAATACCATAAACAACAACAACAGCAACACAACACAGCACAATACCACCAACAACAACAACAGCAACACAACACAGCACAATACCACAAACAACAACAACAGCAACACAACACAGCACAATACCACAAACAACAACAACAGCAACACAACACAGCACAATACCACCAACAACAACAACAGCAACACAACACAGCACAATACCACCAACAACAACAACAGCAACACAACACAGCACAATACCACCAACAACAACAACAGCAACACAACACAGCACAATACCACCAACAACAACAACACCAACACATAACACGTGTGTAACAATGAGTGTCATGCTGAAAAGAATCAAATTTAGTGGGGATGCTTTCAAAAATCGAGGAAATAGAAAAAATAAAAAGTTAACGGGTAAGAGAGAGGGAGAAAGGTGAGAGAGTGGGTGGAAATAACAGGAGAGAGAGAAAGAGAGAGAGAGAGAGGATGGGCGTGAGAGTCGTGTTTCAAATGGGCCTTACGAAACATTCGTCATTTTACAAAAGGATTTTTTTTAACTTTCTCTCTGAATAGAAAACACGAGTGCACTTTATATTTCTCTTTTCGTGTGTGTACTCACCTAATTGTGGTTGCAGGGGTCGAGACTCAGCTCCTGGCCCCGCCTCTTCGCTGTCCGCTACTGGGTCTCTGCTCTCCCTGCTCCATGAGCTTTATCATACCTCGTCTTAAAACTATGTATGGTTCCTGCCTCCATTATATCTTTCTCTAGACTATTCCACTTCCTGACTACTCTGTGGCTGAAGAAATGCTTCCTAACATCCCTTTGACTCATCTGAGTCTTCAGCTTCCAGTTGTGTCCCCTTGTTTCTGTGTCCCCTCTCTGGAACATCCTGTCACTGTGTGTGTGTGTGTGTGTGCACCTATTTGTGGTTACAGGTGTCGAAAATTTCAGTGTATTTGCAATGTTTTAAATGAATCAGATTTGAATCAACTGTACATTGAATTGCATTTTTACAAGTGTGTGTTGACAACTGTGTGTTGACAACTGTGTCAAGAAAAAGGCAACAGTACCAGACGACATGACACAACGGGTTCTAAAAGAATGTGCAGAACTGAGCTATCCGCTTACGGATTTTTTTTTTTAAGGTCTTACTACGAGAAGGAAAATTTGCGAACAAATGGAAGCTGGCAAACATTATGCCAATATTTAAAACAAAAGTGAGAGAGAAGATTCTTTAATGTATACGCCAGTTTACCCAACAAGTGTAGCTGTACAAATATTGAAATAAAAGTACCGTGGACAGAACACTTAGAGAGTAATAATATACCAACAAATACTGGGCTTCGGTCTGCAAATTCCTGTACATCAAATCTACTAAGTTATTATGATACTCACAAAAAAAAAATCAAGAGAGAAATGGATAGACGGATAATATTTACAATAACTAAATTTTAAGAATGTATTCGATAATTCTTAATGGAAGACTGATTTGCAAACATAAGAGAAATAAAAGTCAAGATAATACAGAGAATGAATCCCATTTTGTTGAAAAGGAGACATAATATTTATGCGAAGCTTTAAATCCGCGTGACTCACTCAATGCAGTGAGTGTTTAAGGTTCGATCCTCCGTTTGCTAATCTTGAGACAGACGGGCTACTCTTCCTGCTGCCAGCTAGGCTAAGGGGGAAAATGCAAAACAATTATAAGAAGAAAAGTGATCTCGTGGGAAAATTTTGCCAGTGGGGAACCACAAGGATCTGTACATGGTCCCGATATTATAAGTAGGTAATTACACACACACACACACACACACACACACACACACACACATAAGTACCTTAGCCTGGCTAAGTAAGACCCCCGAGACATTCCACATTAAGGGAAGTACATTTATTGGAAGGGGGGAGAAAAGGGGGAAAAATAGGGTTACAAACTGATGGCTTTTCATCGAGCAACCCATTGATGCAGCCTTCTCTACAAGACAACACCATTAGTGGGAGGGAGGGAAGGTGGAAAGGATTGAGGGATGGGGAGAGGGAGTGAGAGGATGGGGGTGGGAAGAGAGGGCAAGAGGGAGGTCCCGGATAGGCGGAGAAAAGGAGGTAGGCGTTGATATTTGGAGGGAGCAGAGTAGAAAGGGAGGGAGGGAGGTAAGGGTGGAGTAAAGGAATGAGCAAAGAAGTAGCCGATGGATGACAGGAATGGTGGAACAGAAAGAATGTGGGACGTAGAGAGGAAAAGAGGGAGTGAGATATTAAGTTTAACCAGTCACTGTATCACTTCAGTGTTTAAGCCGTGTCTTCCTGTGTACTCACCTATTTAACCTGATGTGTTTGCGGTGATGATTTCAAAGTCTTAGTTGGAGCCTCTTCGTCTTCTTTTTACTGGTGAAAACCTTCTCTAACCCTTTGGGATCTATCGTACGTATTTTTATGCTCGGTTTGGAATCGGCTCTGACTACCTGTCACCTTATTGCACTCCGTATATTCTGTATACTCACAAGGTGGTGTTGCATTATGTCCCATAAGCGCATTCGTTGGCTTTCAGTCGTGTCCCTTGATTCTTTGTCTTCTCATGGCAGTCTGTATGTGTCTCTGAGCAGCTTATACATCGTGATCATATCTTCTCTGATTGTACTCACCGCAAGCTGTCGAGAATAGCCCTCAAGGGTTTAGTGTTTTCCGCTTATAATACAGTATTCCTCTCCTCCAAGGATGTGAAGTTTAGCTCCCAAGTCTTTCCTCAGAGCTCATGACTTTCAACTAGTCTACAAATGCGGTGGAAAAAGGAAATTAACCCATCCTTGTTGTGGCCTGTGTCTGAAGAATGGAAGATAAGAAAATATTCCTCCATCTGAGTAGGACACATGTGCAGCAGTTGAATATACGGTCGAAATGTTTCGCTTGCTCATCAGACTTCTTCATTCGGTACAGGGCGACTTAAATATAGGAGGCAGCTCCACTTCTCGTGTCCTCGGTATTTATGTCACCTCCGTATTCGACTGAAGAAGCCTCTTGAACAGGCAAAACGTTTCGCCAGTACTGATAGTCTACTGCTGCATGCTGCACGTCTCTCACTCAGAGAGAAATGTTTTCTTGTCTTGCATCCTTCGTTATTTAAATGGTATTATATACCATTTAAACAACGATGACTCTATCTCTTATGTCTCTGTCATGCTATAGAGCAAGGCCTGATTGCCTTGCATTTAGTGATGGCTTCATGCTGATTCTACGTACTCGAGTACGGGTATTACATTAATAATGCAGGATTCTCCAAGGAACTATTTATTTGCTTACACTGAGTCAGTTGCAGAGGTTATTCATGATTTCATTAATACAGATTAACCACTTCTAGGAAAATATGAAGAAAACGAGTGAGAACAGGATAAAGAGAGACGGTGAAATGCACAAACAAAAATTAAAGTGGGATAATGCAATGTAGATTACTCTTGCGACGTCTGGTTAAAACTTGTAAGAGAGGCAGAAGATTGTGTCATTTATCAAAGATGAAGTGGAATACTTGAGGAAGAATGATGGTGACACGCAAGGTGTCTATGAAGGTGACACGCAGCGTTGATGAAGATGATATACATTTTGCCTATGAAAGTAACTTACAAGATATGTATGAAGGTGATACATACGGTGTCTATGAAGGTGACACGCGTTGTTTATGAAGGTGATACATACGGTGTCGATGAAAGTGACACGCAGTGTTCATGAAGGTGACACACTGTGTTTAGGCTGGATAACAGTCATGTATCAACACACAGTACAACAGCCATATATCCACAATATATCCACATGCAGTATAACAGTCATATTATTCACACGCTGGATAACAGTCATATATCCACTTTTCATCGCAATTAGCTGACACGACATTAACAGCGTTATATTTAGGTATCATTCCCATTAAAAATTACACTTATATAATTAAGAACACATTGCATTTATTTACTTTTTTTTTGCAAAATTCCTACGAATTTTGCTGAGATGGTGTTTATATTATTAATGATTTTTTGTGGTAGTAATTTTATGTATATGTACTTGTATTGTGCAACATTTTGAGATATAGTGGTGGACAGCTTTTTTTAATATTATCGTCAACTACATTCAAACTATACTGTATTTCCTCTCCTGGGGTTGCTACGCCAACACCCCCCTCCCCTCTCTCTCTCTCTCTCTCTCTCTCTCTCTCTCTCTCTCTCTCTCTCCTCTCTCTCTCTCTCTCTCTCTCTCTCTCACACACACACACACCACCCTGTTTACTCTTACCATCGTGAGCTATGTTGCTCAATTTTAAATCACCAAAGAAAACCCAAATACATAAAATTCCCCTGATGTGCATCTCCAGTGTAATGCTTGAAGAGAGTCATCCTGCAACAGCGTGGTCTTGCACCGAGCTCATCTTGCAGAGTTGACTAGATTAGAAAGTACGGATTGTTAAGTTTCTCTGAATCTGCAAATTTTTTTTTTTTAAGTTATGATGCTCAATTTTAAATCACTTAAAAAACAATAAGAGATTTTTCTGATGTCAGTTACAAGATTTTTTTTGCACTGCAGTTTTGTGGAGTGGCTATTGTGTACCCCGGATAAATAACTTGTTTACTGGAGTGTGTCAACCATGAGCATCATAAAATCATCTTCATTAATCTCGGTCTGGGCTTAAACCACAACTACAACCACCTCCACCACCACCACCACCACCACCATCACCTCCACCACCACCACCACCACCACCACCCCCCCCCCTACCACCACCACCACCCCCCCTACCACAACCACTACCCTCCAACGCATTATCCTAATACTAATAATAACACTAATAATAATATAATAATATCTTTATTTAAAACAAGTACATGTACATGGTATACAGTCCTAGCTGACGTCAGTGACATACTACTATATAGAAAGGCGCTTGTTATGCTGAGCATTTTGGGCAAATTAGGTCAGTTTTGTACTAGGATGCGACCCACACCAGTCGACTAACACCCAGGTACCCATTTTACTGATGGATGAACATAGACAACCGGTGTAAGGAAACACGTCCGATGTTTCCACCCTCGCCAGGAATCGAACCAGGACACTCACCGTGTGAAGCGAGAGCTTTTGCCACCAGACCACGGGGCACACTCATAAATACAATTTATAAGAAGTAGGAGAGATTACTCAGTTATTGTTATTATTGTCATTATTATTATTATTATTATTATTATTATTATTATTATTATTATTAGTAGTAGTAGTAGTAGTAGTAGTAGTAGTAGTTAAAATTATTACATTGCAATGGGAAGCGCCAAACCCCTATAGGCCATACTGCCATTGGGGATTGGAAGACACTCTAATATGATCTGAGTAAGGCGAGAATAACCCCCAGTACCTTGGATCAAGCGCCTTTCACCACCATTCATAGTGTACATTACGACACAAGTACAGTGGTACCTACTTACGAGCAAAATTCGTTCCAGACGGCTATTCAAGTGCCGATACCTAAGGATTTTTTTCCCATAAGAAATAAGGAAAATTAGATTAATTCTATTTCAGACCCCTAAAAATACACTTACAAAAGCACCTACAAAAATACACTTACATAATTGTTCGAGTTGGGAGCTGCTCGTAAGTAGAGGTACCACTGTACTTACAATCGTAATTTCTATCGCATATTTTTTAAAACGCAGCGAGACTACGGTCGGGAAGGTGCTGATTCCTCTACGAAAAAGGTTTCAACCCTTCTGCAAAAGGGTTATATTTTAAGATTAGTAGATAGGGGGAAGAAGATTCGGGAAAGGGGGTTTGAGGGGGGAGTGGTACGTAGTTCAACGCTGGCTGAAGAGGATTTAAATCCCTCTTTACGTGGATTTCAACTCTGTTCTCAAAAGAGTCATTAACCTGTTTAAAGAGATGCCATTTTTTTTCACTTCAGGTTTGTGATAGAATTCTCTGTCAGTCTTCCTGAGTTCGCTCGTGTATGCATGTATACCTCACATGTATACCTCACATGTATACCTCACATGTATACCTCACATGTATTCGGATATACAGTTTTAGTGGTAGTAGAGGACGTGACAGCAGTGGTAGTGGAACCATTGTAATGGCAGCATTGGTAGTATACACCAGTGGTTGTAGAAACAAATAATATCAGTGGTAGTTGCAGTAGCAGTGGTGGCAATTGAGGCAGCAGCAGTAGTGGTGGTAATAGTAGCAGTGGTAGTGACAACAGTGGTAGTGGCAGCAGTGGTACTGTTAGTAGTGACAGTGGAAATAGCAGCAGGGGTAGTGATGGCAGTAGTGGCACTGAGAGGGGGGGGGGAGCGTGAAGGGCCAGTAACGAGGGTCACGCCTGTCACTACACCAATATTCCCGCTGTATGGGGCGCCACAGCGGCAGGTGCTCAATATTGTTGTGCCGCTTGATGAACACTGTGTGTGTGTGTGTGTGTGTGCGTGTGTGTGTGTGCGTGTGTGTGTGCGTGTGTGTGTGCGTGTGTGTGCGCGCGTGTGTGTGTATGTGCGCGCGTGTGTGTGTGTGTGTGTATGTGTGTATGTGTGCGTGCGTGCGTGTGTGTGTGCGTGTGTGGTGTGTGTGTGCGTGTGGTGTGTGTGTGCGTGTTTGTGTGCATGTACGCATGCTCGCGCGTGCGCACCCTCTCGGGCAAGAAAGAGAATACCAGGACACAGAGAACAAAACCCAACAGGTAACAAGAAGCTGAATGTACAGTACACAAATGCAGTCT
Organism: Cherax destructor; assembly: GCA_009830355.1. Taxonomy (NCBI): domain Eukaryota; kingdom Metazoa; phylum Arthropoda; class Malacostraca; order Decapoda; family Parastacidae; genus Cherax; species Cherax destructor. The sequence goes on from WNWK01001730.1 coordinate 155,487, forward strand.
GAATAGCGAATGAGAGCGACATTTGGAACTAGACAATACCGGAGGCAACCCCATCCCCAGATATAATAGCTCTAACAGAAACGAAACTCAAAGAGACAGAATTTGAAATACTCTGAGTAGGATATCGAGTTAAGAGCAAAAAAAAAAAAAAAAAAAAAAAAAAAGAGAAGGAAGGGAAATCGGAAAAAGAAGCGTTGTAATATGAAAACAGTTGAGTTTTGATATAAGAGTGACACAGGGAGTCCAGTGACTATACAGTAAGCACTGGTCTGGAGTTCTACGTTGCTTAATAAAGGGAAAGTAAATATCGTGCTAAAAATATCTAGCCTTGACAAGACTCACAGCAACGGTTTTAAGCTGGAAAAATTCTGATTCAGGAAGGATATAGGAAAGCACTGGTTTGGTAATAGAGTTGTGAATGAGTGGAACAAACTCCCAAGTACCGTCATAGAAGCTAAGACGTTGTGTAGTTTTAAAAATAGGTTTGATAAATACATGAGTGGGTGTGGGTGGGTGTGAGTTGGACCTGACTAGCTTGTGCTACTAGGTCAGATGCCGTGCTCCTCCCTTAAGTGTATGTGACTGACCTGACTAGGTTAAGGCATTGGCTTAAGCCGGTGGGAGAATTGGACCTGCCTCGCATGGACCAGTAGGCCTGCTGAAGTGTGCTCGTGACGCAGTGTATGCTCCTGACGCAGTGCATGCTACTGACGCAGTGTATGCTACTGACGCAGTGCATGCTACTCACGCAGTGCATGCTACCGACGCAGTGTATGCTCCTGACGCAGTGTATGCTACTGACGTAGTGTATGCCACTGATGCGGTGTATGCTCCTGACGCAGTGTATGCTCCTGACGCAGTGTATGCTCCTGACGCAGTGTATGCTACTGACGTAGTGTATGCCACTGATGCGGTGTATGCTCCTGACGCAGTGTTTGCTCCTGACGCAGTGTATGCTACTGACGCAGTGTTTGCTCCTGACGTAGTGTTTGCTACTGACGCAGTATTTGCTACTGACGTGCAGCTTCGAACGTGCGTGTCAGGGGGGGGGAGGGGTAAAAGGCGTCCTCCAACTCTCTCATGCACTTTTTTCCCCTCTCTAGTTTACCTTTTTTCCTTTGAGATGAATTTCGTCCATCAACGTAAGTGGGAAGGCTGCGCGTCGTAAATATTCAGATGAGAGATAGATTCCTTGTAATGTAGTCTTCTGATGCGGGTAAATTCACTTCCTTCTCTATCATCATCATCATCATCATCTGCTACTGCCTCTTCTTCTTCTTTTTTCTCTTCTTTTTCTTTTTTATTCCTCCTCCTCTTCCTTCTACTCCTCCTCTCATCCAGTTCTCCTCTTAATTTTCTCTTCCCCTCTCTTCTCTCCTTCCATTTCCTCCAGCCTCCCCATTCTCTTTACTCCTTTTCACTTCTTTCTCTTTACATACTCTCGCCACTCATTCCTTCACCTCATCTTCCCCTCCCTCTCTTTTTTATTTTACCTTCTCTTCCCAATTTCTCCTTCTCCAGGTTCTCCCCTTGTATTTCCCTCTTTAATCTCTCCCCTTTCTTCTCCTCTTCCAGGCACTCCTCCTCCTCCTCCCCTTTCACCTTCTCTTCCCTACCGCTTCCCCTATCTCCATGCTCCCACCTCACATTCTCCCTTCATTTTCACTTCCCCCTTCACTTCTCCCCCATTCAGTTCCTCTCCCCCTTCACCTCTTCTTCCCCTCCCCTCACCAGCACATCAGGGGGTCGTGTACTCACACATTTCTAGGGATGGAAAGTGGTACAGGGAGTCTCAGCTACCACCCCTGGAACCCACGACTCATCTCCGTAACCCACACTCTCACGTCCACACCCACACCCACGCCCATGCCCATGCACTCACGCCCATACTGACTCCCACTCACGCCCACGCTAACCTCCAAGCCTGTAGCTACACCCACGCCGACTTCTCGCGTTTTTTTTTTTACTATAATACCAAAAACAACAATAGCAATAACCACATCCATCACCCTTGCTACATCTACTACTACCACTAATACCACCAGCACCACCACTACCAACACCACCACTACCAACACCACCACTACTAACACCACCACTACCAACACCACCACTACCACCACCACTACCAACACCACCACTACCACCACCACCACCACCAATTCCACCACTACCAACACCACCACTATTAACACCACCACCAACAACACCACCACCAACACCACCACCAACACCACCACCAACACCACCACCACCACCACCAACACCACCACCACCACCACCACCAACACCACCACTAAATACCACCACCATCAATACCACCACTACCAATACCACCACCACCACCACCAACAACAACAACAACAATTGCATCACCACCACCACTAGCATCACCACCATCATCACCACCACCACCATCATCACCACCACCACTACCACCACCCCGACTATCACCACCACCACCAGGGACTGGTATCGTTGCTCCCCAGACTCCATCATGGCGGCTTCCATTACCTCGAGGCGCTGGTAATTAATTCATCTTTACCATTATTATGATAATGTAATCCCAGTTGGCTGGCCACCTTGTCACAGGCAAGCCAAATTTAACTTTTTATATGTTTCCTCTTTTTTTATTTATGGCATCCGTTTGCCGCTTATTCGCCAATTTTAACCATCATTGTAATTTATTAATTACACATACACACACTCATATATATATATATATATATATATATATATATATATATATATATATATATATATATATATATATATATATATATATATATATATATATATATAATACATTGAATGGTAACGGGGTCGTGATTTGAAGGAGCGAGTATACCAAATGTGAATGTATTTAGATATCCTGGAGTAGATGTGCCGGGCGACAGGTGTGTGGAAGAAATGATTCACAGAATAGATGAAACAAAGAAGGTAGCAGGAGTGCTTGTGGAATGGTAGAGAAATATATCACATTGAAGTAGTGGCTACACTTTTGTATTGGTGAGAAACTTGGCCACTTCATTTATGTGTAATCTATCGGCTGCATTCACTGGCAACCTGCTGCCTCCATCCACCAGCAAACTGACTTCTTCATTTACAGGATATTCCGCCACAGATAAGTGCGAATTGCCATCTGTGGAGAGATTAATAATCCTCGTATTGCAATGGACAATTTCTTCGAAGCCAAGTACTTTAATAGTTAATCATCAAGGAATGGGATTTTTTCACTACAGTAATTAGCAAACTACGGACCTGTGAATGCAGTCACTTAGCAGTACTCTAGTATATTATTAAAGTTCTGTTATAGATAGAAATACTGTATTTTAATTTTTATGAAACATTTGAGACTACGATAATACAAGCTCTGTAATGTACAGATAAATTTTAAATGTAATTACTAATTATTGACAATAAATAGGGTGCTACTAGGATAAACTGGCACTGACCAGAAGTGAAAGGTGATGATAAGGCTTTGGTGAAAAATGGCTTTAAATATTTTATTGTTGACACTATGCAGTGTGGAACATATATAAAAGTGAATTCATAATTTCATGTGAGGGCCGCATCCATTTCCTGGTAAGGCCTCATACAGCTCTCGGGCCGCAGGTTGGGACCACTGTCTAGGCCGTAATTGCAATTATTAACTCTAGTGCTACAATCACCAATAATCTAATTTTGGTGGTGTAATGACTAGTTATATCAGTGGCGACTGTGTATTAGTAGGCAGGAGGATGTAATTTCAGTGGTGATTGTGTGTTTATAATTGGGTGACTGAAGGAACTATCAGTTAAAATTGCCTGTGTATCATCGTGAGGTTGAGGGGCGTTCCACAAGGTGGTAAACAATAACCAGCGGTTGGACGGAAGAAAATCTTAGTGGGTTAGTGACACTATCAGTGGCGTATGTCACTGTATCGGCGTCTTTTATCCCTGCCAGATACATCGATTGCTCGCTTTATCCTTACCCCGGAAAACCCGTTATTCTTAACCATAAATAAGCGGAGGAGAGCAGGAAAACAGCTCCATTAATCCGTAGTGCATTATTCTCAGCCTCTTTACAGTAGAAGCTGGTTGTTAAGAGTGGTGATGGTGGTGGTGGTAGGTGGTAGGGTAGTGGTGTGTGATATGGAGTGGGGAAGGTTTTCCAGTGTGCTGAATGAAGTTTAGAATAAGGATTAGGTTTAGTGTAATACTACGGTGGGTGTTACTGAAGGAAGGAATGGATGCGTTGGGGGATTTTGAACGGATGATTGAGCTGGGGGTGGGGTTATTTAAGAAAGAATTGGAAAAAGGTCGGTTTATTGAACGTAGGATTCAGTGAGGTGGTGGTCTAGGGTAAAGAATTGGGTAGGGTGGTTTTATTGAACAAATAATTAGATACCATTGGATTTGTAAAATAGGATTGGATGGAATAAGGTTACTGAACAAAGTTTTAGCTGAAGTTGGATCACTGAACTTAAAATTTGATTTGATGGTGTTACTAAACGTAGGATTGAATTGGATGGTGCTACTGAGCATAGGACTGGATTAGATGGTGTTTATAAACGAAGGATTGTGATAGGTGATTTTACCGAAAATAAGATAAGGGGAAGAAGAGGTCAGGTGATAAGAGGGCAGGAAGGCTTGTGTAGAGGGTCGGAATTAAGATGAGGCAAGTGGCTGGATGGGTAATTGAGGGCTCAGTCAGGTGTAAAGTGGGATTGCTCTCAGTAGTGGTGGGGACAGAGGATGGGGGAAGCAGGGAGCGAGGATGGGGGACGATGGGAGGTAACATTAGCGTTGTTAAACTCGGTATATGTACGTGTTGACATGACGGATCATCATAATTTGCAGTAGTGGAACAAACTGCCAAGCAGCTTTATAAACAGGTTAGACAGGTACATGAGTGGATGTGGGTGGGTGTGCGTTGGACTTGCCTAGCATAAGCCAGCAGGCCTGTTGCAGTACGTCTCCTTTCTAATGATCTTATCTTCTTGTGTGTTACATCATCCTAATCTCACGCCTCCCAGTCTGAACATTTTCCTTCCAGTGACCATCTCTGAATATCCTTCACGTTGTTATGTCTTATTTGAGCCTTCTTGCTTTCTGTGGCAAGTCTCGAGACCATATTTGTCTTAGGATCTGTGGACACCTGGCTGGTGCTACTTACACCAATATGATTTACATAGGTAGTGAATATTCTTTAACAAGAATAAGTCTTTGTCGAGATTCTTGAAATCATTCACAGATTAAAGTGGGGGGTGTAATGCTCTCGCTGACTCGCCTGAGATGTCATATGCTGATGACGTTATCCTATGGTGATGCTCTTGAAGCGATATGCTGATGACATAATTCTGATTTGGTGCCCCTGAGGCGATATACTGCTGAGGTTATCCTATTTAGGAAGTGAGTAAAGCATTTAGTTGTAAGTGGAAAAGGCAGAGGTGCTTTAGGTCGTTTTTGTCAGTAGGAATCCTGTAGCTTAGAATTTTAAGGTGTTATCTACTTTGCGGATGAGGACGTCGAGGAATGGAAACCTGTTATTGAAACAGTGATCCAGTTCGCTCATGAAGAGGCAAGTGATCACAAAGTAGATAACTAACGCCTTGAAATTATCAGTCTACAGGAAGATGCCGAATAAACATTGACCTACACACTGCAATGAGACTAAACGAGGCGTCATCAGCAGCTTCTTGAGAACATGCCAAATTTTCAGCTGTGAGTTTCTTGAGGGATGCTCCTACATATCCCAAACTTACACCTGGTTACAGGTTCCTACCTTCTTCATCTAAGACGAAGAAACGAGAATTTCAGTCCATCAGTTCCGCGCACTGATATAACTTTGAAGAAAATTATTATTCTTCCCAGCAGCCAAGTTATCCTGAACGTTTTCAAAGCACTCGCAGAAAGCAACACTAGAGTCCGCATAGCAGCCAGCACATGCGTTAAACCCTCACCAGGACCAAAGTGGAGAACCTTGAACCAGTCAGTGTAGACCGTAGGGGGTTAACATTATCCCTTGTGAAGGTTGTGACAAGGTATACGTCGGAAAAACAACGAGAAACCTAGAAACAACGTCCAAAAGCTATGCATGCAGATATGATAACTTGAAAAATGCATGTATACAACATTAGAACACCACCAGCCACTTCATGAAATGGAACAACTCCTACTTAGTGACTAAGGAAAGAGACGCCTGCCTTCAAGAGCCCTTAATCCCCATTTCAGAAACACAGCGCAAAGGCAATTTCGTCATCTCTGAAATGATAAACCCCGATATCACATGTCAGCATGACACTTTTTCTCCTGCTAGTACTACTACTACTACGACTACTGCTGCGGGTGCTTCTGGTGCTACTACTACTTCTACTATTGTTTTTGCTGCTATCACTACTGCAACAACTACTACCACTATTACTGCTTCAACTACTACTACAACTAGTACTACTAGCATGGGCCAGTAGGTCTACTGCAGTACTTATTCCTTTCTCGCACCTCACTACATTCCCATTATAAATCTTCTATGTCCTTGTCTGTCTTTGCTTGACAAATCTCCTGGAGAGCGAAACGTAGTAGTAACATATGTCTCATTAGTTACTCTTGTGTCCCTTTTACCTAAAATATTATCTCCGTAAAAATTCAGATTTATTCAAATATATTTTTCTTGACGCCAATATATTCCAATTTATTCGAGAGGTGGAGCCAGAGTCGCATGATTCATGGGTGGAAGGGGCGAAAGGAGGAAAAATGTTTGACGACAAATTGGTCCTCGGGTGACTAAAACGCCTCGAAAAAACTTTCTTTTATTCTCTCTCTCTCTCTCTCCTCTCTCTCTCTCTCTCTTCTCTTTTCTCTCCTCTCTCTCCTCTATTTCTGTGCAGATAGTCTGTCTGTCTTTCCATGCACTTTCCTCCCTCACTTTATATATATATATATATATATATATATATATATATATATATATATGTGTGTGTGTGTGTACTCACCTAATTGTACTCACCTAATTGTGGTTGCAGGGGTCGAGACTCAGCTCCTGGCCCCGCCTCTTCGCTGTCTGCTACTGGGTCTCTGCTCTCCCTGCTCCATGAGCTTTATCATACCTTGTCTTAAAACTATGTATGGTTCCTGCCTCCACTATATCTTTCTAGTCCATTCCACTTCCTGACTACTCTGTGGCTGAAGAAATGTTTCCTGACATCCCTTTGACTCATCTGAGTCTTCAGCTTCCAGTTGTGTCCCCTTGTTTCTGTGTTCCCTCTCTGAAACAACCTGTCACTATCTACCTTGTCAATTCCCGCAGTATTTTGTATGTCGTTATCATGTCTCCTCTGACCCTTCTTTCCTCCAGTGTTGTTAGTTCTATTTCCTCAACCTTTCTTCATAAGACAGACCCTGAGTTGTGGAACTAACCTTGTCGCAAATCTTTGCACTTTCTCTAGTTTCTTGACGTGCTTGACCAGGTGTGGGTTCCAGACTGGTGCTGCATACTCTAGTATGGGCCTGACGTATACGGTATACAGTGTCTTGAACGATTCCTTGTTAAGGTAACGGAACGCTAATCTTAGGTTTGCCAGTCGCCCATATGCTGCCGCGGTTATCTGGTTGATGTGTGCTTCCGGAGACGTGCTTGGTGTTATACTCACCCCAAGGTCTTTCTCCTTTGATGAGGTTTGTAGCCTTTGTCCACCTAGCCTGTACTCTGTCAGCGGTCTTCTTTGCCCTTCTCCGATCTTCATGACTTTGCATTTGGTGGGGTTAAATTCGAGAAGCCAGTTGCTAGACCAGATGTCAAGCTTGTCCAGGTCACTTTGAAGTCCTGCTTGGTCTTCATCCGATGTGATTCTCCTCATTAATTTCACATCATCTGCGAAAAGAGACACTTCTGAGTCTATACCATCCGTCATGTCATTCACATATAGCAAGAATAGCACTGGTCCTAGGACTGACCCCTGCGGTACACCGCTCGTCAAGGCGCCCACTGTGATACCTCATCACGCACCATGACCCGTTGTTGCCTCCCTGTGAGGTATTCCCTGGTCCATTCCAGTGCCCTTCCTGTTATACACGCTTGGTCTTCCATCTTTTACTAATCTCATGTGAGGAACTGTGTCAAAGGCCTTCCTGCAGTCCAAGAAAATGCAGTCAACCCACCCTTCTCTCTCTTGCCTTACCTCTGTTACTTTATCATAGAACTCCAGGAGGTTTGTTACACAGGATTTGCCTTCCCTGAAACCGTGCTGTCTGGCGTTGATTAACCTGTTCTGCTCCAGATGCTCCACCATTCTTTTTCTGATGATTTTCTCCAAGACTTTGCACACTATACACGTAAGTGACACCGGTCTGTAGTTTAGTGCCTCTTTTCTGTCTCCTTTTTAAAGATGGGGACTACGTTGGCCTTTTTCCATATCTCAGGTAGCTGCCCAGTTTCAAGGGATGTGTTGAAAATTTTGGTAAGTGGCACACTCAGAACCTCAGCTCCTTCCCGAAGGACCCATGGTGAGATATTGTCCGGACCCATTGCCTTTGAGGTATCAAGGTCACTGAGTAACTGCTTCACCTCCCCTCAGATGTGTGTATTCCCTCCAGCACTCGATACATCCCTTGTTGGTGATGCACCCGTCCTGTCTACCCAACTGCCTCCCTTCCTCCACTGTGAATACTTCCTAAACCTCGAGTTGAGCTCCTCACATACCTCTTGATCATTACTTGTGAGTTCCCATCTTCCCTCCTCAGCCTTATCACCTGATCCTTTACTGTTGTCTTCCTTCTGATGTGGCTGTACATCAGTTTCGGGTCAGACTTGACTTTCGATGCTATGTCGTTTTCGTACTGTTTCTGGGCCTCCCTCCGTACCTGTGCATACTCGTTTCTAGCTCTTCGACTAATCTCCTTGTTTGCTTGGGTTCTTTGCCTTCTGTACCTTCTCCATTCTCTGGCACTCTGAGTCTTTGCCTCCCTACATCTTTGGGTAAACCAGGGCTCTTTCTTGTCTTCCCATTTATTCTTTTTCCTTTGGGTATAAACCCGTTCCTCTGCCTCCTTGCACTTTGTCGCTACGTATTCCATCATTTCATTTACTGACTGTCCTTCCATTTCCTTTCCCACAGAATCTCCTGCAGGAAATTCCTCATACCTGTGTAGTTCCCTCTTTTATAGTCTGGTATGTCTCTTTCAGTACCATTTTCCCTCTCCACCTGTAGCTCTACTATGTACTCAAAGCTCAGCACCATATGGTCGCTGGCTCCCAGGGGCTCTCGTGTGTTATGTCCTCGATATCTGAGCTATTCAGGGTGAATACAAGGTCCAGCCTTGCTGGTTCGTCCTCTCCTCTATCTCTGGTCGTGTCCCTGACATGTTGGTGCATCAGGTTTTCCAGTACCACGTCCATCATCTTGGCTCTCCAAGTTTCTGGACCCCACGTGGTTCTTGGTTCTCCCAGTCGATCTCTTTGTGGTTGAAATCGCCCATGACCAGTAACTTCGCTCTGCTCATGTGCGCTTTTCTTGCCACCTCCGCCAAGGTGTCCA
>WNWK01001730.1:170000-190000 GCA_009830355.1 Cherax destructor
TGCTTGATGCAACCTTCTCGGACTTTTCAAAACCATTTGAAAGGCTCCACTTCTAATGCTATATTTATGTTGTTGCAATCTTTAGACTTTTTCCAGTTAAACCACAGTGAATTTTATTGTATTTCTTGGACTTGTAGACACAGCTATCAACATTTTTGGGGAAACCGAGAAGGATGTACCAAGCAAATTCATGGTTGGGGTGAGAGGTATGGTTGGGAAAGTTGTGAGGAGGGTAAACAGGGTGAGAGGTGTGGCGGGGGAGGAAACAGGGGGTGAGAAGTGTGGCCGTGCAGGAAGAAGGAGTAAGACAGGTATAGCTGGGAAAGTAGCAGGGGTGAGGCAGGTGTGGCAGTCAATAAAGTTGGGATGTGGCAGGTGTGGCTGTGTAGGACACAGGTGTGAGGCAGGTGTGACTGGAGAGGAAGCAAGAGTGAGGTAGGTGTGACTCGAGAGGAAGGGGTGAGGCAGGTGTGGCAGGGGAGGAAGCAGTGGTGAGGCAGGTGTGGCTGGGGAGGAAGGGTTGAGGCAGATGTGACTGAGGAGAAAGGGGTAAGGCAGGTGTGGCAGGGGAGAAAGGAGGAGTGAGCCACGTGTGGCTGGGAAGGAAGGGGTGAGGCACGTGTGACTGGGAAGAAAGGGGTGTGGAAGGGGAGGAAGCAGGGGTGAGACAGGTGTGACTGGGGAGGAAGCAAGGGGGAGGCAGGTGTGGAAGAAGGGGTGAGGCAGTTGTGACTGGGGAGGAAGCAGAAGTGAGGCAGGTGAGGCTGGGGAGGAAGAAGGGGTGAGGCAGGTGGGACTGGGGAGGAAGCAGGTGTGAGGCAGGTGTGGCTGGGGAGGAAGAAGGGGTGAGGCAGGTGTGACTGGGAAGAAAGCAGGGGTGAGGCAGGTGAGACTGGGGAGGAAGCAGGTGTGAGGCAGGTGTGGCTGGGGAGGAAGAAGGGGTGAGGCAGGTGTGACTGGGGAGGAAGCAGGGGTGAGGCAGGTGAGACTGAGAAGGAATCAGGGGTGAAGCAGGTGTGACTGGGGAGGAAGCAGGGGAGAGGTGGGTGTTACCAACTCAGAACAAGAGACTGAAGTGGCTGACCTTTCCATCGTCTTGAGGATTATAGTAATCCGTGTCTGGCAACGATTTTTATCTTCCCTCCCCCCGCCCCTTCCCCATCCTCCCCCTCCCCATCGGATCAGCTGACAGTCTCTGCTGGAGCGCGAACGCACTTGTACTCACCCAGTTGCATTTCAGCAGGTCGAGACATAGCTCCTGTGTGTGTGTCAGCGACCAACCCTGGTCTAACCACCACCATATTAAACACTAGTTAACAACACCTATGAACACCCCCATCGTTAGCCCCGTCCAGATAACGAGGCGTTTGGACATGTTTGTGATTTTATCGCGTAAAAAACTACTGGTCGTTTTTGGAAATAGTTTTTGCGTGGTATTAGCGTATATAATAATTTTCGTTCTATTTGACAATAATTTTTGTTAATGCGGCCATTAATTTGTTTTCATGAGAAAATATAATTGAATTTTATTTTGGGACCGATAAATTAATGTTAGAGCACAAGCGGTAGTCTCTAATCTAATTACGAAAGTATATGAACATATATATATATATATATATATATATATATATATATATATATATATATTTATATATATATATATATATATATATATATATATATATATATATATATATATATATATATATATATAGCAAAAGATCACAGTAAACAGGTGATATCAAAATATGCAAAACAAACCACTATGAAAAAATAGAAGAATTCCAAGCGCTTTCGTGACTACTCACATTATCAAGGAACTATAAAAGGAAACGTGAGAAGAAGGCTTATAAAGAGGCAGAATACACCTCACAGTCACATCACACTAACAAAGACAACACCTCACAGTAGCGTAACATCTCACGACTCTGTGAAGAGGAACATAAGAAAGGACCTGAAACTCTTCCCAAGAATTAAGATTAGTCCTATTTATCATTAAATTCTTCCCAAATTTTATTAATTATAAATGAATCCAATTTATATAAACCAAAAGAAATATTCATATATATATTTTCATATATATATATATATATATATATATATATATATATATATATATATATATATATATATATATATATATATATATATATATATATATATATATATATATAGTACTGCTTAGAGCCAGCACCTACTGAAGCAGATACTGAGGTTCTAGGAAGTATGTAGGTGCTCAAGTACACTGGTCCCGCAGTTGAGATGTTAGCTACGAGTGGTCGGGTGAAGGAGATGATAGTTGCATCAGTAGGGGGGAAGACAGGAGACATGATGACGACATAAGACATTCCCAAAGAGAGACAGACATAAGCAGGTGAGCATGAGAGCATTTATTTAAAACTGAATACTCAGGTGAGCCATAGGGACGCTAGACAGTACTCACACACACACACACACACACACACACAAACACACACACACACACACACACACACACACACACACATGGGGTTCATCAAGCAGCAAAACAATATTGAATACCTGACGCTGTGGTCCCCCTACAGCAGGATTATTGGTATATATGTGGGGGTGTCAGGTATAGCTGAGTAGGGGAGAGGAAGAGAGTAGAGAAGAGAGGGAGAAAGGAGGGATTGTGGAGAGGGAAAGAAGTGTTACATTTTTATTGCTGGGATTAGGCCAGGTGAGACGATCATAATGACACGTAATGGGCTGGAAGAGGTGGAGCCACGGCTGTAAGACTGCAGGACACAGTATAACATCTGCAAGATAGTGCAAGAAGCATTGTTGAGTCTATACAACACTGGAAGATGTGGTGTCTACTTGAGTGAGATACTGGAAGTGGAAGTGCAGCTTCTATTACACTGAAAGATTCAGCTTGGCACCCGTAGGAAACTTGAAGAGGCGATACCACGCCTGTAAGCCTCTGCAAGTGTCGGTGCCACGCGCCTGTAAGTCTGCAAGAAAACTTTGCGAGAGGCGGTTCCAAGTCTGTAAATTTCTGCAAGAAGACTGTAAGAGGCGGTTTCAAATCTGTGAGAAACTGCAAGAGGCGGTGCCAGGTGTTTAAGCTTATGCAAGAGGAGTCGGGAGTCGGGGTCAAATCTGTTAGACACTGCAAGTGTAAGTTCAACATCTCTGACTCTTCAAGAGACAGTGCCATGTCTTTAACACTGCAAACCTGCAAGATAACACCTGGAAGACACTGCACGAGTGCGGTGCCACGCCTGCGAGAGCCTGGAAGAGTCAGAGGAAGACTTGTGTCGGGTGGGGTGGGACTAGGGGACTGACAGAGAGAGTAACGCCGATGATAAGTAACAGTGAGACAAAGACAATTTCCTGAGTGTAATAGCGAGGAGCTGCCGTGGAGACCCACCACCTCTCCTCCTCCTTCCTAGGGGCGAGTCTGGGGAAATAATTTTCACTTAAGGGGAGGTACAAGTAAGGGGATTGAAAGGGTAGAAGCTGAGGGATGGTGGGATGTAGGGCAAGAAGAGGATTGACAGTGGAATGGAGAGGGATGAGTGGAGGATGGAGACGCGGAGCCGATCACAGATGGTGGAATAAAGTACCGTAGCTCCTTGGAAGTGTTGCTATTGTATCCATTTGGGAAGAGGGAACAATCAGATTTGATCCGAAGAAGAGGAAGATAGCTCCAAATCCTTGGATGAAGAGCCCTTCATCAGGAGTTTCTCGCTTGAATTGAAGTGAGTTAATCTCTACCCATTCTAGAGATCATTAAGAATTAATTACTTATCATTCTAGTTTAGGTTAGGTCAGGTCAGCTTAGCTTGAGTTAATCAAAATTACTTATAATTAGCGTTTAATAACGAAATAACCTAAACGGATGACTTCGTCTGGCAACGCAGAATGAATCCTAGTGCCTTAGAACACTGGTATCCTTAGTGTCTTAAAACGTTGGTATCCCCAGTGCCATAAAACGTTGGCAACCCCAGTGCCTTAGAACATTGGTATCCCCAGTGTCTTAGAACGTTGGTATCCCCAGTGCCATAAAACGTTGGCAACCCCAGTGCCTTAGAACATTGGTATCCCCAGTGCCTTAGAACATTGGTAGCCCCAGTGCTTAGAACATTAGTATCCCCAGTGTCTTAGAACATTGGTATCCCCAGTGTCTTAGAACATTGGTATCCCCAGTGCCTTAGAACATTGGTATCCCCAGTGCCTTAGAACATTGGTATCCCCAGTGCCTTAGAATATTGGTATCTCCAGTGCCTTAGAACATTGGTATCCCCAGTGCCTTAGAACATTGGTATCCCCATTGCCTTAGAACATTGGTATCCCCAGTGCCTTAGAACATTGGTATCCCCAGTGCCTTAGAACATTGGTATCCCCAGTGCCTTAGAACATTGGTATCCCCACACTCGCTGCTGGAAGATGGGCTGATGTAGGAGATTGAAGGAGAAAAATGAGGGACAAAAGTCCAATAGACCGGTATATATCATGGGTAAAGTATACAATCCATCAGACAGGATGGGTTGAGTATAGATCATCACACATGATGGGTTGAGTATAGATCATCACACATGATGGGTTGAGTATATATCAGTACACATGGTGGGTTGAGTATATGTCAGTACACATGGTGGGTTGAGTATATCATCACACAGGATGAGTTGAGTATGTCATCACACACAGTGGGTTGAGTATATATCATCACACAGGATGAGTTGAGTATACATCATCACACAGGATGAGTTGAGTACATATGATCACACAGGATGAGTTGAGTATATATCATCACACATGATGGGTTGCATATATACTGTAACGAAATCTGTCAGTCTGAGCTGAGAGACTTCAGTATGTCGATGAGGATATCACTCAGCATTGCACTACATGCGTGCGCAGTACCCATGTGAACTTCAAGTTTCGTGCTGGCAGGGCTGGTGTTACTGATAAGTGGGTATTACCATCTCTCACTGTAGCCTATTCCAATACATAGGTGCACTTGAATCTGAGACAGCATCGCACACATACAGAGAGAGAGAGAGAGAGAGAGAGAGACAGACAGACAGACAGAACAGAGAGAGAGAGAGAGATCGCAGGTGAGATGAGGTAACGAGTGAGAGGTGCTGTTCGTCAGTATACAAGGTGAGACTGAGCAAGGTGAAGATTCCCATGATGGTGGAGGTGGCAGTGATGGTAGTTGTGGTGATAGTGAAAGTAGTGGTAGTGGTGGTGGTGGTGGTGGTGGTGGTGGTGGTGTTGAAGGTGGTGGTGGTGGTGGTGGTGGTGAGAGTGATGGGAGTGAGGGCTGTGGTAAGGGTTACTGGGGTAGTGTTGGAGGAAGGGGAAGATGTTGTTGGTGGTGGGGAAGATGGGATTTAACATAGAGAGTGGCTGTTTCTGGAGGTGTGGCGGAGATTGTGTGAGCGTGTGAGGCCGCTTCTACCTACCTGGCGGAGAGGAATCACCCTCTTCGTGCAAATTACAAACACACACACACACACACACACACACACACACACACACACACACACACACACACACACAATACATAGGTGCACTTGAATCTGAGACAGCATCGCACACATACAGAGAGAGAGAGAGAGAGAGAGAGAGAGAGAGACAGACAGACAGACAGAACAGAGAGAGAGAGAGAGATTGCAGGTGAGATGAGGTAACGAGTGATGGTATAGTCTAGGTGGCCAAAGACTGCAAACCTCACTCAAAGAAAAAGATCTTGGGGTGAGTATAATACCGAGCACATCTCCTGAGGCACACATCAATCAGATAACTGCTGCAGCATACGGGCGGCTGGCAAACCTAAGAATAGCGTTCCAATACCTCACCAAGGAATCATTCAAGACTCTGTATACCATATACGTCAGGCCCATACTGGAGTATGCAGCACCAGTTTGGAACCCACACCTGGTCAAGCACGTCAAGAAATTAGAGAAAGTGCAAAGGTTTGCAACAAGACTAGTCCCAGAGCTAAGGGGATTGTCCTACGAAGAAAGGTTAAGGGAAATCGGCCTGACGACACTAGAGGACAGGAGGGTTAGGGGAGACATGATAACGACATATAAAATACTGCGAGGAATAGATAAGGTGGACAGAGACAAGATGTTCCAGAGAGGGGACACAGAAACAAGGGGTCACAATTGGAAGTTGAAGACTCCTATGAGTCAAAGGGATGTTAGGAAGTATTTCTTCAGTCATAGAGTTGTCAGGAAGTGGAATAGCTTGGAAAGCGACATAGTGGAGGCAGGAACCATACATAGTTTTAAGACTAGGTTTAATAAAGCTCATGGAGCAGGGAGAGAGAGGACCTAGTAGCAATCAGTGAAGAGGCGGGGCCAGGAGCTATGACTCGACCCCTGCAACCACAAATAGGTGAGTAAATAGGTGAGTACACACACACACGCCCCGATGGCACGGTGGCTAGCGCTCTTGCATCACGCACAGAGGGCCCGGGTTCAATTCCCGGCGGGGCCGAAACATTTCGAAGTGTTTCGTTACACACACACACACACACACATACATACAACAGGCCTAGTGTCTAATAGACATGTGCCTAGGACAAAATGGTAACTAACTAACTAACACACACACACACATGCCAGACTAAAAAAATAGCTGTTAGATACACATGTAAGTTACTAATTACATAAGTAAAAGATGTTAGATTCTAGATACGTATGTTATTAACAAATTGAGAAGAGCATGTAAGTTCCAGTAATACACTGGAAATTAACAGATTAACATGCTCATTTAGTAGTTAACATAAGTATCGTCTGATTAACATGACACTTACCAGATTACCATAGTAATCAGGAGATTAGCATGATAATTGCAAGATTAACATGATAATTATCAGCTCTAGATGGTTTTACGAATTCCAGTTCTTCTGTTACAGATTTACAGAGTGGGAACTGCTGTAAACAATAACCAGTAATATCACAAATATCACTGAAGAAGGGAAGAAATTACTCGAAAAATATATATATATATATATATATATATATATATATATATATATATATATATATATATATATATATATATATAATAAACACCTCAGATCACTATGGACAATGTTTACAGATGTAAAGTAATTCAACAAATGCCAAATTAGTAATACGGAGTGAAAGCCAGTACTACAGAGAACCGCCTTCTGGCGGTCTGAGAGACACTGGTCGGCTGATATGATTTCCACAGATGAGGTTATCGAGCCAACTCACCAGCAACCAACTGACAAGTCAGAACGCCAGAGCACATCAAAAAGTCAACTGACGATGTAGGGTTTTATGTCCCCACGAGATGGCTCTGGTTTCTTTTACTTACTTTGTAAGGAAAATTAAAGGCTCGAGATTTGGTTTTGTTCATGCCGAATAAACTTCTAGCTATACCAGCTCACACAATACCCAGTAACGAGATTAACATGGTAATTGCCATAATAGCATTACTACGATAACAATACACAAATAACCCCCACATAGGAGTGCTCCCTTTACTATTTACTACCACTACTTCTGCTACTACTTCCAATATTAGCATTACCACTACCTATTTTTTCCCCTTCCTCTCTTTGTCCCGTCCCTGTAGCCCCTCGCATTATATATACTGGCTCCATCACTCTCTTGTGTTAGTGTGACTTGTAAATGGTCAAGTCGGACCGAAAGATAGTTATAAGCTTCTCTCTCCTATTTGCGGGTTATTTGTGCATTGTTCCAGTCACGTTAATGTGCCTTTTCTTCTTCTCTACGATAACAATGTCATACCATGGGATGTAGGATCCATTGTCACCTCCCGGTAAGTACTTAGTAACACTTACTTAACTCCTCCCCATCCCAAGGGAGTTCAGAACGTTCAATACTCTTAAAGTACTGAGAAGAGGGACTGTTAAAAAAACACACACACAGTGTCTTAACTGCAGATCTCAGAGTGACCTCCCTGACCCGACCACACACCTGACTACACTTGTCAACACACCTGACTACACTTGTCAACACACCTGACTACACCTGTCAACACATGCTTGTTGTTCATCCCTGTGTACTGGACGAAGGAACCCAGTCGGCTCCACAACTGTCTCCATCACATCCTTTGTTAAAGTAACATGATAATTACTAGATTAACATTATAATTACCAGATTAACACGTTAATAACTAGATTAAAATGTTAATTACCAGATTAACATATTAGTTTCGGAGCTGATATATGAGCTCTGATCAACGCCCTGATTTAATAAAATCACGCGCTGAAACGCCAGTGAAACTGCATCATTACCATGATACAGGGACCATTGTAATATTGTTCTATTACTCTCTCTCTCTCTCTCTCTCTCTCTCTCTCTCTCTCTCTCTCTCTCCCTCCCTCTCCTCTCCCTCTCTCTCTCTCTCTCTCTCTCTCTCTCTCTCTCTCTCTCTCTCTCCTCTCTTCTATATATATATATATATATATATATATATAATATATATATATATATATATTATATATAGTATATATATATAGTATATATATATATATATATATATATATATATATATATATATATATATATATATATTTATATATATATATATTTATATATATATATATATATATTTATATATATATATTATATATATATATATATGTATATATATATATATATATATATATATATATATATATATATATATATATATATATTATATATATATATATATTTATATATATATAGAAGGGGTAGGCGAGTTTCAGTGGGGAGAAATAAATGGGATTAAGTCAGGAGTATCTGAGAGAGTTAGAGCTAAGGAAGGGTAGCAATAATGTTGAAGGATCAGTTATGGAAGGAAAAGAGGGAATATAAATGTGTAAATTCAAGGATTATGTGGATTAAAATAAGGGTCGGATGCGAAAAGTGGGTCATAATAAGCGTGTATGCACCTGGAGAAGAGAGGAGTGTAGAGGGGAGAGAGAGATTTTGGGAGATGTTAAGCGAATGTATAGGAACTTTTGAACCAAATGAGAGAGTAATTGTGGTAGGGGACCTAAATGCTAAAGTGGGAGAAACATGCAGAGAGGGTGTAGTAGGTAAGTTTGGGGTGCCAGGTGTAAATGATAATGGGAGCCCTTTGATTGAACTTTGTATAGAAAGGGGTTTAGTTATAGGTAATACATATTTTAAGAAAAAGAGGATAAATAAGTATACAAGATATGATGTAGGGCGTAATGACAGTAGTTTGTTGGACTATGTATTGATAGATAAAAGACTGTTGAGTAGACTTCAGGATGTACATGTTTATAGAGGGGCTACAGATATATCAGATCACTTTTTAGTTATAGCTACAGTGGGAGTAAAAGGTAGATGGGATACAAGGAAAATAGAATCAGTAAGTAAAAGAGAGGTGAAGGTTTATAAACTAAAAGAGGAGGCAGTTAGGGTAAGATATAAACAACTATTGAAGGATAGATGGGCTAGTGAGAGGTAGGCAATGGGGTCGAAAATGTATGGGGTAGATTTAAAAATGTAGTGTTAGAGTGTTCAGCAGAAGTTTGTGGTTACAGGCGAGTGGGTGCGGGAGGGAAGAGGAGCGATTGGTGGAATGATGATGTAAAGAGAGTAGTAAGGGAGAAAAGTTAGCATATGAGAGGTTTTTACAAAGTAGAAGTGATGCAAGGAGGAAGAGTATATGGAGAGAAAAGAGAGGTTAAAAGAGTGGTGAAGCAATGTAAAAGAGAGCAGATGAGAGAGTGGTGAGATGTTATCAGCAAATTTTGTTGAAAATAAGAAAAAGTTTTGGAATGAGATTAATAAGTTGAGGAAGCCTAGAGAACAAATGGATTTGACAGTTAAAAATAGGAGAGGAGAGTTATTAAATGGAGAGTTAGAGGTATCGGGAAGATGGAGAGAATATTTTGAGGATTTGTTAAATGTTGATGAAGACAGGGAAGCTGTGATTTCGTGTGTAGGGCAAGGAGGAATAACATCTTGTAGGAGTGTGGAAGAGCCAGTTGTGGGTGTAGGGAAAGTTCGTGAGGCAGTGGGTAGAATGAAAGGGGTAAGGCAGCTGGGATTGATGGGATAAAGATAGAAATGTTAAAAGCAGGTGGGGATATAATTTTGGAGTGGTTGGTGCTATTATTTAATAAATGTATGGAAGAGGGTAAGGTACCTAGGGATTGGCAGAGAGCGTGTATTGTTCCTTTGTATAAAGGCAAAGGGGACAAAAGAGAGTGCAAAAATTATAGGGGAATAAGTCTGTTGAGTGTACCTGGTAAAGTGTATGGTAGAGTTATTATTGAAAGAATTAAGAGTAAAACAGAAAGCAGGATAGCAGATGAACAAGGGGGCTTTAGGAAAGGTAGGGGTGTGTAGACCAAGTGTTTACAGTGAAACATATAGGTGAACAGTATTTGGATAAGGGTAAAGATGTTTTTGTGGCATTTATGGATTTGGAAAAGGCGTATGATAGGGTAGATAGGGGGCAATGTGGCAGATGTTGCAGGTGTATGGAATAGGAGGAAGGTTACTGAAAGCAGTGAAGAGTTTTTATGAGGATAGTGAGGCTCAGGTTAGAGTGTGTAGGAGGGAAGGGACTATTTCCCAGTAAAAGTGGGCCTTAGACAAGGATGTGTGATGTCACCGTGGTTGTTCAATATATTTATAGATGGGGTTGTAAGAGAAGTGAATGCGAGGGTCTTGGCAAGAGGTGTTGGGCTAAAAGATAAAGAAGCAAATACAAAGTGGGAGTTGTCACAGTTGCTTTTGCTGATGACACTGTGCTTTTGGGAGATTCTGAAGAGAAGCTGCAGAGGTTGGTGGATGAATTTGGTAGGGTGTGTAAAAGAAGAAAATTGAAAGTGAATATAGGAAGAGTAAGGTGATGAGGATAACAAAAAGAATAGGTGACGAAAGATTGGATATCAGATTGGAGGGAGAGAGTATGGAGGAGGTGAATGTATTCAGATATTTGGGAGTGGACATGTCGGCGGATGGGTCTATGAAGGATGAGGTGAATCATAGAATTGATGAGGGAAAAGGGTGAGTGGAGCACTTCGGAGTCTGTGGAGACAAAGAACCTTGTCCATGGAAGTAAAGAGGGGAATGTAGAGTATAGTTATACCAACGCTCTTATATGGGTGTGAAGCATGGGTGATGAATGTTGCAACGAGGAGAAGGCTGGAGGCAGTGGAGATGTCATGTCTGAGGTCAATGTGTGGTGTGAATATAATGCAGAGAATTCGGAGTTTGGAAATTAGGAGGAGGTGCGGGATTACCAAAACGATTGTCCAGAGAGCTGAGGAGGGTTGTTGAGGTGGTTTGGACATGTAGAGAGAATGGAACGAGACAGAGTGACTTCGAGAGTGTATAAATCTGTAGTGGAGGGAAGGCGGGGTAGGGGTCGGCCTAGGAAAGGTTGGAGGAGGGGGTAAAGGAAGTTTTGTGTGCGAGGGGCTTGGATTTCCAGCAAGCATGTGTGAGCGTATTTGATAGGAGTGAATGGAGGCATATGGTTTTTAATACTTGACGTGCTGTTGGAGTGTGAGCAAAGTAACATTTATGAAGGGATTCAGGAAACCGGTAGGCCGGACTTGAGTTCTGGAGATGGGAAGTACAGTGCCGGCACTCTGAAGGAGGGTGTAAATGTTGCAGTTTTATAACTGTAGTGTAAAGCACCCTTCTGGCAAGACAGTGATGGAGTGAATGATGATGAAAGTTTTTCTTTTTCGGGCCACCCTGCCTTGGTGGGAATCGGCCGATGTGTTAATAAAATAAAAAAAAAATTATATATATATATTTATATATATATATATTAATGTATATATATATATATATATATATATATATATATATATATATATATATATTTATATATATATATATATGTGTGTGTGTGTGTGTTATAAAATATATGTATATATGTAGAGAGAGATTATGCAAATTGAAGAAGAATTTAAAAAGGCAAAAAAAGGCGTGCACATTTTGCTCGTAATTGAGGTGGTAGCAGCAGCACTGTACCAGACTGTACTCTCATTATGTAATTGTAAATTCATGGAGCATAAGTGATTTTGAAAGCTAATTGGTCGTTAATGTGCTAATGACAAGGCGAAATTGCCCAGTCCTCACTGGTATTATTATTTTTTTACTCAGAGTTAATATCTATTGAAATATTCTCTAGTGATTGATCATGTATTTATTGCAAGCCGACTCTGCCTATCTGGTTCCAGACGGAGGGTCGAGCCTCCACCACTTCTTGCGCCGAATGACCCACACGAGATTTTTAGCTCTTCACACACATACAAATTACCAGCAGATAAATATTCGTTCTTGATTGATCTAACATTCACTCGGCGTAATTACCTCCCCCACAGTCCACTCGCAGATGATTGGATAATTAAGATGTTGCTACTAATCCCCCGCTTGCCCTCTTGGGTCTGATCGGCCGATTGGATTAAGCGTGTATAATCCATACCGGATGAGAATTTCTTTCTGCAGTGTCGAGCGAGGATTTTGGAGTCAACTGAGAAAGAAAAATGTATCTGTAATTCTAGTGTCGACTTAAGGAAGTCTGTGCTTCTATGATGTCGACTCAAAAAGGGACGTTGTTGCTACTTTGATGTCGATTAGGAAGGCAAGTCGGCGTGTCCTTGATGTCAAGTGAATTGCGAAGTTGTTGAGTTATCTTACACTGTGGTTCAGTTTTATACAGTTTAATAATTTACACGGTAATCCAATATACAGTACACGGTAGTTCAAAATACACGGTGGCCTGATATTCAAGGCGGCTCAATTTATACAATAGCTCAATTTATAGTGGCCTCTGTTGTTCAGAGGAGCTATGTCTGCATGTTTTGAGCCCTACGAGATTTCATTTAGATCAAAGCTCTTTCACCAAAGAATGCTGAGTGCCTCCACCAGTGGAATTGTGCATTTATCTGTAAATAAAGAGTGCCAACAATCAGGTCCTGATGCTGCTTGTGCGGAAACATTTCTATTTCCTTTTCGAATTCTGGGGAAGTTGTGCTTATGTCAGATATATGGTTTGTAGGGTGAGCAGAGGTAATGGAAAAACTGGATACTCTATTCTGCTTCGCTTTAGTGGGTTGCTGAACACTGATTCATACTAGCCATTCGAAGTTTCGCTCATTTCTATTTCGTCATCGGTGAATGATCCTCCTGGGAGTAGTGAGCCAATTCTAAAGGCGGGTTTTGACAAAGACTGGGAATATGTGTAGAAATATTTAGGATTATTTTGCAATTTCCTGAGCGGCATTTTTGTTTCCTTTGTGCTTCTTCCATCAGCTATGAACATTTTAGGTTCAACAATAGATTGGTAATCTCTCGGTATAGATCATCTTTTCTTTCTTTTAAAGTATGTTCTTTTGTAACGTTTCAGTAAATCAGGAGCTTGCAGGGTTGCAGAAATGAGTAGGAAGTCCAGGTAGATACGTTCAAGGGGACGACTCCAACTAGAATGAGATGGCATCCAGCAGACCAGTACCAGGTGCCAGAAAAATGAAGACAAAATATTAAAATCAGTAGAAGTAGAAGCATATAGAAGCCCAGCAACATTAAATATCTAGTAATGACCAGCGACCACAACATTAGTGACATGACAACTATCACCAACATACTGTCAGTCCTCATATCGTATCATTATAAGACTTTAATATTCTGATCTGAAAGGTATCTGGTATGTCATAAGGGAAAATTCCATCGCATACAAAGAAAATGCGAAAGCAGCAAAAAGGGGAAAACCTTCCATTTGTGCAACATTGCAAGCTCATGGTGTGTTGATTGCAAAACGAAAGGCCTAGAGCTATTATTCAACTCCCCCAGTGGTTGTTTTGCATCTTGTATTGCTTGTTTGCCATTATTGCACAATATGTATGGTATGTAAAGTCATCAGAAGAGTGGTGGAGCACCTAGAAAGGAGTGGGTTCATACGTGACAACCAGGATGGCTTCAGGGATGGAAAATCCTTTGTCACAAACGTACTGGAGTTCAATGATAAAGTAACAGAAGTATGCAGGAGAGATAGGGACGGGCAGACTGCATTTTCTTGGTTTGTAAGAAAACTTTTAACAGAGCACCGCACAAGAGACTGGTATAAAAGCTAGAGGAGCAAGAAAGAATAACAGGGAAAGCATTGCAATGGATCAGGGAAGACCTGGCAGGAAGGAAACAACGAGTGTTGGTCCTTGACGAGGTGTCGGAATTGGTGCAATGTGACGAGTGGGGTTCCACGAGGATCAGTCGTAAGGCCGGTGCTCTTTCTTGTATACGTCTGTGACCTTATAGAAGGGATAGAGCCAGAGGTATCCCTGTTTGTAGACGACGTGAAATTAATGAGGATCAGGTAAGGCTACAGTCTGCAGGCCTGGTCTGACAAATGGCTAATAAAGTTTAACCTCACCAAATGCAAAGTTATGAAGCTTGGAAAAGGTCAAAGAATACAGCAGACGGAGTACAGGCTCGGGGAGCAAAGCCTGCAAACCTCACTCAAAAGGACCTTGGGGTGAATATCATAACGAGCATATTTCCTGAGGTGCACATCAGCCAAACAGTTGCTATAGGAAATGCGCGTCTGGAAAATCTAAGAATAGCGCTTCGACGTCTAGGTAGAGACATTCACGACGCTATACACCGTGTACGTCAGGTCTATATTGGAGTATGCAGCACCAGTACGGAACCCATAGCTGGTCAAGCACATCAAGAAAGTGCAGAGGTTTGCAACAAGACTAATCCCGGAGTTAATAGGAGAGGTTAAGGGAACTCAACTTAATAACACTGAAGGACATAAAGACTAGGAAGGATATGATAAAGACGTACAAAATCCTGAGAGTAGTTAACAAGGTGAACATGAACAGAATGTTTCATAGATGGGAAATAGGAACAACAGGGAAAAACTGGAAGTTGAAAACGCAGACGAGTCAGAGGGATGTCAGAAAATATTTCTTCAGCCTTAAAGTCAGGAAGTGAAATAATCTGGAGAGTGACCTTATACAGGCGGGATCCATACATAGCTTTAAGAAAAGGTACGACAAGGCTCTTGTAGCTTGGAGAGATTGGACCTAGTAGCAACCAGCAATGAGGAGGGGCCAGGAGCTTTGACTCGACATCTGCAACCACAATTAGGTGAGTGTACACACGCTCTTGCTTCACGCACGGAGGGCCCGGGTTCAATTCCCGGCGGGGCCGAAACATTTCGAAGTGTTTCCTTACACACACACACACATACATACATACATACAACAGGCCTAGTGTCTAATCGACATGTGCCTAGGACAAAATGGTAACTAACACACACACACACACACACACACACACGTTGTGTCGGATTCTCAAGGCTCGTGGGCAACTGTCTATTTGTCTATCTGTTCCGTGATTTTCTCTGTCGTTGCTAACGGTGGTTTATATGCAAGGATAGTTACCAGACTCTAGTTTTCTACTTTAAAACCTAGTACTGTAACAATTCTGTAGTACAACAAAGTGAGTCTCCTACAGAGAGCCCTACTCCCTGTGACTCGACATGAGACCTCAATTTACATGACACGACACCTCATGTTACACGGCAGCCCTCCTGACGAAGCCAAATAAAACAAAAGATGTTTATGTGTGTAATGATGTATTTATTTGACCTATATGTAGTCACACGGACGTAGCAATGTTCGTGGTGTCCCGTCTTCAATACTATATTAATTTTATTTAAATTATTGCAAGTGCGCGGCCCACGGCAGTGAACCATCAACCAGATATCTGCATCCAAATGAGCGTAGTGTCGACGACAGCGAAAAAGAGACACATTGCAGAGCAAGAATTTACTGGGACAACCCCTCGCTCTGTGTGGAACTTATAAAGTTATGATTTGAGCGAAACGTTGTCCCAATATAAGCTTGTTCTGAAAGCTGTGTCTTTTCTTCAGCAAGGTAATTACTGCTAGGACAAGACGGTTTAGTGAGACCTCTTCATTCGTTTTTTAGATTCCATCATACATTGGATTACTCCTTCATGATAGAGTTGAAACGTTTGCCAAAAAAAGTACTTTGAAGACTATAACTATGGTGTATCTTCGTCTAGAATTAGGAACAATATTAGGAGAGCAGTAAATAATGAAACTGAATATTATAGGAACGCAATTAGAAACCTGAGTACATATATAACCCATTATGATAACATGAACGTAGATAAGTACGTTTATGGAGCAGCTTGCAATGTGTACAGACTGACTGATGTTGTAGTGGCCAGGCTTAGGCTTGGTTACAAGTACTTCTGGCAGGTTGGCAGACACACAGATGGTGATCACACCAGATGCAAAGTATGTGGCCAGCCCTATGGTCACTATCTTGGACACTACGTGCTTAATTGTCTACTTATTGAGGAATACAGAGATAAATATAATAATAAACTATGTGATATGTCAAGATAATGAAAATAAGATACAAGACACATTAAGCAAATTTCCTAAATTTGCTTGCAACAGATAAGCGAACTGCAGATATAAATTCTGACGTACTCCTGTAAACCATTTTGGGGCCTAGTTCCTAGGCCTCGTGTGCATCTATATGCTTTTATGATGCAGTTCACAGGATGGATATGGGGTGCACAATAAATTAGCCGCCTCGGTGGCAAAATCTAAATCCAAAATCTTTCCTTGCCCAGGGATCAACTCAAAGTACTGACCTCTGAGCTGCAATTTACAAGGTGGTTCCTCGATAAATTGGAATAAGTTTGTGTACTCACCTAATTGTGGTTGCAGGGGTCGAGACTCAGCTCCTGGCCCCGCCTCTTCGTTGTCCGCCACTGGGTCTCTGCTCTCCCTGCTCCATGAGCTTTATCATACCTTGTCTTAAAACTATGTATGGTTCCCTCCTCCACTATATCGTTCTCTAGACTATTCCACTTCCTAACTATGGCTGAAGAAGTGCTTCATAACATCCCTTTGACTCATCTGATTCTTCATCTTCCAGTTGTGTCCCCTTTTGTCTGTGTTCCCTCTCTGGAACATCCTGTCACTATCTACCTTGTCAATTCCCCGCAGTATTTTGTATGTCGTTATCATGTCTCCTCTAACCCTTCTGTCCTCCAGTGTTGTTAGTCCTATTTCCCTCAACCTTTCTTCATAGGGCGCCGAGTTGTGGAACTAGCCTTGTCTGCAAACCTTTGCACTTTCATGCTAATTTCTTGACGATTCTTGACAGGTATGGGTTCCAGACTGGTGCTGCATACTCTAGTTGGGCCTGACGTATGATGTACAGTGTCTTGACGATTCTTGTTAAGGTAAAAGCTAATCTTAGGTTTGCCAGTCGCCCATATGCTGCTGCTGTGTGTGTGTGAGTGTGTGTGTGTGTGTGTGTGTGTGTGTGTGTGTGTGTGTGTGTGTCTGAGAGGGTCGCCTGTGATTTAGGAGCGGTCAGGGAGGTTGCCCGTTGACGTGGCGAATTACCCTCTGACAGCGAGAATTGCCAGTTGACACGGGAATGACCGCTTGACACGAGATACCCTCGTTGACAAGGGGGCGGGAGGACGGGAGGGAACACGGGGAAACTACTTGATTGGCTCGTTACGGGTTGACAACGGAATTAGCGAGTTTAAACAATAGCCTACACGTTGTTTATCTTGTTTACTCTGGGATCCTTTTTTTGTGTTGTGTGTGAGATCAGCTGACTCTAATATAAACAAGAGATGAGTCTGATTTGAAGGATTAATTTATTGATTTATTGCCTGAAATTCGTGCGTAATGTCAGGGATATGTGGAAGCTTGTAATTCAAAAAGTTTTTCCTGATACTTTTTTGTTTATATTGTGGATTATTCGGAGGTGTGTGTGTGTGTGTGTGTGTGTGTGTGTGTGTGTTTTGTGTGTGTGTGTGTGTGTGTGTGTGTGTGTGTGTGCGATCGTGATTACCTATTTGTGTTTACCTTTTCGTAGCTATAGAAGAAAAGATATAATGGTGGTGACGTTCTTTGAAGTTTGTAGTTACAGCAGCAAAGTTGTGCTCCTTCAGAGCTTTCCAGCTTTCCTAGTTTATCATAATTTTGTACCGCTAGCGTTTGACTGTACACACACACACACACACACACACACACACACACACACCGCTTCTTTTTTGTACCCAGCTCCAGCATTACAAATTAAAAAAAAATCTAATTGCCTTTGTCCACCTTTTTTTTCTCTCGTCTTGCATCTGGACTATTATTTACCCTCTTGACCAATGGAGCAGCCACGGACGGGGAATTAAAGCTCCAACCAGAGACAAATACCTATTAGTTTTGAATTGATGGCTATTTATAAAACATTATGACCAGTGACCACGAACACACCATTTGTTAAGAAATTTCACAAACATACTAAAAATCATTAGTTTTTTGTTTTAAGACAATTTCCTTTGATTATTTCTTTGAGCATCTTGACGAGACGACACAGTTGCGCTCAACGAGCATTTATTGAGACAACGGGTCGTTCTGTGTAGAGCTTTTCCAAGCCATGATGCAGCTCTACACACAGCAACAAAGTTCCTTTCTTCGCCACTTCTTTGTAATTACGTTGTAGATGGACGAGGTAGATGGAATGTACCACAAGTAGGAAGAGAAAGAATGACGGGAGGTAAAGGAGGAAGATGGAATAAAATAATATGGATGAAGTGAACGAATAAGGAAAAGGAGAGAATAAAAAGAGGAAAGGTATGTGTGATGGAGAGAGAGAGAGAGAGAGAGAGAGAGAGAGAGAGAGAGAGAGAGAGAGAGAGAGAGAGAGAGAGAGAGAGAGAGAGACAGAGACAGATACAGAGACAGACAGACAGACAGAGATGAGACAAACCCACAAGTGGGCCGGGTGATGAAGCTTCCTCTCAGATATCCTCAGCTGTAAACACTGAGATCAGCTCTGTTCTCTCAGGTCATCCTCTACCCTGCTGTTGTGTGTGTGTGTGTGTGAGTGTGTATGTGTGTGTGTGTGAGTGTGTGTGTGTGTGTGTGTGTGTGTGTGTGTACTCACCTAGTTGAGGTATCTAGCTCGCTTAGTAGCCTCTTCACTTCCTCCTCAGTTGTGTGTATTGTGTCCAGCACCTGATGGTGTACCCTACCTCTCCTCCTTTCTGGAGACCCTTCTATCTCCTCTGTGAACACCTCTTTGAATCTCATGTTGAGGTCCTCACACACTTCACGGTCATTTCTTGTGATCTCCCCTCCTTCCTTCCTCAGCCTGATCACCTGGTCCTTGACTGCTGTTCTCCTCCTGATGTGGCTGTACAGCAGCTTTGGGTCAGATTTGGCTTTCGCTGCTATGTCATTCTCATACTGTCTTTGGGCCTCCCTTCTGATCTGTGCATATTCATTTCTGGCTCTACGACTGCTCTCCTTATTCTCCGGGGTTCTTTGCCTTCTGTGTGTGTGTGTGTGTGTGTGTGTGTTGTGTGAGTGTGTATGTGTGTGTGTGTGTGTGTGAGTATGTGTGTGTGTGTGTGTGTGTGTGTGTGTGTGTGTGTGTGTGTGTGTGTGTGTGTTATGAGGGGGTGTTAATAAACAAATAATAATATTAATAACAATAACCGCAAAATAATAAAGTGAAAAAGAGAGCCTAAATAGTGGCCATCAATAGAGACAAACGCGTCCATGGTTCACGTTATAAGCAGCCATTAACCATTTGAAAAAACTTCGCTTCAATATTCAAATTGGTCTGTCATCAGACTGGCAACATGTCGGAGCTTTTTAATGCAGACAACATACCGTTATTTTATGCTGATACTCCCTCAGCACCATTAATACTCACTGAGTGGCCACCATGCTCTCTGAGTGGCTCTGATGCTCTCTGAGTGGCTCTGATGCTCTCTGAGTGGCTCTGAGGCTCTGAGTGGTTTTAATACGAAGAGCTCTGATGCTCCCTGAGCGTTTATGATACTCCCTGATTGAGTCTGGTGCTCGCTGAGTGGTAATTGCTATCTGAGTGGCTCAACTGATGCATTGAGAGGTTCTGATGATCTCTGAGAAATTCTGAATTCTCTGGGTGGCTCTGTTGCTCTCCGAGTGGC
>WNWK01001730.1:195000-254304 GCA_009830355.1 Cherax destructor
AAGGACCATATAGTGCCTGGGGTGTTGGGCGTGGGGGGGGGTTCAATCCGGTTCAATACGATGAGAGAACAGCTCTAATTCCTTGGAACAAGAACCCTTCACCAGCATGGAAGCATCCTCGTGGACGGCCAGGTGTAGTCAGTGAGCCAGGGAGACTGTAGTCCCACATGCCTCACCTATTTGCTTAACATGGCGTAGGGATAGCAGGTTATAGTGCCAATAGTTACGGGAGAGTGAGGCAAGAGTGCCGGCACTCTCAGGTGCTTCAGGGCCACATGTGGATGAATGCTGAGGTGTGTGATGTTAGGGCCCGGTGTTAGTTACAGGAATTAGGGACTGGTGTTAGTTACAGGAGTTAGGGACTGGTGTTAGTTACAGGAGTTAGGGACAGGTGTTAGTTACAGGAATTAGGGACAGGAGTTAGTTACAGAAATTGGGGACAGGTGTTAGTTACAGGAATTAGGGACAGGTGTTAGTTACAGAAGTTAGGAACAGGTGTTTGTTACAGGACTTAGGGACAGGTGTTAATTACAGAAGTTGGGGACAGGTGTTAGCTACAGAAGCTAGGGACAGGTGTTAGCTACAGAAATTTGGGACAGGTGTTAGCTACAGGAGTCAGGAATAGGTGTTAGCTACGGGAGATAGGAAGAGGTGTTAGCTACACAAGCTAGGTGACAGGCATTAGGTACAGGAGTTAGGGGACAGGTGTTAGCTACATGAGTTACGGGACAGTTATTAGCTACAGGAGCTAGAGACAAGTGTTAGCTACAGGAGTTAGGGGACAGGTTTTAGCTACAAGTGTTAAGGACAGGTGTTTGCTACTGGAGCTAGGGACAAGTGTTAGCTACTGGAGGTAGGGACAGGTGTTAGCTACTGGAGCTAGGGACAAGTGTTAGCTACTGGAGGTAGGGACAGGTGTTAGCTACTGGAGCTAGGGACAGGTGTTAAGAAAAGATGTTATGGCCAGGTGTCAAGCAGCGCCTTCGTCACCTCTGCCGCCACCCCTGCCGCCGCCTCTGACGCCCGCCGCAGCCGCCAACATTACCACCACCGCAGCCGCTAACATTACCACCACCGCAGCCGCCAACATTACCACTACCACCACCCCTACCACCACTACTACCACCACCACTACCACCACCATTACCACCACCATTACCACCACCATTACCACCACCATTACCACCACCACCACTACCACCACCACTGCCACCACTATCACCACTGCCACCACTATCACCACTGCCACTACCATCAACACTACCACTACCACCACCACTACCACCACCACTACAACCACCACTACCACCACCACTACCACACACCACTACCACCACCACTGCCACCAAAACTACCACCACCACTGCCACCACCACTGCCACCAAAACTACCACCACCACTGCCACCACCACTGCCACCAAAACTACCACCACCACTACCACCACCACTACCACCACCACTACCACACACCACTACCACCACCACTACCACCACCACTACCACCACCACTGCCACCACCACTACCACCACCATCACTGTCGCTTGTGCTGCCCAATACACCGTGTGAGTTTGCTGGGAACCGTACCAGGTAGGGCAGATTGGAAGAGACGGAAGGGCATGGGAAAGGAGAGGGGAGAAAGCAAAGACATAGGGAAGAGAAAGGAGAAAAGAGAGGAAGAGAAATAGTGAAGAGCGAGTGAAGAGATAGAGAGGGAGGAAAGCTGGTAGAGAGGAAAAACAGAAGAAAGGGAGAAGAGAGAGAGGATTGAGAAGAGAAAGGAATGAGATGGGGTAAGAGGTAAGAGAGGAAAAGATAGAGGGGAGAAGAAGAAAGAAAGAGATAGATCAGACAGAGAGAGAGAGGGTAAGGGGAACAGAGGGGATAGACAGGAAAGAGAGAAGTGCAGAGAAAGAATAAAACAGAGGGAAGAGCGATGGGATACAGAAGGGAAGAGAGAGAAGAAGAGAGAGAGAGAGAGAGAGAGAGAGAGAGAGAGAGAGAGAGACAGACAGACAGACAGACAGACAGACCGAGAACAGAGCAGAAATGGGGTAGGGAGGGCAAACTGGAAGAGGATTCCCGTTGGCATTTAACACCTGCGTTGGCAGTCAAGTGTCGCGACTAACGAACCAACGGGATATCGGAATGGTCGGTTTAACGAGAGCCTCTGGAATAACGTGCAAGCTCCTGAATGGCTGGCGGGGATTAACGCAGAGGTTAATGAGCTGTTTAGACTAACGAAATAGAAATTAACGCCACCCAAGTAGCGTTTAATGAACGCATGGGATGGATAGAAGGAATAGAAGATGGCGGGCGAATAGAAGGAAGAAAAGCTGGTTTAGAAGAAAGGGAATGAATAGGGAATGATAAGTGGTAAAGATTAGATCGATTAGAAGGAAGAGAAGGGGAGATGGATAGAAGAAAGAGAAGAGACAGGTGAATAATGGAAGGAAGAGGAGTGGGAATAGGTAAAATGAAAAAAAAGGAGGAGTTGATGTGTTGTGTAGCCTCGGGGGAAGGTTGGGAGAGGGAAGGATAAGGGAGAGGTGGAAAGGCGGAGGTGGAAGATGGAGATGCAAGGGGATGGGGGCGGTTGAGAAGGGAGAGAGGATAAAGAGAAGGGGAAACGAGGGGGATTAAAGAGGAATTTGAAGCGGGGTCCTGAGTGTCAACGTTGCCTGAAGGACAGCATGTGTGTGTGTGTGTGTGTGTGTGTGTGTGTGTGTGTGTTCTTATCTATTTGTACTTACCTATTTGTGGAAGCAGGGGTCTATTCACAGCTCTTGGCCCCGCCTCTTCGCTGGTCACTACTAAGTCCACTCTCTCCCTACTCCATGAGCTTTATCGTATCTCTTCTTAAAACTGTGTATGGATCCTGCCTCCACTACATCACTCTCCAGATTGTTCCACTTCCTGACAACTCTACGGCTGAAGAATTACTTCCTAACACCCCTGTGACTCATTTGAGTCTTCAGCTTCGAATTGTGACCCCTTGTTGCTGTGTCCCATCTCTGATACATCATGTCCCTAACCACTCTGTCAATTCCTCTCAGTATTTTATATGTCGTTATCATGTGTTCCCTATCTCTCCTGTTCTCCAGTGTCGTCAGGTCGATTTCCCTTAACCTCTCCTCATAGCACATAACTCTTAGCTCCGGGAATACTCTTGCTGCAAACCTTTGCACTTTCTCTATTTTTTTGATGTGCTTGACCAGGTGTGGGTTCCAAACTTGTGCTGCATACTCCAATATGAGCCTGACATACACGGTGTACAGAGTCTTGAACGATTCCTTACTAAGGTGTCGAAACGTTATTCTTAGTTTTGACAGGCGCCCATATGCTGCAGCAGTTATTTGGTTGATGTGAGCCTCAGGAAATGTGCTCAGTATTATACTCTCTCCAAGATCCTTTCTCCTTGAGTGAGGTTTGCAGCCTTTGGTTCCCTAGCCTTTACTCTGCAGTCTTCTTTGACTTTTTCCAATCTTCATGACTTTACACTTGGTGGGGTTAAACTCCAGGAGCCATTTACTGGACCAGGCTTGCAGCCTGTCCTGATCCCTTTGTTGTTCTACCTGATCCTCATCCACTTGAATTCATCGCATTAGCTACACCTCTGAATCTATCCCTTCTGTCATGTCATTCACATATACCGGAAACAGCACTGGCCTGGGACTGACCCTTGTGGAACCCCGCTCGTCACAGACTCCCACTCTGACACCTCGTCACGTACCATCACTCGTTGTTTCCTTCCTGTCAGGTATTCTTTGATCTATTGCAGTGCTTTTCCTGTTATTATTGCTTGCTCATCTAGCTTTTGGACTATATTCTTACAGTCCAAGAAAATACAGTTTACCAACCCCTCTCCTACCTTACTTCTGTCACCTTGTCGTAAAACTCCAGTAGGTTTGCGACGCAAGATTTTCCCTCTCTGAAAGCGTGCTGGTTATCGTGTATACGCTCATTCCTTTCTAGGTGCTCCACCAATCTCTTCCTGATAAGTTTCTCCATGAATCTGCGTACTATACATGTCAGTGGCACTGGTCTGTTATTTAATGCTACTTGCCTGTTTCCTTTCTTAAAGATAGGGATTACATTTCCTGTTTTCCACACCTCAGGTAGTTGTTTCGATTGTTGTTAGTGGCACACACAGCGCCTCTCTAGTTTCTCCTCGGTTGTATGTAATGTGTCCAGTACCTGTTGATGTACCCTATTGTAGTCTAGTCTGTCTCCACTGAAAATACTTCCTTAAATCTCGTGTTTAGCTGTTCACTCATTTCGTTGTCGTTTCTTGTGATCTTCCCTCCTTCCTTCCTCACCCTGATTACTTGGTCTTTGACTGTTGTTTCCTTCCTGATGTGGCTGTAAAACAACTTTGGTTCAGATTTGACTTTCGATGCTATATCATTCTCGTATTGCAGCTGGGCCTCCTTCCTTATCCATGTATATTCATTCCTGGCTCTTCGGCTAATCTTCTTAATTTCCTGGGTCCTTTGTCGTCTATACTTTTTTTGTCCTCTAGTGCACTTAGTTTTGGCCTCTCTGTACATTTGGATGAACCAAGGGCTCGTTCTGGTTTTTCCATTGATTATGTTGTCCTTAGGTACGAACCTCTCCTCCACCTCTTTGCATTTTATGGCCACGTATTCCATCAATTCATTCACTGTTTCTCCCATCAGTTCTCTCCAACTATACCTCATGCAGGAAATTCCTCATACCTGTGTAGTCCCCTCTTTAGTAGTTTGGCTTCTCCCATCCTACTCGTACAGCTTCTCTCTCTACTTTTAGCTCTACAATGTATTCGAAGCTCAGGGCCACGTGAACACTAGCTCGGATAGGTCTTTCATATGTGATGTCCCCAATGTCTGAACTACTCAAAGTGAATATGATGTCCAGCCTTGCTGGTTCATCCTCTCCTGTACTCATCTATTTGTACTCACCTAGTTGTGGTTGCAGGGGTCGATTCATAGTTCCTGGCTCCGCCTCTTCACTGGCCGCTACTGGGTCACTCTCCCTTCGCCATGAGCCTTATCATACCTCTTCTTGAAGCTATGAATGGATCCTGCCTCCACTACATCACTTCCCAAGGCATTCCACTTACTGACCATTCTGTGACTGAAGAAATACTTCCTAACATCCCTGTGATTCATCTGAGTCTTCAACTTCCAACTGTGACCCCTTGTTGCTGTGTCCCATCTCTGGAACATTCTGTCTCTGTCCACCTTGTGAATTCCTCTCAGTATTTTATATGTCGTTATCATGTCCCCCCTATCTCTCCTGTCCTCCAGTGTCGTCAGGTCGATTTCCTTTAACCTCTCCTCGTAGGACATACCCCTTAGCTCCGGGACTAGTCTTTTTGCAAACCTTTGCACTTTCTCTAGTTTCTTTATGTGCTTGGCTAGGTGTGGGTTCCAAACCGGTTCTGCATACTCCAGTATGGGCCTAACGTACACAGTGTACAGGGTTCTGAACGATTCCTTATTAAGATGTCGAAATGCTGTTCTTAGGTTTGCTAGGTATGCTGCAGCAGTTATTTGGTTGATGTGCGCCTCAGGAGATGTGCCTGGTGTTATACTCACCCCAAGATCTTTTTCCTTGAGTGAGGTTTGTAGTCTCTGGCCCCCTTGACTGTACTCCGTCTGCGGTCTTCTTTGCCCTTCCCCAATCTTCATGACTTTGCACTTGGTGGGGTTGAACTCCAGGAGCCAATTGCTGGACCAGTCCTGCAGCCTGTCCAGGTCCCTTTGTAGTTCCGCCTGGTCCTCGTCCGATTGAATTCTTCTCATCAACTTCACATCATCTGCAAACAGGGATTTTCGCCGGGCATAATGTGGGACATTAAGTCCAAGAAACTATAATAATAGAGTGATAATGTGTTAAACAGTGAGCGACGCCACCATGGCGGTGTTGATGGTGGAAATGGTGTCATGTCGTTCACAAATACTAGAAACAGCACCGGTCCTAGGACTGACCCCTGTGGAACCCCACTCGTCACAGGCGCCCACTCTGACACCTCGCCAGGAACCATGACTCGCTGCTGTCTTCCTGACAGGTATTCCCTGATCCACTGGAGTGCCTTCCCTGTTATCCCTGCCTGGTCCTCCAGCTTTTGCACTAATCTCTTGAGTGGAACTGTGTCAAACGCCTTCTTAAAGTCCAAGAAAATGCAATCTACCCACCCCTCTCTCTCTTAGTCTTACTGCTGTCACCCTGTCATAGAACTCCAGTAGGTTTGTGACACAGGACTAACCGTCCCTGAAACCGTGTTGGCTGTCGTTGATAAGCTCATTCCTTTCTAGGTGCTCCACCACTCTTCTCCTGATAATCTTCTCCATGACTTTGCATACTTTGCATACACTGGTCTGTAGTTAAGTGCTTCATGTTTGTCTCCTTTTTTAAAAATTGGGACTACATTTGCTGACTTCCATACCTCAGGTAATCTCCCTGTTTCGATAGATGTGTTGAATATTGTTGTTAGGGGTACACATAGTGCCTCACCTCCCTCTCTCAGGACCCATGGAGAGATGTGATCCGGCCCCGTCGCCTTTGAGGTATCTAGCTCACTCAGCAGCCTCTTCACTTCTTCCTCGGTTGCATGTATTGTGTCCAACACTTGGTGGTGTACCCCACCTCTCTGTCTTTCTGGAGTCCCTTCTGTCTCCTCGGTGAACACTTCTTTGAATCTCATGTTGAGTTCCTGTGTGTGTGTGTGTGTGTGTATACTCACCTAGTTGTATAGGTTTCTGGCCTTCTTGTCACCAATGTCGAGGTTGGGAGACTACTCTCTCGTCTTCGCATCGGCCACACTCGTCCTACTCACGGGTATCTCATGGAGAGGCTCCCTGTCCCTCTGTGAGCATTGTCAGGTTCCAATGTCTGTTCGCCAGTCACAGCTCCTGTGTATGTGCGTGTGTGTGGGTGTGCGTTTGCATGTGCAGGGGTCGAGTCACAGCGCCTGTTAGTTACCATTTTGTCCTAGGCACATGTCGATTAGACACTAGGCCTGTTGTATGTATATATATATATATATATATATATATATATATATATATATATATATATATATATATATATATATAATTTGATTAACACATCGGCCGATTCCCACCAAGGCAGGGTGGCCCGAAAAGAAAAACTTTCATCATCATTCACTCCATCACTGTCTTGCCAGAGGGTGCTTTACACTACAGTTATAAACTGCAACATTAACACCCCTCCTTAGAGTGCAGACACTGTACTTCCCATCTCCAGGACTTAAGTCCGGCCTGCCGGTTTCCCTGAATCCCTTCATAAATGTTACTTTGCTCACACTCCAACAGCAGTCAAGTATTATATATATATATATATATATATATATATATATATATATATATATATATATATATATATATATATATATATGTATGTGTGTGTGTGTGCAATGCGTGGTGTAAATATTATGCAGAGAATTCGGAGAGTGGAAATTTGGAGGTGGTGTGGAGTTACTAAAAGTATTAGTCAGAGGGCTGAAGAGGGGTTGTTGAGGTGGTTTGGCCTGTGTACTCACCTAGTTGTACTCACCTAGTTGTGATTGAATGGGTCGAGTCATAGCTCCTGGCCCCTCCTCTTCACTGTGTGTGTGTGTCACTTCCGTTGGAAGGGGAGTGGGTCATTTCCCACGGAAGAGAATGTGTTGTCACTTTTCTTGTTAGTTGATGTCACTAGTGTTGTCCCACAAGGATCACTGCTCTTCATCATCAATTTAGTATTTATAAAGGAAATGCCATTTTTGTTCGATACAAAAAATCTCATGCCAACAAAGATCTCAAATTCCATATTAAAAAATCGAACGTAAGGATTTAATAAGTAGAGCAGGAGGAATATAAAATACAATTTATGATTGTTATATGACATGGTTTGACCCAATAATGGTCTGGTCTCACACCAGACCTCCTAAATTAAAAAGGGAAACACATCTTCAAATCCTTCTGTGGACTGAGATAATGTCTGTGAACAATTTCGCCCGTTTGCAAATTGCATATATATATATATATATATATATATATATATATATATATATATATATATATATATATATATATATATATATATATATATATATATATATATATCGTGCCGAATAGGTAAAAACTGGTCAATTAGCAAGAACTCATTTAAAATTAAGTCTTTCCTAAAATTTTCAATTACAAGATATAATTTTTATATTTATCTTAACGTAAAAAATAATTTTGTACCAAAAGTACCTTAGAAAACTTACCTAACCATATTATATCAAGCGTAATTTAATTTAGCCTAATCCATTATATATTTTAGATAGTTTTACAATAATTTAATAATAAACAAACACAATGAAATATATTTTTTTTCGTTAGGTTCATAATGATATTTGCGAAATTATTGCATACACAAATTTTCGCTTGCCTTATTCGGCAACAGGAGCGTTGCTGTTTAAGACAAAATCGCAAGTATTACCTCTTCGACACGACATATATATATATATATATATATATATATATATATATATATACACACACGCACACACACACGCGCACACACACACACACACACACACACACATTTCTCTGAACGCCGTCATTTCCAGCCATTAGAGTGACCTAGCTTCTAATATACAATATAGCGGACACCTGTTAAAGAGCTTTATGTATGCAAAACAGGTTTAATTATTACAAGGAAGCACAAGTCTGGGGCTCACTGGGATTACCAGAGGAGCGTGGGGAGCTTGAGGCAAGGTGAAGAGCTGCAAGGAGGAGGGGAAGTGGATAAGGGAGAGAGAGAGAAGGAAAGAGAATGGAAGGCAAAGGTAAGGAAAATTTTGAAAGGAAGGAAAGACGGAAAAGGAAGAGAGGATGGGGAAGGAGGAAGAGTGCAGGAGAAAAGATGGTTGAGGAACATGAGGGAGAGGAAGTAAAAGGGAGAGAGAAGAGGAGTATACAGGGAGAAGTGCAAAGGTGAAGGGCTTGGGAAAGGGAGAGGAAGGGAGAGAGAGAGAGAAACTAGACTAGGACAATTGCATTATTACATTACAGCACTGTTATTGGTAATATACCTGAGGTTAAAACAAGACTAACTGCTATGTATTCCACTGTGTGTGTGTGTGTGTGTGTGTACTCACATAGTTGTTGTTGCAGGGGTTGAGACATAGCTCCTGGCCCAGCCTCTTCACTGGCCGCTACTGGGTCACTCTCCCTGGGCCATTAGCTTTATCATACCTCTTCTTAAAGCTATGTATGGAACCTGCCTCCACTACATCGCTTCCCAAACTATTCCACTTCCCGACCACTCTGTGACTGAAGAAATACTTCCTAACATCCCTGTGATTCATCTGAGTCTTCAACGTCCAACTGTTCCCTTGTTGCTGTGTCCCATCTCTGGAACATTCTGTCCCCGTCCACCTTGTCTATTCCTCTCAGTATTTTATATGTTGTTATCATGTCCCCCTATCTCTCCTGTTCTCCAGTGTCGTCAGGTCGATTTCCCTTAACCTCTCCTCGTGGGACATACCCCTTAGCTCCGATACTAGTCTTGTTGCAAACCTTTGCACTTTCTCTAGTTTCTTTACGTGCTTGGCTAGATGTGGGTTCCAAACTGGTGCTGCATACTCCAGTATGGGCCTAACGTACACAGTGTGTGTGTGTGTGTGTGTATGTGCTTGTGTGTGTGAAAATATATATATATATATATATATATATATATATATATATATATATATATATATATATATATATATATATATATATATATATATATATATATATATATATATATATATATATATTGGTAGGATCACACGCGTTGGTTGATGCATTATTTAACAGGTCGGGATAATTTCCTAGTATATCACAATACGTTTGGTGCTGTATAGATACCGGACACAGTTTGTTTCGCTGATGAACGATTCGGGGAATATAGAAGATAAAATGTTTAGTTAGTGTGTTAGATAAAAAAAAATCCTATCAGCTGCTAGTGGATCATTAAGGCTGCAATCCACCTGTTGTGGAAAACATATTTTCACTCTGCACACATACACACACACACACACACACACACACACACACACACACACACACACACACACACGTGTGTTGTGGGGTTCTTTTCATAGATTTGGTAATATTAACAGACGATGAGCTTGGGTTTTGGTAGCGTTTAATGAGGCGTTGGATATATGGGAGCTGAGAGCCTATGCCTGTGTCCGTCTCGTATGCCTACCCTAAGGGAACTGCTCGAGGGGCCGCACGGCACTGAGACATTCAAAAGGCAGGCCTATGATTGGCTGATGCCAGATCACATGGGCAGAGGTTGGAAATCACGTGAACAGCCGTTATAAGTACAACCGTACACACGCACACCACACACACACACACACACACACACACACACACACACACACACACACACACACACAATATATATATATATATATATATATATATATATATATATATATATATATATATATATATATATAGTCTGTGCAGTTTTGTTAAGGAATTTTCATACATTCATAATTAAAAAGTATATGGAAATTTTATTAATGTTTTGGAGCTCATCGAACTCCTCGGACTTCGACTGGGTACCCAAGATGTGGCATTAATTGCCTCTTTGGATCACCCACTGAGATCCTGGAAGAGAAAGATGGCAGACCTCGGGTCTCTGATGATTTCAGTGAGGCTGGAAACCGTCTCTTTGAGGAACCCCATGTCATGTTTTTTTCCAGGTTTTCCAGGGTCTCTTGATCCTTGTGGGAGGAGCGGCATTGGAGGGCCAAGGCCCTATACTTGCTGGGCTTGTGATCTTTTCTCTGATCATCAGCACTACTCTCTTGGTTGTAAGTGTCGACCAAGGTAGAAGCACAAGCCTAGTCTCACACCAATAGTCTACCATCCTTCCGGGGATATAATGTGATTCCATCAGGGAGGCTGGCAGGCGAGTATTTGCTCAGCTAGCTAGCAATAATGAAGGTTCTCTATGGGCTGAGCACGGGGCAGTAGCAAGGCTTCATTTGATGATCTTATTGACTTCATTGTGTCTAACATGCCAACCTTTGGAACTTGAAAACTTTAGACCATGCAGACAGTACAGGTCGACAATCAGTCGCAAATATACTTGTACTCAACGTGAATAGGTCTAGGAAGGCGGAGAGGCACTGCCGTGCGAAGAGTCTGCGGAGCAAGATGTTACATATTTAACTAATTTACTCATAAATATTAATTCTGCTAGCTTTAAGCTTTCATATCTTGCAATAAATATTTAGCTTTTTCTGTATGTGATTTAACGAGATATATACACGATTAATATAAAAGGCTTAGAACACGCAAGGAAAGCGCTACACTGGACAAAGTTAAGTTCCAATTCGTTACGAGTCTGCGTAGGACCCTGCCTTGAGTCTCATACAGTGGGGAATCTTGACGTGATGCCAAAATTACCCATAAAAACTCAAATACACGTCTGGCAGCTTTCGTGAAT
This sequence comes from Cherax destructor, assembly GCA_009830355.1. Lineage (NCBI taxonomy): Eukaryota > Metazoa > Arthropoda > Malacostraca > Decapoda > Parastacidae > Cherax > Cherax destructor. Next base: position 206,486 of record WNWK01001730.1, read on the forward strand.
AAACTCATAGAGAAAGTTTAAACGTTGTTACAACATTTTATATACTTGTAAAGAGCATATTTCTCTTGATGTGTACGCACTGAGAACAGAGGTGTATGTCTCGGAATATACCGTATTCACTTGCAGTTTACTTAATTCTTTAAATTATGGATTAAATTCAATCGGAACACATTACTTTGTTTCTGAGGTGACACCGTCCAGGTTGTAAGTCTTCTTTCTCTGAGGTTGAAAGTGCCCTCCTAGGTTGTAAGTGCTCTCCTAGGTTGTAATTGCTCTCCTAGGAGTGCTCTCCTAGGTTGTAATTGCTCTCCTAGGTTGCAAGTGCTCTCCTAGGTTGTAATTGCTCTCCTAGGTTGTAATTGCTCTCCTAGGAGTGCTCTCCTAGGTTGTAATTGCTCTCCTAGGTTGTAAGTGCTCTCTTAGGTTGTAAGTGCTCTCCTAGGTTGTAATTGCTCTCCTAGGTTGTAAATGCTCTCCTAGGTTGTAATTACTCTCCTAGGTTGTAAGTGCTCTCCTAGGTTGTAATTGCTCTCCTAGGTTGTAATTACTCTCCTAGGTTGTAAGTGCTCTCCTAGGTTGTAATTGCTCTCCTAGGTTGTAATTACTCTCCTAGGTTGTAATTACTCTCCTAGGTTGTAAGTGCTCTCCTAGGACATTATATGTTCGTAACACTCAAGAGACTAGCAGTCATATCATAGGATTTGTGTTTTATTGTGCATTTTGTGTGTGCACATGTGAGTATGTTTGTTTTTGCGCTTCTGTACTCAAGTAATGGTGGTTGTAGGGGCCGATTTACAGCTCCTGGCTTGTGTATACGTATGTGTGCATACGTATGTATGTTTGTGTTTGAATATCTACATGTATGTGTGTGTGTGTGTGTGTGTTATATTTACATTATTGTGCTTGAGTACATTTGAGCCGGTGTGATACAGTCTGCCATCCTGTCTGCCTGACTGTCAATCTATCTTCTTGCCTGTCAGTTTGTCTTGCTGCCTGACTGTCTGTCTGTCAACCTGACTGTTGATTTCTCTGCCTGACTGTCTGTTGTCTGTTAATCTGCATGACGGTTTGTTTGCCTCAGTGAATGACTACCTGTGAGCCTGACTTTAATTCTGCCTGTTCACATGTTTGATTGTCTGCCTGTCTCTTTGGCTGTATAGTTGTCTGCCTGTGTGACCATCTGCCTGTATACTGCATTTGTCTGCTTGACTGTTTAGCCATCTGACTACGATATGCATGCTACTGTAGCCATACCGTTTTGCTAAATAAGTCACTGTTGTGATGTCTAGGTAATCTAGCCGGTGAGTTAACCAGGAAGTTGATGAGTTCTTCGAGTGATTAGATCAATTATGTTTAAGACAGTTTTACATACAAGGGTGAGTCTTACAGGAGTGAGCTTTGCAGATATTTTTTTTCTACTCTAGGGTTTTTGGCAGTAGATTTAATCTGGCCTCATCAGTTTTTTTCTGCACATCTTGTGTAGGATTATCCAGTTGTCCGGCTAGTCACTAGTGTTTACGTAGTTAGAAAACATTGCTTACTTAGACACCAACTGCTGCCGTAATTCCTAAGCACATTTTTATTTATTTGAATAAAGTTTAATTCAAACTGGTATATTGTGTGTATGTCATACCCGATTAATGCGATAACTGGACGTATAATCTGTCTATTTATGTATGCCAGCTGTTTGCTGTGACGTTCTTGACTGCTGACTGCCTCCATGCTGGAGTATTTGCTTGACTATCCATCTGCCTGTCAGACTGACGACTGCCTTGCCAGCTTGTCTGTCAGTTCGTCTTCATGCTTATCGGACTTTCAGGTTGTGTGTCTGCCAGAGAGACAGTTTCTCTGCCCGAATGGCAAGTTTGTCTGCCTGCAAGGTCTACCTCTCTGTCTGTTTGTATGTCTGTCTGCCTGCCTGCTAGGTCTGCCCCTCTGTCTGTCTGTATGTCTGTCCGCCTGCCTGCAAGTCTGTCTGCGTGTCTGCTTTGCATTTCCTCCAAGAATGACTGCAGGGCTTCACGCAGGTGAAACAATCTGTACTGACTATTGGCGAGTCAATAAACAAAACACACACACACACACACATACACACATAAACACAAAGGCGGGATCAGGAGCTGTAAATCGACCCCTGCATCCACAAAAGGTGAGTATACACACATGTACACACACAAATAACTGCTGCAGCATACGGGTGCCTGGCAAACCTGAGAATAGCGTCATTCACGACACTGTACACTGTGTACGTCAGGTCCATATTGGAGTATGCAGCACCAGTATGGAACCCACACCTGATCAAACACGTCAAGAAATTAGAGAAAGTGCAAAGGTTTGCAATAAAAAAACAAACACACGCGACCAGCGAAAAGGCGGGGCCAGGAGCTGTGATTCGACCCCTGCAACCACAAACAAGTGAGTACACGCACACACACAACAACAAAAAATTAAACAGACCAAGTGTCGATAGCAAGCGCCTTTGAAAACCAGTAACTAACACAGTGCTTAGTTTTCACTGTAGCTGTTGTGCACAACTGGAAGGTTCGGGTTCGATCCCGGGCAAAGCGAGATAACGAGATACGTACCTGGGGGTTTTGTCGACTGTTGTGTGTCGCATTATGGGTTAAATAATAATAATAATTATTAATATTAATTTTATCATTATTAAGCTCATTGTGCCATTCACGGGAAGTACGTTCATGTAGGGCTCTTGATCAAAAGAATTTGAGCAATCCTAACTTTATTATATCAAATTTGATTGAATTCCATTTCTTGTGCGCTTTATGACCCCTACGGATTTAGCACATCTCCGTGAATATAACAGTAGTAATCTGCACTTGCAACTACAGGTAGTTAGAAATATACAAAGTCAGAGGAGGGGAGACTGTGTTTTCTTGGACTATCACAAGGCAGTAAACACTGTACCATTAGAAATTTATCCACGAATTGGTGGTTCCAGTGTTTCACTGGTTCAGTGAGTGCTTCAGTAGTTCAGGAAGTGCTTCACTGGTTCAGGGGGTTTTCAGTAGTAGTTAAAGGAGTGATTCAGTGGTTCAAAAAGTTCCCGAAGGAATCAGATAGTTTTCTCAGCGAATCATGGAGTTTCAGTGGTTAAAGGAGTCTTTCAGAAGTTTAAGGAGTGCTTGAAGGACTCAAGCAGTGCTTCAGTGACTCAAAGAGTGCTTCAGTAGTTCAAGGAGTGTTTCACTGGTTTAAGGAGTGTTGAAGGACTCAAGCAGTGCTTCAGTGATTCAAGGACACGTACGTACTAGACATGTCAAGACTAGTGTTTCATGGCTTCAGTGCTTAAATTCAAGATGCAGAGCCATAATGGTAGATGCAGTACCAAAATACTAGTATGTGTAGCCATCAAAAGTTGAGTCCTAAGACCCATGTGCTCCTACATGCTGCTGTTTGCAGATGATGCAAAAAGTGACGAGGGAATGAAAGCTGATGAGCACATGTACGAACTTCAGGGAAACTTGTGCAAAACTTCAAGAGTACAGACTTCAGGAAGGGTCCCAAAAGCCGTTGGTGGAGTTTAGCTCTAGCAAGTTCCTAAGAATGAAGATAGGGAGAGAGAGAGAAAGGGAGAGAAGAGGGTCGATCCACTCTACCTCGTCTCATTTTTCTTCGTTCATTTCCTTACGGTTTGGTCAACGTCGTTTTCTTGACGTTTTCTCTACACTTACAAATGCTGTTTTATATAATTTATGTTAGACTAGATTAGATTAGTAGATAAGGATAAGTTAGATTAGGATAGGTTTGGTTAGGTTTGATAAAGCTTGGTTGGATTGTGTTAGATTAGGATGGGGTTAAGTTAGGCTGCGTTCGGTTGGGTGAGACCAGGTTGTATTAGGTTGAGTTATGTTAGATATGTTGCATTAAGTTAGGTTAGGCTTTGTTAGGCTTAGTCTGTTTAGATTAGATCTAATTAAGGAAGGTTAATTCAGAATGCGTTAGTTTGCTTAGGCTAGTTTAGCTACACAAAACTATAAAACGCATATATATATATATATATATATATATATATATATATATATATATATATATATATATATATATATATATATGTGTGTGTGTGTGTATGTGTGTGTATATAATCACAAGTAAGCAAATCGAGAAAAAATAAACCTTCGCTATTCGTTTTGGAACGCGGTGGCCGAAAAATATCCAGGAAACGTCCAAATATGTACTGTTAACACTCGGGGTGCGAGAATAGGCTGACAGACGACTGTGTTAATACCGGAGACGGAGCAATTCTGGGATTAAGGTCGAACATCAGAGCGCATCTCTCCCGAGGCCCACACGAAATTGATATCATCATTGGCGTATGCATGACTGGTGCTACTGACGAGGACATACTGACATGGGAGGGGCTACAACAAGAGGATAGTTGGACTCTCAACACTTAGATGTGTTATAGGCTGATGAGGACATACATGGTATAGGAAGACAGATAGAACCGGAACACCTAGATGTGTAAAAAGCTAAAGAGGAAAGGTTGACGTGAGTGTAAACAGAACAAGGGAATAGAGTGTAAAGCTAAACACACAGATGTGTCACAGGGAAAACACAGACCACCTTAATTATAACGACCTTAGAGATGTTATAATAACTTCAGTCCATTACAAAGCCCAGCTCAGTTTAAGTTATACTACAACTCAACTCAACTATTCTGCTAAAATACCTGTCATATTCTGCTGAGAAACCATCTTCAAGAACTCTTTCACCATCTTCAAGAACTTTGGGACAAGGAGGTGAGGACACGTCTGATATTATCATCTCAAAGAAAAAAACAGTGCAGAATATAGATACCAGAAGAGTGACGGAGAGGGACATGTCACTCTGACAACAGCGACGGAGAGAAACCAATGAAGCTGAAACTCGTGGTCACGGTGACAGGAGTGGCCACAGCGAAACTCTTGGCCACAGAGGAGAGAGAGTTGTGGGTGAAGGTCCTCTCTCCGCCACTGGAATAAAAACGCAGAGTTCGTGACTGTTGCTAAAGATCTCCGCCAGGAGGTCCCTGACTCTTCTGAATAGAACTTCTTATTACGTGGCTTGCGAACGTTCCTCTAATGCGGTAGAAAATTTTGTAGTAGACGTTCGTGACTGGTGGTTAACTTTGCATCTTTCAGCGAACGCTCGAAACTTTCAATGATATTTCGTTGGGTGGCAGGCAACGTTCGTGTCTTTCAGAAAATGTGTGAAGATTTCAATGATCGTTCATTGGCTGGTAGCAAGCGTTCGTGGTTGGAATGAACGTTCATTCTGGATGCGCATCTTCCATTCCTTGGCAGTGTTGCACTCTGGTGCACGTTTCTCTTTAAGCGAGTACTCCTACTCTCTCTCTCTCTCTCTCTCTCTCTCTCTCTCTCTCTCTCTCTCTCTCTCTCTCTCTCTCTCTCTCTCTCTCTCTCTCTCCGGGTGGGATCATCAAAAGGTAAATAAATCATTGTTGGTGTAATATACAGCCAGGGGGCGGCGCTCCCTCTTGATGTCTTCCATCACGCTGAAGGAGGAGAGCCCAGTCAAGGGGCTTTGATGCCGCTCAAGAGCTCTTGATCCAAGGAATTGAAGTTACCCTTCCCTACCTGGAAATAAAATTGATTACCTCCCATTTTCCAGAGACTTTCTAGAAAATATAGTAGTAATAACAACAATAATAATAATATAATATTATTAATTATTATTATTATTAATTGATAATGATTATAATAATAATAATAGTCTGGTAGCTTGTTCGTTATAGAGTGTACGTTGTTATTTCTACGTTTTTATACATCTTTACCAGTACATAATTATTAGTACTTGATTATCCGTACATAATTGTAAGTTCTTCATTAGACGCATCTCTTCTGACGTTGCTTATACATACGTGTTAATACGTACGTTGTAATACGTGGGACATTATACGTACTTTTTTATACGTACATTAGTGGTGTAACATCCCCTCATCACGCACGTCAAGGACGTGCATGATTAATAATAATAATTTATTATTATTAATATTATTATTATTAATTAATTAATAATAATACTTATTAACATTATTAATTATTATTATTATTAATTTATTATTATTATTATTATTATTATTCAGGAGAAGTTAGTCCTTACCTCATTAGCAGGTGAAGAGAGCGTTCCTACACCCAATCTTTGACTCCTCCTGTTAACTTGCCTCACTGAAGGATGCTCGTGTGGGTTGAGGTCCCATCATGGATGCTCCCTGCCTCCTTAGTTCTCATGCAGATCTCCTTTATTCTTTCCTTCGTTTCTTACTTCCTTTTCTTTTTTTCCTTCCTGTATTCTGCCTTTCCTTCAGTTTTTTTCATTCTCCCTATCACTTCTTCCCAGCAGGTACCCCACGTTCCATCCCTCCCTCCGATCTTTCTTCTCTTCATCCCTCCTTCTCTGCTTATTTTATACTCTGACCCCATCATTTCTGGTATGGAATAATTTTCTTCAAGTGAAAAACACATTCCAGTGGGTCATTAAGCAAGTGTTTGTGTGTGTGTGTGTGTGTGTGTGTGTGTGTGTGTGTGTGTATGTGTGTGTGTGTGTGTATTCTGATTATCCTCATGAAAGACAGACCGAACTCTGATTACTCTCCTCAGGCTGAATTTGTACTATGATTGCCATCATAAAGCTGAGTATGTACTCCGTTTCCGATTTTCTCTGACCCTGATTTCGTAAGTTTGATATTGCTGGTGGGGTTGAATTCCATTTGGCGTGTTGGCTGAAAGTCCCAGTGAATATTAAAGTAGACTGCATCCGTATTGCGTTTCACAAAGCGCTGAACCCGTGGAGAAGTGGAGGAGGCTCGATCCTCCATCCGCTAACTGCGGAACACTCTGTTTCTGTTACGCAGTGGAACCTCGGTACTCGAACAGCTCCGTACTAGAACAATTTGGTACTCGAAAGCTTTGGTAAAAAAAAAAAAATAGCTCGGTAGTCGACCGTTTGTTCGGCACTCGACCAAACAAACACGACCTGCCAGAACATGTGCGTCAGTCTCCCCGCAGTTGTCACTCACTCCAAAACTCCGCTGAACTTCACTGTAAACTATTTCGTGTTTCTTCGCATTATTGGTTTTTTTTTTTTATATTATATGCATAAGTAAACATGGGGCCTAAGAAAATTAGTGATAACAGTCAACCAAAAAGAAAATTGGTTAGAGCGTGTTTGCCCTGATGTAAACACCGCCTCCGCCACTCCATATAATATGCCTTTTATTAATTTCGGCGTCTTTATTGTGCTTCTAGGTTATCTATCGTGTTTCTGATATCAAGTTGGAATAAATATGATAGATAACCTTTATTACTAATATTAGCGTAATTACACAACATTGTATTCACGCCACCGCTAGTATCCAGCTACCAAGACGACTCATCAGATACTGAATGCTCCTTCTGCTGGCCCCTCCCTCTCTCCTATGGCTCCTCCCACTTCGGGCCCCTCTTATATTACACTTGCTTTCCATTCTGAATTTTTATTAAAAAAAGATAGAATATTTACATATTATGCAGACTACTGGATTATTGGAAAAAAATTATATAAATAATATCAGTGCATTTTTGAAAGCATACTAGACCCACCAGTTGACGTGTATTGGACGCGTGACGTGATTTGTTTACTCTTGAACATCAGCAAAAATCGAACATTCTTGCTGTTTTTAGTTCAATTTCAAGGTGCTTTTATTCTGTAAATCATTCAAAATCATCTCTATTTCTGTAATATATCTTTCATTCTTTCAAATGAGGCCAAGAAAACGGGAATACAATCATAAATACCATACGAAAATACACCGCAAAGTCGCTGTAAGTGTATTTTTGGGGGTCTGAAACGGATTAATTAAATTTACATTATTCCTTATGGGAATATATATATATATATATATATATATATATATATATATATATATATATATATATATATATATCATATGTCGTGCCGTATAGGTAAAACTTGCGATTTTGGCTTAAATAGCAACGCTGTTCTTCCAGAATAAGGCAAGTGAAAATTTGTGTATGCAATAATTTCGCAAAAATCATTCTGAACCAAACGAAAAAAATATATTTCGTTGTGTTTATTTATTATTAAATTATTATAAACTTATCTAAAATATATTTAGTTGGATTAGGCTAAATTAAATTGCGCTTGTTTAATAACGTTAGGTAAGTTTTCTAAAGTTTTTTTGGTACAAAATTATTAATTTTTATTTTAACATAAATGAAAAAAATATATCTTTAAGCGTTTAAAGAGAATTTTTTTAGAAAGGACTTAATTCTAAATAAGTTCTTGCTAATTGACCAATTTTAACTATTCGGCGATATATATATATATATATATATATATATATATATATATATATATATATAAGTGAGCCCAGTGCTGGCATCATCACTGGGCCCACGACAGCACCGGGCCCACGACAGCACCGGGCCCACGACAGCACCAGGAGAGCCATTCATAAATCACGTTTTACTGTCATGAATAACTCATTGGTTGAGCTCGGTGCTAATTACCTTGTCTATGGCGTTGACTACGAATGGTTGTTAAGTGGGAGTGATCGTTCATCTCCGCTGCTGCTGGCCGGGCAAGCAAGAGAGAGAGAGAGAGAGAGAGAGAGAGAGAGAGAGAGAGAGACTGAGTGTATCCTCCAGAACATGGCTTCGTCTGATATCATTTATTCCTAGGATGACTCGTGTATGGAGCATGTTCGTATAGCAGAATGACATCAATGAAATTTAGTCAGTTGACTAAATGAAATCGCTTGCCCACAGATGGTTCCATCTTCATTCTGTTTCCTATTTGTACGTCTCATAACAATAAAAATTGCTTTAAAATGAGCTGATGTAGGTAACAGCTCTAAGCTTGTGAATAAAGTTAGGAACCCTTACCTAACCTTATAAAACCATATATAAGAAAAGAGAGAGGTTAAGAGGGAGGGACGGAGGGAGAGAGAGAGAGAGAGAGAGAGAGAGAGAGAGAGAGAGTGAGAGTGAGGGAGTGGTTCAAATATGTGAACGAAGAAGGAATGGAGAAAAGGTAGAGATGGGTGGTGCAGATGCATAGAATAAGGAAATGATAAAGTAGCGATGGAAGGAAATAACACCAAGCACGAGGACACAGGAGAACATAGGAAAGGCAGATAGCCGAAGACTTAGATATCCCCGAGGTTATCAGCTGAAAGAATTATCTACTGGCATCTCGACTGTTATCTTGACGGTTGAGGAAATGATAGCAGAGCAGAAAACTCTCTCCTTTCTCCACTCATTCCAGCCACTGAAGGCAAGAAAGAGGGGAAAAAAATTCATATTCCGTGTTTGAAAAGCTGGCATGGAATTTGTAGGAGACATTGGAATGTACAGAAGACATGAACCGCAACAAACTCAACCACATCAGTACCTTTCTTTGAAAAATATACACAAATGCAATATAAGCGATCCTTTATTGACTAAAGCTCACCGTGTGGCCGAAACGTACTCAATAAAGGATCGCATTATACTGCATTTGTGTCTGTTTTTTCCATCGTGTTGGTATTTTATGCAAATTATCTCCAGTACAGTTCTTATTGAATATACTCATGTTACGCCTCTGTAGTCTTAAAAGCTGTAACTACCTCCAGCTACGAATATTTCTGCATCTTAATTAATTCTGTGCTCCAGGTGGATGTGAATAACAGGAAGTATCTGTCACCAGGATGATGGTGATCACTACTTAAAGAAGACTCTGACTAGCAGAGTCTTCTGTTCGTAAAGTGTTCGTCCTGCCGAGTCTTAAAAAAACTAAATTGTTTGGGCATCATCAGCTTCCAGAGATGTGGTGCCCTATTCCAGTCCTCTATACTCGTAATTCTCAAACGAAGCCATTATCCACATTTATGTTAGGCCAAGGATGCCGTCTCCCTAATTTCGTGTCATCCGCATATTTTGACTATTTTGCATTCAAGCCCTTAGTTCTCCATCATTCATGTATGTTAAAAACTTGACACAAACCATGACTGACTCTTGAGGGACCCCGCTCATCTCGTTTCTCCATTCAGCAGTTTGGTCTTGTCAGCCAACTATTCACTGATTAAATTGTGGATATTGTCCCCTTAGGTATTAGCGTTTAGTTTATTAAAGTAATATCGTATATGATACCTTGTCAGATGCCATCTGGAAGACGAGGTACACTGCATCAGAAACTACTTTGTCGTCCCAATTTTTGTAAATGCTGCTTAAGAACTTCAGTAAGTGTCTAAAGCAGAACTTTATTACAAAAAAATGTTGATTGTTGATTAAAAAGGTTATTTCTTCAAGCAAGTTAAGATATTGTTCATAATTATAGTTTTCATAAGCTTACCCACAAGAGATGTCGAACTAATAAGAAGAGTTGGTAATTCAGGGAAGCATGACCTGCCTTCCTATTTAAATGAATCATATTAGATAGTTTCCAGTCACACGGTACTTAGCCTTCCTCAGCAGACTTGCTGACTATGATAGTCAACGGATATGGTAATGATATCTATATTCTTAGACTATTTTGGCTGACATTACATCAAGCTCTGTAGAAACACTAATACTATATTTTTTATAGGTACTTTAGTACAATTGTGAGGGTGGTTAGAGAGAGAGAAGGGGGGGGGGAGGTTAAGGTTGTGTTACACAATACACATGCTCGCTCAGGCCACATCTACACATGGATTCAAATGTAAATGCAACATAACCCAAGAGGTTAGTGAAGCATTACATCGAACAATTATTGCTTCAGAGACAGACAGACACACACACACACACACACACACACACACACACACACACACACACTCTCACACACACACTGCCAGGGGAGATACATGGTGTTTGGAACTTACAAGACGGTCGTATTAGTCTTAAGGATTAAATAACTCTGTTCCTCCCGGGTCCTCTTCCACAGACAACTTCTTCCTCTTTCCTCCGTCTTACTCTCATCCCCTCATCTCCCTTACTCCGTTTTTTCTTCCACTTCTCCCTTTCTCTTTACTCTTTCCTTTCTTTATCCTCTCTGTCTTTCTCTCAGCTTTTCCACTCTTTCACATTGCATTTTTTCCCCTTGCCATTCTTCTCACTTTTTCCTTTTCCTCTCCCTCTTAACCATTCCTTCACCCCATCTTCATCCTTCCCCCCATCCTCCGATTTTTCTCTTAGCTCTTACATCGTCTCCATTCTTGTCCTCTTTCCTTCAATACACCTTCTATACTTTGCTTTTCGTAACACCCATCACTTTCTTTCATTCCCTATATTTCCCTTCCTTTTTCCTAATCATTTCCCTCTTACTCATTTCTTAAATCCTAACATCTTCACCTTTTCACGTCAGTCTTACTATTTCTGCCTACTTCATAACATTCGTATGTTAAGCAAGAAGAGGGACGGTAAAAATGGGGAGGGGAATAAATGGGGGGAGAATGGATCAGTGGAAGACGGTGTGGTCAAAGAAGCTGAAAAAAACATGGGAAAGACATAAGAAAGGTTAAGTGTCTCGACCACTTTGGGAGAGTTTTAAAGGAGTGGTTTTGTCACACAGTGACCAGTCGTGTGTTGTACTAGGGTAGGGTCAGTCTTAACTATCCTCCCTTATCCAAGAGTAAAGATACATCATTACGTATCCTCCCTTATCCAAGAGTAAAGATACATCATTACGTATCCTCCCTTATCCAAGAGTAAAGATACATCATTACCTATCCTCCCTTATCTAATCCCGTCTTCTTTTTCCTTCATTTTTCCAAAATTACCTTCTCTCATTTCTCATATTTCTTGCCAGTTACACTCTATTATTTCTTTCTTTCCCTTTACACCTTTTATCCATATTTTTGTTCATCCTATCCCTCCCCCTCACAACCATACCCTTTCTTTCTCACACGTTTCCCTTTTTCTCATTAAAATTTTCCACTGAATTCTTATCAATTTCCACCCTCATCACATCTTCCTCTATTCTTACCATACCTCAGTTTTTCCTTAATCCTTATAAATACGTTCTTTTTTCCTTTCAATTATCCTCCGACATCAAAATAATAGGCTACTTATTAAATTTTCCTCACATTGAAGTATTTGAAAGGCCTCTTAAGAGGCCTTTCAAATCCTCTATAAGAGGATGATTTTGAAGATCAAGATCATACTCAAAAATGATCTCTACTCCATAAGAATATCGTTTGAAAAAATTAAAAAGAGGAAGAATTGGTATACACAAAATATGTGAATTTGGAAAGTCCCATTTTGGGTTTCATTGCAGTGCCAGTTTACCCCAGGATTGAATTGTTGCACAGCACTTAGAAATTACGTAGCGCAAACACGTGAGGTAAAAGATCGCACGTTTAGCGAGACCAGATGTTTGCTCTGCCTTGGAATTCCCCCCAATTAGCATGCTTGCACACTGGGGGAGGGCAGGCAGGGAGGGAAGGGATGGAGGGGTGAAACAAGGAAGGGGGGAAAAGGGGGAAGTGATGGGGAAGGAAGGAAGGAAGGAGGAGGATGGAAGAAGGGGAAAAAAAAAAGGTTTCGGCCTGAAGATTTTCCAGCAGAAGGGATTAGTAATGGGGCTCTTAATGCCTGGGTGTCCACGAGGTCACTGAGGTGTCCACAAGATCGCTGGGACTTTACAAAGTTACTGGGGTTTCCATGAAGTCACTGGGTGTCACTGGGTGTCCACAAGCTCAATGTGGTGTCCACGAGATCACTGGGGTGTCCACGAGGTCAATGGGTGTCCACGAGGTCACCGGGATGTCCACGAGGTCACTGGGATGTCCACGAAGTCACTGGGATGTCCACGAGGTCACTGGAGTGCCCACGAGGTCACTGTAGAAGACTCAGTAGCTACCTAGGGGCGGACACGGGCTGCTCTCTGCCAGCTGCTGAGCTTTGCCACTTACCACCAGCTGCTCAGCTCTACCACTCACCACCAGCTGCTGAGTTCTATCACTCACTACCAGCTGCTCAGCTCTACCACTCACCACCAGCTGCTGAGTTCTATCAGTCACTACCAGCTGCTCAGCTCTACCACTCACCACCAGCTGCTGAGCTTTATCACTCACAACCAGCTGCTCAACTCTACCACTCACCACCAGCTGCACAGCTCTACACTCACCACCAGCTGCTCAGCTCTACCACTCACCACCAGCTGCTCAGCTCTACCACTCACCACCAGCTGCTCAGCTCTACCACTCACCACCAGCTGCTCAGCTCTACCACTCACCACCAGCTGCTCAGCTCTACCACTCACCACCAACTGATCAGCTCTACCATTCACCACCAGCTGCCCAGCTCTACCACTCACCACCAGCTGCCCAGCTCTACCACTCACCACCAGCTGCCCAGCTCTACCACTCACCACCAGCTGCCCAGCTCTACCACTCACCACCAGCTGCCCAGCTCTACCACTCACCACCAGCTGCCCAGCTCTACCACTCACCACCAGCTGCCCAGCTCTACCACTCACCACCAGCTGCCCAGCTCTACCACTCACTATCAGCTGCTCAGCTCTACCACTCACCACCAGCTGCTCAGCTCTACCACTCACCACCAGCTGCTCAGCTCTACCACTCACCACCAGCTGCTCAGCTTTACCACTCACCACCAGCTGCCCAGCTCTACCACTCACCACCAGCTGTTCAGCTCTACCACTCACCACCAGCTGCCCAGCTCTACCACTCATCACCAGCTGCCCAGCTCTACCACTCATCACCAGCTGCCCAGCTCTACCACTCATCACCAGCTGCCCAGCTCTACCACTCACCACCAGCACATAGTTTTTTCCTCTTTCACCTCGTTGTCAGACGCATCGCGGCCAGGTGTGCAGTTTCCTTATCTGTGCTAATACCAATATTACCATGGGCTAGATAAACCCATGTTACTATGGGTTTATCAAACTTTAACTATCCTAAAACTAGTCGAAATTAAGGTAAACCAAGTCGGCGTAATTTGAAATACAAGAAATAGCACAAGAAAAACTGGAAGCGTTGAGAAACTGACGTAATAAACCCGTCTCAGAGTTATCATAGACGACTTAAAACAATCGTGAAAGGAAGGAAGAGTGGGGGCGAGAAAGAGGGGGAATGGAGGGGTCGGAAATGGGGGGAGTAGGGAAAGAGGGGTGGAGGGAGAAAGTGAGTGAGAGAGAGAGAGAGAGAGAGAGAGAGTCAGTCAGTCAGTCAGATTTTCTCAAACCAACATTTTTTTTCTTTTAATTAACAAGAGTCGCGTTTCCGGATTTGTCTCTGTATTGTAATGTCATATAGAAGTTAATTACTGGGTGAAGATAAAGATGAGTGAGGCGTTAAGATGAATGTACATGTTTACATGCATGATGATAAAATTTGTGTGTGTACTCACCTGTTTGTGGTTGCAGGGGTCGAGTCTTAGTTCCTTTGTGTGTGTGTGTGTGTGTGTGTGTGTGTGTGTGTGTGTGTGTGTGTGTGTGTTTTGTGTGTGTGTGTGTGTCAAGATGGCAGCTGCTCTCTCTTTCTTTCTCTCTCTCCTTCAAATTTTATTTAATTTATTTCATCATCTCCATCTCTTCTTTTATCCACCAGTTTAATCCCAACTTCCTGCCCTTTATTTTGCCCCTGCTTTTGTAATTTTCCTCTTATTCCTCCTTGTCTTTGCTTTCCCTATCCCATCTCCCACCTGCGTCTTATTTGCCTCTTCTTCTCTCCTGATTCTCCTCTTCCAGTAACGAATTCCTCTTATTGTCTTCTCTTTTGCTTACTTTCACATATTTTACGTTTCTCTTCATTTCAGTTCGTCCTCTCCTCTCCTCTCCCTTTTATTCCTTTCTTAATCACCTCGATCCTCTCTCTTTCTTTAGTCACCTTCTTCTTCTCTCTTTCCTACCCTTTTATCTCCCTTTCCACTCTCTCTTTATTACTTCACCTTCCGCCTTCTTTCCTCTTGTCTACATTCTTCTCTTTCTCTCTCCGTCTATCTATCTTTCACTTCATCTCTTTCCCTCTCTTAACTTTCCCTCACCTCTCCATCTCATTTTTCCCTCACTATCCTCACGTATTTCCCCCCTCTCCCTCACCCTCATCTCCCCTCTCTTTCACTCATCATCTCCCCTCTCCCTCACATCATCTCCCCTCTCCCTCACATCATCTCCCCTCTCCCTAACCTCGTCATGTCCCCTCTCTCACTTCATGTCCCCTAGCCCTCACCTCTTCTTCTCCCCCACCACCTCCCAACACTCTTTCCAATGACCCCTCCCTATTTCCCTTCCCCTCCCCTCCTCTCTCGACCGAGGACTATTTACTTTGAGCTACCCCTCCCTTCTTTGCCCCCCCCCACGCGGTGAGAGCACCATGACACAGGTCATTACTACCATTAAGAATGCCAGGCCAAACCAGTTCAGCTGTTTGTCTTTCCTTAATAAGCGGAATAACCCGAACGCGTGTCTTATTTATCCGAGGATTACTATGAGAGCGTCCTCGCGTGACGACTGTGATGATTGTGAGGTCGTTCCTGACGACTGTGTTGGTTGTGTAGTCGTTCCTGACGACTGTGTTGGTTGTGTGGTCGTAGATGACCACTGTATTGGCTGTGTGGTCGTTCCTGATATCTATGCCACTTTATTCGTAAGGTCATTTCGTGAGCACTTTTACCACATACGTGAGGCCGTTCGTGACGACTACATATCCATGTTCGTGAGGCATCTGTTCCAAAAATTCGTGTTCGATGTGCGTAATAATTGTTACTGAAATTGTGCGGAAGTTCGTGTCATGTGTATTCATTGCCAACATTAACATTGCTAACAATAACATTGTCAGATATTAGCTGGGTCATTTGGTAACGTGGGCAGCAGAGTTATAATAAGCACAATGAAGATATTCCATTTAATGTTGGAATTAAAACGCTTATATGAGAACGTTTTATAAATACTGTAAATGGCAAAGTGTAATAGCTCTTGCCTCATCTTTCTATATACACTATATATATATATATATATATATATATATATATATATATATATATATATATATATATATATACATGTATTATATATATATATATATATATATATACATATATAGCTCTGCAGGGTGCTTGATTCTTGTAGGATTGCGTGGTCTTGTATGTTAGAGCGTTACGTGATTTTAGCTCACCATGAGGCGGGCCAAAACAACATGAGTTCGAATCTTCGGCTAGTCGCAGTGTTGTTATTGATTCTGTACCAGTATATATATATATAATATATATATATATATATATATATATATATATATATATATATGAAAAAAACCACTATGAAAAATAGAAGAATTCCAAGCGCTTTCGTGACTACTCACATTATCAAGTTCCTTGATAATGTGAGTAGTCACGAAGCCTTGAATTCTTCTATTTTTCATAGTGTTTTTCATATTTTGATATCACCTGTTTACTGTGATCTTTTTGCATATATATATATATATATATATATATATATATATATATATATATATATATATATATATATATATATATATATATATATATATATATATAAGATGGGGTTCACCTCTGGTTCAAATTGTGGGACCCATAGCATCGGAGAAGTGGGTAAAAGGCTTCAAGGAAGAATATTTGGATTTCTTCCTGAAGCCATTTGAATATTCCACTTCCCTACCACCTCATCTTTTTTTTTTTTTTTTTTTTTTTTTTACCATATAGGTATATTTTATTATATATATATATATATATATATATATATATATATATATATATATATATATATATATATATATGTAGGGAGGTACAACCTCTAGAACTTTACTGGGGACCCTCGTCCTCAGAGAAGACAATAAACGTTCCTCAGGGAGAACTCAAGGTTCTCCTCGGAGCTGTTTGAATATTTTCTTCTCCTACCACCCCCTATATTTTATATTCTATATGAACTTTATTAATAGACAGAATACATTGACAGAAAACACAAACATGAATACATTGGTACAATATATCAAAGGTCATGAATCACCTCCAGCTCCTCCGAAGCCGGACGCGACCCAGTATGCAGCAAGCATTTCCCCTCCGGATGGCCACACTGAGGCGCTAGAACATGAAAGTGGCTGCCCTTATGTCCCTGGTGGTGTCGATGAGCCTGGAACCCAGTTCTTTAAGGAACCGTGTGCCATTTTTTTCCCATGATCCCAAGGTCTCTGATCCCACTGGGACAAATTGATACTGTTGGCTTATGTCCCTGTACTTGCCGATCTTGTACTCCTCCCTGTGATCAGCAGCTCCTTCCTGTCGCCCGACACTGTGATGGATGTAGGTGTCAGCCAGCGTATACACACAGGTATAGTCCCAAGCTAAGCGCTTGGGACTATACCTGTGTATAGTCCCAAGGATAGATGGTGATCCTGTCGGGGCGGTTTGCTGGGTTGTGGGTATTGTTGGCTGCTAGTGATCGGGGCTGTCTCTCGGATGGGCATCCAGCTGTAGCAAGGGTTCTCTTTATGATGTCGTTGACTTCAGTGTATCTTTCATGCCAGCCCTTGGTTTTGGAACAGATAAGACCATGTAGACCATATTGGTCGGCTTGCACATCGCCGCAAATACACGTATAGTCAGTGTGAACTGGGGCAGCAAGGCGCAGAGTCACTGCAATACTGCAGTACGGAGGGTCTTAGGGTCGAGGCGTGTTCTCATTGCCGAAATGGGAACTGTTTGGAGGAAGTCCCCGGAGTGAAGTGCACTCACAGCTTGGAGACGGGCAGTCTCCCTGTCTGATGTTACAGCCATAAGCATGTTGGCAAGCACCTTTTCAGCGATGGGGCCATCCCAACTTGACTGTTTGTAGGCCAGTGCTGCACTAGTTTTTGGTGCTGGAACAGCGAGAGTCTCCCATTCAGTGATGGCACTAGCGAAGCTAGTGTCCTGTATTCCTGCTAAATCACTGAGGTTGTCTGGAAAAATTTGTTTTATTAACTTATTTGATGCTATGGAAGAGGATAGGAAAGCTGGTAGGGCAATCTGGGAGGATTTGCGTACTCCCAGCCCCCCAAGCCTGACTGGAAGTGAGGCTTGCAATCACTGGCCATCTTAGATGGAAAGATTCAATACACTCTCTAACAAGATCTTGAGGAGAGAGTCGTATTCCTTGAGTTTCGGACTGCTGAAGGCTGGGGAGCATCTCAGGAAGAATGTAAGTTTTGGGATTGACAGGCACCTGGTGAGTAGGTAGAAGGCATCATGTGTATCGATGTCTTTCATCCTGCCTTCCATCATCCTGAGGCCTTAGATTTTTTTTCTAGGATCAGATCGATGACATTGGGCCCTAGAGGAGCACCAAGGAGAGTGCTGTTGGCTGGATCAATAGATCGTGCTCCTGGTAAAACAGTACTAATATTCTGGATCATCTGTCGATTGGTAGAAACTGTTTCAAATCTGGTGGGTTTTAAAGATAGGCCCAGTCTCTCTCCCATGTCTTTAATTTTGCTGATGTCCTCTAGAAGAGATTCTGTAGTGCCAGCTAGGGTACCACATATGTCGTGCCGAATAGGTAAAATTTGCGATTTTTAGCTTAAATAGCAACGCTCCTGCCGAATAAAGCAAGCGAAAATTTGTGTATAAAATAATTTCGCTAAAATCATTCTGAACCTAACGAAAAAAATATATATTTCATTGTGCTTGTTTATTATTAAATTATTATAAACGTATATAAAATATATTTAGCTGAATTAGGCTAAATTAAATTGCGCTTGTTATAGTAAGGTTATGTAAGTTTTCTAAAGTTCTTTTGGTACAAAATTATTTATTTCTACATAAACATAAATAAATATATATATATATATGCGGTGCCAGGTGTAAATGATAATGGGAGCCCTTTGATTGAACTTTGTATAGAAAGGGGTTTAGTTATAGGTAATACATATTTTAAGAAAAAGAGGATAAATAAGTATACAAGATATGATGTAGGGCGTAATGACAGTAGTTTGTTGGACTATGTATTGGTAGATAAAAGACTGTTGAGTAGACTTCAGGATGTACATGTTTATAGAGGGGCTACAGATATATCAGATCACTTTTTAGTTATAGCTACAGTGGGAGTAAAAGGTAGATGGGATACAAGGAAAATAGAATCAGTAAGTAAAAGAGAGGTGAAGGTTTATAAACTAAAAGAGGAGGCAGTTAGGGTAAGATATAAACAACTATTGGAGGATAGATGGGCTAGTGAGAGTGTAGGCAATGGGGTCGAAAATGTATGGGGTAGATTTAAAAATGTAGTGTTAGAGTGTTCAGCAGAAGTTTGTGGTTACAGGCGAGTGGGTGCGGGAGGGAAGAGGAGCGATTGGTGGAATGATGATGTAAAGAGAGTAGTAAGGGAGAAAAAGTTAGCATATGAGAGGTTTTTACAAAGTAGAAGTGATGCAAGGAGGGAAGAGTATATGGAGAGAAAAAGAGAGGTTAAAAGAGTGGTGAAGCAATGTAAAAAGAGAGCAGATGAGAGAGTGGGTGAGATGTTATCAGCAAATTTTGTTGAAAATAAGAAAAAGTTTTGGAATGAGATTAATAAGTTGAGGAAGCCTAGAGAACAAATGGATTTGACAGTTAAAAATAGGAGAGGAGAGTTAATAAATGGAGAGTTAGAGGTATCGGGAAGATGGAGAGAATATTTTGAGGATTTGTTAAATGTTGATGAAGACAGGGAAGCTGTGATTTCGTGTGTAGGGCAAGGAGGAATAACATCTTGTAGGAGTGTGGAAGAGCCAGTTGTGGGTGTAGGGGAAGTTCGTGAGGCAGTGGGTAGAATGAAAGGGGTAAGGCAGCTGGGATTGATGAGATAAAGATAGAAATGTTAAAAGCAGGTGGGGATATAATTTTGGAGTGGTTGGTGCTATTATTTAATAAATGTATGGAAGAGGGTAAGGTACCTAGGGATTGGCAGAGAGCGTGTATTGTTCCTTTGTATAAAGGCAAAGGGGACAAAAGAGAGTGCAAAAATTATAGGGGAATAAGTCTGTTGAGTGTACCTGGTAAAGTGTATGGTAGAGTTATTATTGAAAGAATTAAGAGTAAAACAGAAAGCAGGATAGCAGATGAACAAGGGGGCTTTAGGAAAGGTAGGGGTGTGTAGACCAAGTGTTTACAGTGGAACATATAGGTGAACAGTATTTGGATAAGGGTAAAGATGTTTTTGTGGCATTTATGGATTTGGAAAAGGCGTATGATAGGGTAGATAGGGGGCAATGTGGCAGATGTTGCAGGTGTATGGAATAGGAGGAAGGTTACTGAAAGCAGTGAAGAGTTTTTATGAGGATAGTGAGGCTCAGGTTAGAGGTGTAGGAGGAAGGGGACTATTTCCCAGTAAAAGTGGCCTTAGACAAGGATGTGTGATGTCACCGTGGTTGTTCAATATATTTATAGATGGGGTTGTAAGAGAAGTGAATGCGAGGGTCTTGGCAAGAGGTGTTGGGCTAAAAGATAAAGAAGCAAATACAAAGTGGGAGTTGTCACAGTTGCTTTTTGCTGATGACACTGTGCTTTTGGGAGATTCTGAAGAGAAGCTGCAGAGGTTGGTGGATGAATTTGGTAGGGTGTGTAAAAGAAGAAAATTGAAAGTGAATATAGGAAAGAGTAAGGTGATGAGGATAACAAAAGAATAGGTGACGAAAGATTGGGTATCAGATTGGAGGGAGAGAGTATGGAGGAGGTGAATGTATTCAGATATTTGGGAGTGGACATGTCGGCGGATGGGTCTATGAAGGATGAGGTGAATCATAGAATTGATGAGGGGAAAAGGGTGAGTGGAGCACTTCGGAGTCTGTGGAGACAAAGAACCTTGTCCATGGAAGTAAAGGGGGGAATGTATGAGAGATAGTTATACCAACGCTCTTATATGGGTGTGAAGCATGGGTGATGAATGTTGCAACGAGGAGAAGGCTGGAGGCAGTGGAGATGTCATGTCTGAGGTCAATGTGTGGTGTGAATATAATGCAGAGAATTCGGAGTTTGGAAATTAGGAGGAGGTGCGGGATTACCAAAACGATTGTCCAGAGAGCTGAGGAGGGGTTGTTGAGGTGGTTTGGACATGTAGAGAGAATGGAACGAGACAGAGTGACTTCGAGAGTGTATAAATCTGTAGTGGAGGGAAGGCGGGTAGGGGTCGGCCTAGGAAAGGTTGGAGGGAGGGGTAAAGGAAGTTTTGTGTGCGAGGGGCTTGGACTTCCAGCAAGCATGTGTGAGCGTATTTGATAGGAGTGAATGGAGGCATATGGTTTTTAATACTTGACGTGCTGTTGGAGTGTGAGCAAAGTAACATTTATGAAGGGATTCAGGGAAACCGGCAGGCTGGACTTGAGTTCTGGAGATGGGAAGTACAGTGCCGGCACTCTGAAGGAGGGGTGTTAATGTTGCAGTTTTATAACTGTAGTGTAAAGCACCCTTCTGGCAAGACAGTGATGGAGTGAATGATGATGAAAGTTTTTCTTTTTCGGGCCACCCTGCCTTGGTGGGAATCGGCCGATGTGTTAATAAAAAAAAAAAAAAATCTTTAAACGTATAAGAGAAAATTCTAGAAAGGACTTATTTTAAATGAATTCTTGCTTATTGTCCAATTTACCTATCCGACACGACATATATGCAAAAAGATCACAGTAAACAGGTGATATCAAAATATGCAAGACAACCACTATGATAATGTGAGTAGTCACGGAAGCGCTTGGAATTCCTCTATTTTTCATAGTGGTTGTCTTGCATATATATATGTCGTGCCGATTAGGTAAAACTTGCGATTTTGGCTTAAATAGCAACGCTCTTCTTGCCATATAAGACAAGCGAAAATTTGTGTATGCAATAATTTCGCCAAAAATCATTCTGAACCTAACGAAAAAAATATATTTCATTGTGTTTGTTTATTATTAAATTAATGTTAACGTATCTAAAATATATTTAGTTGGGTTAGGCTAAATTAAATTGCCCTTGTTGTAATAAGGTTAGGTAGGTTTTCAAAGTTTCTCTTGGTACAAAATTATAAATTCTTACATTAACATAAATTAAAAAAATATATCTTTAAACGTATAAGAGAAAATTTTAGAAAGGACTTAATTTTAGATGAGTTCTTGCTAATTGACCAGTTTTACCTAATCGGCACGAATAATTATATATATATAATATATATATATATATATATATATATATATATATATATATATATATATATATATATATATATATATATATATATATATATATATATATATAATATGTATATATGCAAATAATCGCAGACAGGCGATCTTAACAATGCAAGACAAGCCACGGGGGGGGAGGGTAGATATCTTTAGCTCAAGTACTTTCACACTTCCCAGTGCCTCATCAGGAGCTATGCAATGTTGAAACGTTTGGCGCTTTCTAAGCTACTCTTCAGACGGCATCTTCGTACAAGTTAATGGGCTAAATTCATTATTATAATCATGGTGGAAGCACTAAGGTCGCTGGGGCCATACAACGCCTGGGGAATAGGAGGTAAATCAAGTTTGATTCGAGAAAGGAGGGAAGGGGTGGAAAAGGGGAATCTAGATTACTTAGATCAAGAGTCCGTCACTCTGCAAGAAGCACAGTATGTCTATTTCCTTGCATTCCTTAGTACTTGATACCCTGGCAAGAAATATTGTATCTGTTATTACTTCAGTTATTATTATTATTATTAATATTTGTTATTAACTGTTATTCATCTGTGTGTGTGTGTACTCACCTATTTGTGGTTGCAGGAGTCGAGTCATAGCTCCTGTCCCCGCTGCTCCATGAGCTTTATCAAACCTCGTCTTAAAACTATGTATGGTTCCTGCCTCCACTACGTCACTCTCTTGGTTATTCCACTTCCGGACAACTCTATGACTGAAGAAATACTTCCCTACATTCCTTTGACTCATAGGAGTCTTCAACTTCCAATTGTGACCCCTTGTTTCTGTGTCCCCTCTCTGGAACATCTTGCCTCTGTCCACCTTATCTATTCCTCGCAGTATTTTATACGTCGTTATCATGTCTCCCCTAACCCCCCTGTTCTCTAGTGTCGTTAGGCCGATTTCCCTTAATCTTTCTTCGTAGGACAATCCCCTTAGCTCTGGAACTAGTCTTGTTGCAAACCTTTGCACTTTCTCTAATTTCTTGACGTGCTTGACCAGGTGTGGGTTCCAAACTGGTGCTGGATACTCCAGTATGGGCCTGACGTATATGGTGTACAAAGTCTTGAACGATTCCTTAGTCAGGTATTGGAACGCTATTCTTAGGTTTGCCAGCCGCCCGTATGCTGCAGCAGTTACCTGATTGATGTGTGCCTCAGGAGATGTGCTCGGTATTATACTCACCCCAAGATCTTTTTCCTTGAGTGAGGTTTGCAGTCTTTGGCCACCTAGACTATACTCTGTCTGCGGTCTTCTTTGCCCATCCCCGATCTTCATGACTTTACATTTGGCAGGGTTAAATTCAAGGAGCCAGTTACTGGACCAGGCTTGTAGCCTGTCCAGGTCTCTTTGTAGTCGTGCCTGATCCTCAAGTGATTTAATTCTTCTCATTAACTTCACATCATCTGCAAACAGGGACACTTCTGATTCTATCCCTTCCGTTATGTCATTCACATATACCAAAAACAGTACAGTTCCTAGGACTGACCCCTGTGGAACCCCACTCGTCACAGGTGCCCACTCTGACACCTTGTCACGTTCCATGGCTCGTTGTTGTCTCCCTGTCAGATATTCTCTGATCCATTGCAGTGCCTTTCCTGTTACGTGTGCCTGATCCACTAGCTTTTGCATTAACCTTTTGTGAAGAACTGTGTCGAACGCCTTCTTGCAGTCCAAGAAAATGCAATCTATCCACCCCTCTCTCTCGTGTCTTACTTCTGTTACCTTGTCATAAAACTCCAGTAGGTTTGTGACACAGGATTTTCCTTCCTTGAAACCGTGCTGGTTGTCGTTTTAAAGCTTGTGTCTGTCTAGGTGCTCCACCACTCTCCTCCTGATGATCTCCATGACTTTGCATACTATACACGTCAGTGGCACAGGTCTGTAGTTTAATGCCTCGTATCTGTCTCCTTTCTTAAAAATTGGGACTACATTTGCCATCTTCCACATCTCAGGTAGTTTCCCAGTTTCAGTGGATGTGTTGAAGAGTTTTGTTAGTGGCACACTCAACATATCTGCTCCCTCTCTAAGGACCCACGGAGAAATGTTGTCAGGTCCCACCGCTTTTGAGGTATCGAGTTCACATAGTATCTTCTTCACCTCCTCCTCGGTTGTGTGTATTTCATCCAGCACTTGTTGGTATACCTCCCTATTCTGAATTCCTGGAGTCCTTCCTGTCTCCTCTGTAAATACTTCTTTAAATCTTATGTTGAGCTCCTCACATACCTCTTGGTCGTTTCTTGTGAGCTCCCCACCTTCCTTCCTCAGCCTGATTACCTGGTCCTTGACTGTTGTTTTCCTCCTTATGTGGCTATACAACAGCTTCGGGTCAGACTTGACTTTTGATGCTATGTCATTTTCGTATTGTCGCTGAGCCTCCCTTCTTACCTGTGCATATTCGTTTCTGTCTCTTCGGCTAATTTCTTTATTTTCCTGGGTCCTTTGTCTTCTGTACTTTTTCCATTCTCTAGTGTACTTAGGTTTTGCCTCCCTACACTTTTGGATGAACCAAGGACTCGTTCTGGTCTTCCCATTACTTCTGTTTCCCTTGGGAACAAACCTCTCCTCTGCCTCTTTGCATTTGGTTGTAACATATTCCATCATTTCGAACTACTCAAGGTGAATACTAGGTCCAGTCTTGCTGGATCATCCTCACCTCTCTCTCTGGTAGTGTCTCTAACATGTTGAAGCATGAGGTTTTCCAGTACCACATCCATCATCTTGGCTCTCCATGATTCAGGACTCCCATGGGGCTCCAGGTTTTCCCAATCAATCTCCTTGTGATTGAAATCACCCATAACTAGTAACTTTGCTCTCCCCATGTGAGCTCTTCTGGCCACCTCGGCTAGTGTGTCTGTGTCGGCTCTGTTGCTCTCGTCGTATTCTTCTCTTGGCCTTCTGCAGTTTTGTGGTGGGTTGTACATTACAGCAATTACCACCTTATGGCCCTCAGACTAGATTGTTCCTACTATGTAGTCCCTTTCGCCCATTCCATCCATTCCTTCCACTTCCTCAAATCCCCACCGGTTCTTAATGAGCAGTGCAACTACTCCTCCTCCTCTGTTCCCTCTATCTTTCCTGAGGATTTGATATCCGGGTGGAAAGATTGCATCTGTTATCATCCTGGTGAGTTTCGTTTCTGTGAGTGCTGTTATGTCTCGGGATGCAAGTGCAGGTAATATAGATATTATTGATATAACAGAGACCTGGTTCAACCTGAAAGATAGAGAAATGCTTTCCGAGTGCAACATTCAGGGTTACAAACTATTCCACACTGATAGGGTCAACAGGAAGGGTGGAGGAGTGGCGATGTATGTCAGAGATAATTTAAATTGTTGTGTTAGACAAGATATAAGATTAGAAACAGCGGATACAGAATCTGTTTGGCTACAGTTTCTCGAGGGTCGTGAAAAATTAATTTTGGGTGTGATTTACAGATTTTAACTTTAGACAAATTGATTGGAACAATGTGACAGGTAATCTTGAGTCTAGTGACTTTCTTGATACGGTTCAGGATTGTTTTTTGAAACAGTTTGTGACAGAACCAACTAGAGGTAGCAACTTGCTTGATTTGGTTCTTGCCAACAAAGAATCACTAATTAATAATCTTGAGGTTAATGAAGAGCTTGGGAAAGCGATCACAAATCACTTAGTTTTAATATATCATGGAATTACCCAGGTAACTGCAATCAAGTCTCAGTTCCAGACTTTCGTGTAGCCGACTTCATGGGGCTGAGAAATTACCTAGGTGGGCTAAATTGGGATGACCTGACTATGGGTCAGGTAGGTGGTTTTGGTTGCCAATATGACGTTTTTCAGAGCATAGTTCTAGCTGCCCAGACAACTTTTGTTCCAAGTAGGGAAATTAGATCTAACAAAATGATCCTAAATGGATGAACAATAGATTAAAACATCTCATTGGTCAAAAGAGAGGCATATATAGGCGTATCAAAAGAGGGGATGGACAGATAAGAAATCAATATTATCAATTAAAGAGAGAAATAAAAAAGGAATAAGAAAAGCAAAAGGGATTATGAGGCTAAGGTCGCAAGGGATTCGAAGACTAACCCAAAAGGGTTCTTTCAGGTATACAGAAGTAAGATTAGGGACAAGATAGGCCCACTTAAGAGTAACTCAGGACAGATCACGGACAGTGATAAGGATATGTGTGAAATTTTCAATACTTACTTCCTCTCAGTTTTTACTCAGGAAGATACTAGCAGAATTCCAGAAATAATAAATTATGTAGAACTGGAAGATAACAGACTATGCTCGATTGGGGTAACTAGTGACATGGTCCTCAGACAAATAGAGAAATTAAAACCTAACAAATCCCCAGGCCCTGATGAACTGTTTGCAAGAGTTTTAAAGGAATGTAAAGAGGAACTTAGCAAACCTTTGGCAAATCTTTTCAATAAATCACTACAAACTGGCATAGTGCCAGACAAGTGGAAAAGGGCAAATGTAATACCTATTTACAAGGCAGGTGACAGGTCCTTAGCTTCGAACTATAGACCAATAAGCCTTACCTCCATAGTTGGTAAATTTATGGAATCAATAATTGCCGAGGCAATTCGTAGCCATCTTGAAAAGCATAAATTGATTAATGAATCTCAACACGGTTTTACAAAGGGGCGTTCATGTCTTACGAATTTACTAACTTTTTTCACTAAGGTGTTTGAGGAGGTAGATCATGGTAATGAATATGATATTGTGTATATGGACTTCAGTAAGGCTTTCGATAGAGTTCTACATCAGAGGCTATTGAGGAAACGGCACACGGAATAGGAGGAAAAAAATTTCCTGGGTAGAGGCATGGTTGACAAATAGGCGGCAGAGAGTTTGCATAAATGGAGAGAAATCAGAATGGGGGCGCGTCTCAAGCGGTGTTCCACAGGGGTCAGTTTTGGGCCCCCTGTTGTTTACAATTTACATAAACGACATAGATGAGGGAATAAATAGTAGCATAAGTAAATTTGCTGATGACACCAAAATAGGCCGTCCAATTCATTCAAATGAGGACATTAGAGCACTCCAGGATGATTTGAATAGACTGATGCAGTGGTCGGAGAAGTGGCAGATGCAGTTTAATGTAAACAAATGCAAAGTTCTAAATGTTGGGCAGGACAATAACCATGCCACATATAAGCTGAATAATATAGATCTTATTACTTGTAATTGCGAGAAGGATTTAGGAGTTCTGGTTAGTAGTAATCTGAAGCCTAGACAACAGTGCATAAGTGTTCGCAATAAAGCTAACAGAATCCTTGGCTTCATATCAAGAAGTATAAATAACAGAAGTCCTCAGGTTGTTCTTCAACTCTATATATCTTTGGTTAGGCCTCATTTAGATTATGCTGCACAGTTCTGGTCACCGTATTACAGAATGGATATAAATGCACTGGAAAACGTACAAAGGAGGATGACAAAGTTGATCCCTTGTATCAGAAATCTTCCCTATGAGGATAGACTGAGGGCCCTGAATCTGCACTCTCTAGAAAGGCGTAGAATTAGGGAGGATATGATTGAGGTGTACAAATGGAAAACAGGAATAAACAAAGGGGATGTAAATAGTGTGCTGAAAATATCCAACCAAGACAGGACTCGCAGCAATGGTTTCAAGTTGGAAAAGTTCAGATTCAGGAAGGATATAGGAAAGCACTGGTTTGGTAATAGAGTTGTGGATGAGTGGAACAAACTCCCGAGTACCGTCATAGATGCTAAGACGTTGTGTAGTTTTATAAATAGGTTAGATAAATACATGGGTAGGTGTGGATGGGTGTGAGTTTGGACCTGACTAGCTTGTACTAGGTCAGATGCAGTGCTCCTTCCTTAAGTGAATGTAACCTGACCTGTACTAATTCTTTAAGTGGAAGTGACCTGACCAGGTGGTCGGCTGGACAATTATATGAGTGGGTGCGGTTTGGTGTGAATTGGTCCTGACTAGCTTGTGCTACTAGGTCAGATGCAGTGCTCCTTCCTTAAGTGAATGTAACCTGACCTGGCTGGGTCGGGGCATTGGCTTAAGCCGTTGGAGATTTGGACCTGCCTCGCATGGGCCAGTAGGCCTGCTGCAGTGTTCCTTCTTTCTTATGTTCTTATTCTTTCATGCCACTCCTCACATTTATTTGTTATTCCATCTGCATTTGTATACCAAACCTTCAACTTCTTTTCTAAAACCGTGGTCTGGGGGGTACGTTGGGGTTGGGAAAGTGGGAGACCTGATGAGGAACTATGGGTGGTTGGTGTGAAGGTGGAGTTTGTAATGAGGTGGGTGAAAGCATTGGGTATGGCATGTGTGTTTTGGGTTAGAATGTTTGGTTGCATTGGGGTTGTCCAGGTTGAGGGACATCTGAAGGTGGTTGTATTTGGGCTTCCTCCTTAGTCTGGGTTCTCCTGTCCATCTCTCTTTCCTCCTTTTGTCTTTGTACCCTCTCTTTCAGTTTCTGCCTTCTCGTGTTCTGTCGCGATCGAGATACACCCTCCGTTACTCTGACATATCCCTAAGTCTTGCTTTCTCCTGCAGGATCCTGTTTCGAGTCAATTCTGCTTTGAAAATCACTTTGAGTGACCGGATTCTTCCTCTTGCAAACCCCCTTATTCTCAGAAAATTTGCCAACTGGGTCATGTCATCTTCTCCTATTGCTTTCATGATGCTTTCAATCGCTTTTTTCTTCCCTTGTCTTCTTGCTTTGTAAGCTTCCCCTTTAGCTTCCTGGAGCCCTATGTAACCCCTGATTCGATTTAGTTGCCTCCATTGCAGCTTTCCTTTCTTCAATCTCTTCACTGTCTGTTATCCCTTTGCCCAGTGGCCTGTCGTTTTCCCTTCTTAACTTTCCCTGTGCACTGCTGTGGTCTGTTAGGGCTTCTACGTATAGCTTAGCTCTCCCTTTTTCTACACTCCCCTCGATTGTTCCTGATGTGATCCTCTCTTTTTCTTGGCTCCACGATGGTCTGATTGGGCCTCTGCATACAGTTTCACTCCGTTCTCTACAGTCCCCTTCTTTGTGACTGAGGTAGCTTTTTAGTTGCTTTTTAGTTCTTTAGGCCGTTTCAAAATTTTCAGTTCCTCTTCTAATCTCTGTATCTTAGCCTCTGCTGTTGTGACTTGCTTCCCCCACTTCCTGCTTTATGCAGCTATCCTCTCCTCCATTTTCTTGCTTTCTGCAGCTATCCTCTCCTCCATTTTCATGCTAAGCTCCTCTAGCTTCCTTCCCCACTCATGTTCCCTTTTCATGAGCTCTGCTGCCCAATCTTCCTTTGCAGACTCATCCTTCAGTCCCCTAGTTTTCCGTCCTGCTCTCTGTACTCACCTAGTTGTGGTTGCAGGGGTCGAGTCAAAGCTCCTGGCCCCGCCTCTTCACTGGCCGCTACTGGGTCACTCTCCCTGCGCCATGAGCTTTATCATACCTCTGCTTAAAGCTATGTATAGAGCCTGCCTCCACTACATCGCTTCCTAAACTATTCCACTTCCCGACAACTCTGTGACTGAAGAAATACTTCCTAACATCTCTGTGATTCATCTGAGTCTTCAACTTCCATCTGTGTCCCCTTGTTGTTGTGTCCCATCTCTGGAACATTCTGTCTCTGTCCACTTTGTCAATTCCTCTCAGTATCTTATATGTTGTTATCATGTCTCCCCTATCTCTCCTGTCCTCCAGTGTCGTCAGGTCGATTTCCCTTAACCTCCCTCGTAGGACATACCCTTAGCTCCGGGACTAGTCTTGTTGCAAACCTTTGCACTTTCTCGAGCTTCTTCACATGCTTGGCTAGGTGTGGGTTCCAAACTGGTGCTGCATACTCCAATATGGGCCTAACGTACACAGTGTACAGGGTCCTGAACGATTCTTTATTAAGATGTCGGAATGCTGTTCTTAGGTTTGCTAGGCGCCCATATGCTGCAGCAGTTATTTGGTTGATGTGCGCCTCAGGAGATGTGTCTGGTGTTATACTCACCCCAAGATCTTTTCCTTGATTGAGGTTTGCAGTCTCTGGCCCCCTAGGCTGTACTCCGTCTGCGGTCTTCTTTGCCCTTCCCAATCTTCATGACTTTGCACTTGGTGGGGTTGAACTCCAGGAGCCAGTTGCTGGACCAGGCTTGCAGGCTGTCCAGATCCCTTTGTAGTTCTGCCTGGTCCTCGTCCGATTGAATTCTTCTCATCAACTTCACATCATCTGCAAACAGGGACACTTCGAGTCTATTCCTTCCGTCATGTCGTTCACAAATACCAGAAACAGCACTGGTCCCAGGACTGACCCCTGTGGAACCCCGCTCGTCACCGGCGCCCACTCTGACACCTCGCCACGTACCATGACTCGCTGCTGTCTCCTGACAGGTATTCCCTGATCCAATGTAGTGCCTTCCTGTTACCCCTGCCTGGTCCTCCAGCTTCTGCACTAATCTCTTGTGTGGAACTGTGTCAAACGCCTTCTTACAATCCAAGAATATGCAATCTACCCACCCTCTCTCTCTTGCCTTATCGCTGTCACCCTGTCGTAGAACTCCAGTAGGTTTGTGACACAGGATTTCCCGTCCCTGAAACCGTGTTGGCCGTCGTTGATAAGCTCATTCCTTTCTAGGTGCTCAACCACCCTTCTCCTGACTATCTTCTCCATGACCTTGCATACAATACATGTCAGTGACACTGGTCTGTAGTTTAGTGCTACGTTCCTGTCTCCTTTTTAAAAATTGGAACTACATTTGCTGTCTTCCAAACCTCAGGTAGTTGCCCTGTTTCGATAGATGTGTTGAAGATCGTTGTTAGGGGTACACATAGCTCCTCTGCTCCCTCTCAGGACCCATGGAGAGATGTTATCTGGCCCCATCGCCTTTGAAGTATCTAGCTCGCTTAGTAGCCTCTTCACTTCCTCCTCATTTGTGTGTATTGTGTCCAGCACTTGATGGTGTACCCTACCTCTCCTCCTTTCTGGAGGCCCTTCTATCTCCTCTGTGAACACCTCTTTGAATCTCATGTTGAGCTCCTCACTGTGTGTTTGTATGTGTGTTTGTATGTGTGTGTGTGTTTGTATGTGTGTGTATTTGTATGTGTGTGTGTGTGTGTACTCACCTAATTGTACTCACCAAATTGTGGTTGCAGGGGTTGAGACTCAGCTCCTGGCCCCGCCTTTTCACTGTTCGCTACTGGGTCTCTGCTCTCCCTGCTCCATGAGCTTTATCATACCTTGTCTTAAAACTATGTATGGTTCCCGCCTCCACTATATCGTTCGATAGACTATTCCACTTCCTAACTACTCTATGGCTGAAGAAGTGCTTCCTAACATCCCTTGACTCATCTAAGTCTTCACCTTCCAGTTGTGTGTGTGTGTGTGTGTGTGTATGTGTGTGTGTGTGTGTATTTTAAGAACAAATTATACTAATTTAATTGACCGCTTCTCCTTACTAGTATAAATTACTTCCAAGGAAACAACAGTAGAGCGAACAATGACTAAAGGGACAAATTGAGAAGCCATGTACCAGGAGATGGGGGGGGGGTGCTAAACTGTCCTTCAGTAGGTGCTGGGGAGCTAAAATGTAGGGTGGAGACTGAATGGAACTATAATGTCTTGCACCACCAGGTGGTGGGGAGGGGAGGTGGTGGGGGTTGTTGAGGTAGTGGGGGAGGGGAGGTGGTGGGGGACGGGAGGAGGCGGTGAGTAGGGAGTGAAGGAAAGATGGGACGGATGTGGGAAGGTGGTGAGGAAGTGAGGGGGAGGTAGTGGGGAGGTGATTAGGAGGTGTTGGGGAGGATGTAGCATAAATATCAACAGAAGCATGACTGATTTGATCTCCCCACTTCTCTCCCTTTCCTCCGTTCTCCCAGCTTCTCCTCTCCCTCTCGACCGTTCGCTTAATTTCTCCCCTTTTCCAGGTGCTCTCTCTCCTTCTCCCCTCTTCTCCCCACTTCTTCCCCTCTCCCCCGTTCTCCACAACCACGGCGGCTGCTGCTGATCCCTCCCCAGAGCTGGCTGGATCCCTGTGGATAATGATGCTGGTTCACCTCCCCTGCAGCGGTACTGCCTGTGACGCCACCACCACCATCACCACCACCACCACCACCACCACCATCACCACCACCACCACCACCACCACCACCACCATCACCCACCACCACCACCACTACACCACCACCACCACCACTACCATCACCACCACCACTACCACCATCACCACCACCACCACTACCACAACAGCATCAACTACTACTGTCATCACCACCACCACCAACTTCCCCCACCATCACCACCTCAACAACAACAACAACTACTACTATCACCACCACCACCATCACCACCACCAACTACCACCAAACACCACCACCACCAACCACCACCACCACCAACCACCACCACCACCAACCACCACCAACCACCACCACCACCAACCACCACCACCACCAACCACCCTAACCACTAAGGCACCACTACCTCCAACACCACCACCTTCTACCACCCCAACCACCACCACCACCACCCCTAACCACCACTACCTCAAACCACTATCAACCACCACTACCACCAGCCACAATCACCCATGTACATGCGTATCCCATAGTGATAAAAGTAAAACTTTAATAATTCCCCCCTTTTATTGATTTCATCTCCACCTATACATTGTCTATTTTCATTGTCAGCAATGCGGTGAAAATTGGTTCAGCAGTGAGCTAAGCTAGGCACAAACGATTGGGGCGGCCTTAATGGCCTCGTTAGGTGGTAACGAGGCATGTATCCTTCATACGACTGAACGCAGCAGGGGGAGAGTGAATTACATGTTCTCCCACACCCCCCTCCCACCCTGCTGTAACTGTCACACGTTACATTCATAGCGACGCAACTGTACCAGGAGTAACCACCTAATGGGTCCGGACGCTAAGCCTATCAAATTTAAACCATCAAGAACAATTTGTTCTAACGGGTTGCCCACTGTTGGATTAACCACCGTTACCGTGGGTGGAACTCTACGAGCACGGGTACTGATGCTAGAGCTCTTTGCTTCGCTCAATATGTGTTGGAGCTCTACGAGCACAGCGCATTGTGCTACCAGAGCTCTTTTGTTCACTTACAAACACACACGGCCATATTACCCCTCACAAGTATAGGATTGATTGTCCGTCACTACGTTGATTTAGGTAACTATTGAATTGCATCTGTTTTTAAGAGAGTCGACTCTCACTGTTTCTTGGGAAAGATGAGATCTTTGTAAAACCAACATTAAGTCGTAGTACGTGGCTACGCTAAACTTCCAAAGACTACGTTACGAAGCAGGATGGAGAACTCATTACTGGGGATCCTTCCCATGGTAGAATAGTAGAATTATTGGCTTGAATTTCGACTTGCCGCGTTCGAGTATGCCGACAATTCTCGAAAAAATTGTTGCTGGATATCGGTGTTGCTTCAACTTCACATATACACATGTATAAACTGCCACAAGCAACCATTGTTTGAGACTCTCTGACCGCGGGTTCGAACCCCACCCGTGGTATGGTTTGTTTAACCATTGTTTGTGACAGTGTTTCGACAAACCTTTTGAATTCATTAACAACTTTAACAGGCGAAAAGAATTAATTCACAAGATGGTAAAATACAAAATGCGAATATAATCGATTTATCATGTTAATTTTTTTTTAAATAGAGGGAAATATGCAAAGAAAAGCTATTGCCATAATACTAAAAAATACAAAAGCTGGCATTCAATTGTGCGCCTATAAGCGATTTAAAGGTGGTGAGCATAGACAGTCTGTGCTTATCTCAGCTCCATGTCTGAAGAGTAACTGACCAAGACTCTGAAAGTGGTGGAGATCATTGGGTGATTTCATGCATGAGGGTGTTTCCTCATGCCTGAGAATGGTGGTTTGCCTAACATAATGCCGTATTCTAAAAATAACTTAAGTAAATGTTCAGCAATCGTGCTATCTATAATA
This sequence comes from Cherax destructor, assembly GCA_009830355.1. NCBI lineage: Eukaryota > Metazoa > Arthropoda > Malacostraca > Decapoda > Parastacidae > Cherax > Cherax destructor. The sequence continues at coordinate 240,521 of WNWK01001730.1, forward strand.
TATATATATATATATATATATATATATATATATATATAGTGTGTGTGTGTGTGTGTGTGTACTCACCTATTTGTGGTTGTGTGTGTGTGTGTGTGTATGTATGTGTGTGTGTGAGTGTGTGTAATAAATATTCATTCGTTGTACATTTCATGGTGAGATATAAGTCAATACTTATAAATGTCACTTATTCTGTTTACAGGTAAGAGGATTGGCTCTGATGCACCAGGTCGCTCAAGACATGAAGGTAAATAACACTTTATTTATCTTTATTTAAGTAAGTTATTTGAAAGTATTATATAGTATTATAATATATATATTAATGCATATATAATGCATATATATTAATGCAAATAACTGCATTGACCGAGCCTCGAACCTCGATATTTTGCATGCATCTAGCAGCACTAGACGATATATATATATATATATATATATATATATATATATATATATATATATATATATATATATATATATATATATATATATATATATATATATATATTATCACAACCAGCAATAATAAAGAAGCAAAGTAATAGGTAGGAAGTGCACTCAGTTCCAGGTCTTTCGTTCTCATCAGACCGTCGTCAAGTGCTGACTTGATATCAATTAGGATAATTTACGCTAGAAATCAAGAGTTCATGACACTGCACTTAAGCTTTCAAACAAAGCAGATGACGAAAGGGCACGAAAAAGAAAAGAGGCACCAGAGAAGTGCCCAAATGAAAAGAGAGAATGGAGAGAAAAGATCACAAGCGCCATTATTACATATCATCTTTTGTCTTAATAACTGTTTAAGGTGTGGCTTGCAAACATTAGATTCACCAGACTGCGGTATTTATGTAAAACAAATCGAAAGAAAACAGATGATCCAGGCACCATAGTGAACAGTTATCACATCTCACCAGCGAGGTGAGATGTCAGCGTGTTGGTTCAACCGTTCTAATGCAAAACAATCAATGTAGTGAACACATCTGACTTGTTTATGGGACAATGACAGAATAGTGTTGACAATAGAAACCGTGGAATTGCAATGGGACGAAAAACAAACTAGAAGCTAACAATACACCAGGTATGAATATCGTATACACTTCCACATTATAACCTTATAAAATTCTTTCAAATGCTAAGATGTAAAATTTGTAAAGGGTGCTTTAATGAGGTGGTTTGGCCGGTTAACAGTTCAAAGTGTGACAACCAAGAAAAGTACTAGGATATATATAGTATATATATATATATATATATATATATATATATATATATATATATATATATATATATATATATATATATATATATATATATATATATCTGAAGAACTGGTTAATTACGATTTACCATTGTCAGTTCCTACTACCATTAAACTTATTAAACTTTGTATTGTTGATGCAAAATTTGTATTTAATGATGAGTTTTACACTCAGAAGTTTGGTATGGCAATGGGAAATCCTCTTTCACCTGTTATTAGTAATTTATATATGGAATTTTTCGAAACAAGATTGCTTAACACAATCCTTCCCAATAGAGCTAAGTGGTATAGATATGTTGATGACATTTTGTGCCTTATGCCTAAGAATGTAGACATAAACCATTTCCTTGTTAAATTAAATAGCTTAGCTCATTCTATAAATTTTACTGTTGAATTTGAAGTAAATAACTCATTGCCTTTCCTAGATGTTTTTATTATTAAGGGTAACATTGATTTTAAATTTAAAATTTACAGAAAACCTACAAATAATTGTTCCTATGTACACTATTACTCTTCACATCAAGATAGAGTTAAAGTGTCGGTTTCTCTTCTATGTTTTTGAGAGCTTTACGCATTTGTAGTCCAGAGTTCATAGATGAAGAAATCTCTAAAATTTATGAAATAGCTAATGATTTAAAATACCCAAGAAACATAATTGATAAATCTTTTAAAATAGCTAGAAATACTTTTACAATCCAAAAGGGACAACCAACCTTATTCAACCAAAATATATTGGTTCTCCTTACCATGAAAACTTGGTTGATATGCCTTCCTTTCTTAAGAATTTTAATATCAAAGTTGTATTTAAAAATCTTGATACAGTAAAAAGACTTTTGATAAAAATTCCCCAAAATGTTGACGGATGTGTCTATAAGATTCCCTGTAAAATATGCGATAAAGTTTATTATGGTCAAACTGGTAAAAGTCTTGAACTAAGATTAAAACAACATAAATATAGCATTAGAACTGGACAAGATTCTAATGCTCTATTTATTCATGTGAGAGACTTTTACCATCCAATTGATTTTCAAAATGCTGAGAAGGTTGTATCAAGCAAGTCCATGGTTGAGAGGAATATAATAGAATCATGTTTCATTAAAAGAAGTTTTGAAAATAATATGAATATTTGTGAATGAATGGTTCAGAGAACCGACGAGTTGCATATGTGTCTAATTTACCAATATGAATATTTCTTTTGGTTTATATAAATTGGATTCATTTATAATTAATAAAATTTGGGAAGAATTTAATGATAAATTGGACTAATCTTAATTCTTGGGAAGAGTTTCAGGTCCTTTCTTATGTTCCTCTTCACAGAGTCGTGAGATGTTACGCTACTGTGAGGTGTCGTCTTTCTTAGTGTGATGTGACTGTGAGGTGTATTCTGCCTCTTTATAAGCCTTCTTCTGACGTTTCCTTTTATAGTTCCTTGATAATGTGAGTAGTCACGAAAGCGCTTGGAATTCTTCTATTTTTTCATAGTGGTTGTTTTGCATATTTTGATATCAACTTTTTACTGTGATCTTTTTGTTATATATATATATATATATATATATATATATATATATATATATATATATATATATATATATATAATATATATATATATATATATATAATATATATATATATATATATATTAATATATATATATATATATATATATATATATATATATATATATATATATATATATATATATATATATAAGTCGTGCCGATTAGGTAAAACTGGTCAATTAGCAAGAACTCATTTAAAATTAAGTCCTTTCTAAAATTTTCTCCTATACGTTTAAAGATATATTTTTTTAATTTACGTTAATGTAAAAATTTATAATTTTGTACCAAAAGAAACTTTGAAAACCTACCTAACCTTATTTCAACAAGCGCAATTTAATTTAGCCTAACCCAACTAAATATATTTTAGATACGTTAACATTAATTTAATAATAAACAAACACAATGAAATATATTTTTTTCGTTAGGTTCATAATGATTTTTGAGAAATTATTTTTTTTATTTTTTATTAACACATCGGCCGATTCCCACCAAGGCAGGGTGGCCCGAAAAAGAAAAACTTTCATCATCATTCACTCCATCACTGTCTTGCCAGAAGGGTGCTTTACACTACAGTTATAAAACTGCAACATTTACACCCCTCCTTCAGAGTGCCGGCACTGTACTTCCCATCTCCAGAACTCAAGTCCGGCCTGCCGGTTTCCCTGAATCCCTTCATAAATGTTACTTTGCTCACACTCCAACAGCACGTCAAGTATTAAAAACCATATGCCTCCATTCACTCCTATCAAACACGCTCACACATGCTTGCTGGAAATCCAAGCCCCTCGCACACAAAACTTCCTTTACCCCCTCCCTCCAACCTTTCCTAGGCCGACCCCTACCCCGCCTTCCCTCCACTACAGATTTATACACTCGAAGTCACTCTGTCTCGTTCCATTCTCTCTACATGTCCAAACCACCTCAACATCCCCTCCTCAGCTCTCTGGACAATCGTTTTGGTAATCCCGCACCTCCTCCTAATTTCCAAACTCCGAATTCTCTGCATTATATTCACACCACACATTGACCTCAGACATGACATCTCCACTGCCTCCAGCCTTCTCCTCGTTGCAACATTCATCACCCATGCTTCACACCCATATAAGAGCGTTGGTATAACTATACTCTCATACATTCCCTCTTTACTTCCATGGACAAGGTTCTTTGTCTCCACAGACTCCGAAGTGCTCTACTCACCCTTTTCCTCATCAATTCTATGATTCACCTCATCCTTCATAGACCCATCCGCCGACATGTCCACTCCCAAATATCTGAATACATTCACCTCCTCCATACTCTCTCCCTCCAATCTGATATCCAATCTTTCGTCACCTATTCTTTTTGTTATCCTCATCACCTTACTCTTTCCTATATTCACTTTCAATTTTCTTCTTTACACACCCTACCAAATTCATCCACCAACCTCTGCAGCTTCTCTTCAGAATCTCCCAAAAGCACAGTGTCATCAGCAAAAAGCAACTGTGACAACTCCCACTTTGTATTTGCTTCTTTATCTTTTAGCCCAACACCTCTTGCCAAGACCCTCGCATTCACTTCTCTTACAACCCCATCTATAAATATATTGAACAACCACGGTGACATTACACATCCTTGTCTAAGGCCCACTTTTACTGGGAAATAGTCCCCCCTCCTACACACTCTAACCTGAGCCTCACTATCCTCATAAAAACTCTTCACTGCTTTCAGTAACCTTCCTCCTATTCCATACACCTGCAACATCTGCCACATTGCCCCCCTATCTACCCTATCATACGCCTTTTCCAAATCCATAAATGCCACAAAAACATCTTTACCCTTATCCAAATACTGTTCACCTATATGTTTCACTGTAAACACTTGGTCTACACACCCCTACCCTTCCTAAAGCCCCTTGTTCATCTGCTATCCTGCTTTCTGTTTTACTCTTAATTCTTTCAATAATAACTCTACCATACACTTTACCAGGTACACTCAACAGACTTATTCCCCTATAATTTTTGCACTCTCTTTTGTCCCCTTTGCCTTTATACAAAGGAACAATACACGCTCTCTGCCAATCCCTAGGTACCTTACCCTCTTCCATACATTTATTAAATAATAGCACCAACCACTCCAAAATTTTATCCCCACCTGCTTTTAACATTTCTATCTTTATCCCATCAATCCCAGCTGCCTTACCCCTTTCATTCTACCCACTGCCTCACGAACTTCCCTACACCCACAACTGGCTCTTCCACACTCCTACAAGATGTTATTCCTCCTTGCCCTACACACGAAATCACAGCTTCCCTGTCTTCATCAACATTTAACAAATCTCAAAATATTCTCTCCATCTTCCGATACCTCTAACTCTCCATTTAATAACTCTCCTCTCCTATTTTTAACTGTCAAATCCATTTGTTCTCTAGGCTTCCTCAACTTATTAATCTCATTCCAAAACTTTTTCTTATTTTCAACAAAATTTGCTGATAACATCTCACCCACTCTCTCATCTGCTCTCTTTACATTGCTTCACCACTCTTTTAACCTCTCTTTTTTCTCTCCATATACTCTTCCCTCCTTGCATCACTTCTACTTTGTAAAAACCTCTCATATGCTAACTTTTTTCTCCCTACTCTCTCTTTACATCATCATTCCACCACCGCTCCTCTTCCCTCCCGCACCCACTCGCCTGTAACCACAAACTTCTGCTGAACACTCTAACACTACATTTTTAAATCTACCCCATACATTTTCGGACCCCATTGCCTACACTCTCACTAGCCCATCTATCCTCCAATAGTTGTTTATATCTTACCCTAACTGCCTCCCTTTTAGTTTATAAACCTTCACCTCTCTTTTGGAGAAATTATTGCATACACAAAATTTCGCTTGTCTTATATAGCAAGAAGAGCGTTGCTATTTAAGCCAAAATCGCAAGTTTTACCTAATCGGCACGACATAATATATATATATATATACATATATATATATATATATATATATATATATATATAAGGAGAAACTTTCGTTTTTCCTTTTGAGCCACCCCGCTTCGGTGGGAAAACGAAAGATATATATATATATATATATATATATATATATATATATATATATATATATATATATATATATATATATATATATATATAATGAAAGGGGGTAAAGCAGCTGGTATTTTTGTTTAATAAATGTATAAAAGAGGGGAAGTTACCTAGGATTGGCAGAGAGCATGTATAGTTCCTTTAAATAAAGGAAGGGATAAAAGAGAAAGAGATTGTAAGAATTATATGGGAATAAGTTTACTGAGTATACCGGTAAAGTGTATGGCAGGGTTATTATTGAAAGAATTAGAGGTAAGACTGAGAGTAGGAATGCAGATGAGCAAAGAGGCTTTAGAGTGGGTAGGAATGTGTAGATCAAGTGTTTACAGTGAAGCATATATGTAAACAGTATTTAGATAAAGGTAGGGAAGTTTTCATTGCATTTATGGATTTAGAAAAGGCATATGATAGAGTGGATAGGGGAGCAATGTGGCAAATGTTGCAAGTTTATGGAATAAGTAGTAAGTTACTGAAGGCTGTAAAGAGTTTTATGAGGATAGTGAGGCTCAGGTTAGGGTGTGTAGGAGAGAGGGAGATTACTTCCGGTAAAAGTAGGTCTTAGACAGGATGTGTAATGTCACCATGGTTGTTTAATATATTTATAGATTGGGTTGTAAAGAAGTAAATGCTAGGGTGTTGGGGAGAGGGTGGGATTAAATTATGGGAATTAAATGCAAATGGGAGTTGACACAGTTACTTTTTGCTGATGATACTGTGATTATGGGAGATTCTAAAGAAAAGTTGCAAAGGTTAGTGGACGAGTTTGGGAAGGTGTAAAGGAAGAAAGTTGAAAGTGAACATAGATAATAAGAGTAAGGTGATGAGGGTATCAAACGATTTAAATAAAGAAAATTGGATATCACATTGGAGAGAGGGAGTATGGAAGAAGTAAATGTTTTCAGATATTTGGGAGCTTGACTTGTCAGGGATGGGTTTATGAAGGATGAGGTTAACCATAGAACTGATGAAGGAAAAAGGTGAGTGGTGCGTTGAGGTATCTGTGGAGACTTAAAACGTTATCCATGGAGGCGAAGAAGGGAATGTACGAAAGTATAGTGGTACCAACACTCTTATATGGGTGTGAAGCATGGGTTGCAAATGCTGCAGCGAGGAGGAGGCTGGAGGCAGTGGAGATGTCCTGTCTAAGGGCATTGTGTGGTGTAAATATTATGCAGAAAATTCGGAGTGTGGAAATTAGGAGGTGTGGAGTTACTAAAAGTATTAGTCAGAGGCTGAATAGGGGTTGTTGAGGTGGTTTGGTCATATAGAGAGAATGGATCAAAGTAGAATGACTTGGAGAGCGTATAAATCTGTAGGGGAAGGAAGGCGGGGTAGGGGTCGTCCTCGAAAAGTTTGGAGGGATGGGGTACAGGAGGTTTTGTGGCCGAGGGGCTTGGACTTCCAGCAAGCGTGGTGAGCGTGTTAGATAGGAGTGAATGGAGACGAATGGTTTTTTGGGGCCTGACGATCTGTTGGTGTGTGAGCAGGGTAATATTTGTGAAGGGATTCAGGGAAACCAGTTAATTGATTTAGTTGGGCTTGAGTCCTGGAAATGGGACGTACAATGCCTGCACTTTAAAGGAAGGGTCTGGGATAGTGACAGCTGGGAGGAATATTCTCAGCTGTCGTATCTGAGCGCCTCTGCAAATACAGTGATTATGTAGGAGTGAGGGAAAGTGTTGAATGATGATGAAAGTATTTTCTTTTTGGGATTTTCTTTCTTTTGGGTCACCCTGCCTCGGTGGAGACGGCCGACATGTTGAAAAAAAAATGTGTGTGTGTGTACCATTTTGTCCTAGGCACATGACGATTAGACACTAGGCGTGTTTGTGTGTGTGTGTCTAAGGAAACACTTGAAATGTTTCCGCCCTGCCGGGAATTGAACCCGGGGCCCCCCGTGCGTGAAGCGAGAGCTTTAGCCACCAGGTCACCTGTGTGTGTGTGTGTTTGTGTGTGTGTGTGTAAATTTTTAAAATACTTTAGTGAATTATTTTTATAAATAAGTAAAAATCTTTTTGGTAATCTAGTTCAACAATCTTTCCAAGTAAATTATTTAAAAAAAAAAATCTGCTATGTAAATGTTACATACATATTATTCATGTTATATCAAGTTGTTATTCATGTTATATACATATTTCGTTGAGGGATTTTTTTTTAACGCTGAATTGGTGAGGCAATCAACATAGCCAAGGTCTTTGTTCTAAAGGTTATTGTAACAAGATAATTGTTCATTAGTGATTATTCCAATAAACATTTTGGGTGGATTATTTACTGGGCAGCACAAAATGCCTTTGAACGTGTTCACCCCGCCGACTGACAGTGATGAATAACTTATAAAAAAACTCTGGCTCGTTTACAATGAGAAATAGTTGACAGCGAGACAGATGACAGTCTCAAAGACATGTGATTTACAGCGAGAGATAATTTAGTACTAGAAATTGTTGAAAATGGTATAAAATACTGACAACTTGAAGATTAAGACACATGCAGCAGTTGGGTATCTTTACTGATGAAACGTTTCGCCTACACAGTAGGCTTCTTCAGTTAAATACAGAGGCAACAGCAGTGATGAAATAAAGATGATGTAATCAGTCCATCAACCTTGGAGAAAAATTATTTGAGGTGATCAGTCCTCAGCCTGGCTGATTACATCATCTTTATTTCATTACTATTGCGGCCTCGGTATGTGACTGAAGAAGGCTACTGTGTGGGCGAAACGTTCCATCAATAAAGATACCCAACTGTTGCACATGTGTCTTAATCGTGAATGAGAAATTGCAATGAGAAATTACATTTCTCCTCAGTTATTTCTAATAACTGAGGAGATATGAAAAACGTTTACAGTAAGAAGTTATTTACAAAGAGATATAATATACCACGAGAAATCCTTCACAATTAGAAATCATTTACAGTGATAAAATATTTTACGAGACGTCATTTACATCGGTAAAAGATTTTCAGGTTAACATCAATCAACCACAATATACAAATGTCTTAAAATTTCTTAAAATCTCCTTGAAATTTCCATAAAACTTTCTTTAAATTTCCGTAAGACTTTCTGTTATCTTCAGACCAGATGTCTTTCAGACTTCCTTTCATCAGCTCGTAAGTCTTCTTTGGCTCGAAAATAAACCTCGTATGTAAACTCTCTCAGACATGATGAAATCTCCTTTAGACCTCAAGAATAATTCAGACCACGCCCGCTCGATGCAAGGTGAGCCAAGGTGGGTGGTGAGTGGTGGAGGAGGAGGTGGAGCTGGAGGAGGAGGTGGAGCTGGAGGAGGAGATGGAGCTGGAGGAGAAGGTGGAGCTGGAGGAGGAGGTGGAGCTGGAGGAGGAGATGGAGCTGGAGGAGGAGGTGGAGCTGGAGGTGGAGCTGGAGCTGGAGGAGGAGGTGGAGCTGGTGGAGAAGGTGGAGCTGGAGGAGGTGGAGCTGGAGGAGGAGGTGGAGCTGGAGGAGGAGGTGGAGCTGGAGGAGGAGGTGGAGCTGTTGGAGAAGGTGGAGCTGGAGGAGGAGGTGTAGCAGGAGGAGGAGGTGGAGCTGGAGGAGAAGGTGGAGCTGGAGGAGGAGGTGGAGCTGGAGGAGGAGGTGGAGCTGGAGGAGGAGGTGGAGCTGGAGGAGGAGGTGGAGCTGGAGGAGGAGGTGGAGCTGGAGGAGGAGGTGGAGCTGGAGGAGGAGGTGGAGCTGGAGGAGGAGATGGAGCTGGAGGAGAAGTTGGAGCTTTAGGAGGAGGTGGAGCTGCAGGAGGAGGTGGAGATGGAGGAGAAGGTGTAGCTGGAGGAGGATGTGGAGCTGGAGGAGGAGGTGGAGCTGGATGAGAAGGTGGAGCTGGAGGAGGAGGTGGAGCTGGAGGAGGAGGTGGAGCTGGAGGAGGAGGTGGAGCTGGAGGAGGAGGTGGAGCTGGAGGAGGAGGTGGAGCTGGAGGTGGAGCTGGAGCTGGAGGAGGAGGTGGAGCTGGAGGAGGAGGTGGAGCTGGTGGAGAAGGTGGAGCTGGAGGAGGAGGAGGTGGAGCTGAGGAGGAGGTGGAGCTGGAGAGGAGGTGGAGCTGGAGGAGGAGGTGGAGCTGTTGGAGAAGGTGGAGCTGGAGGAGGAGGTGTAGCTGGAGGAGGAGGTGGAGCTGGAGGAGAAGGTGGAGCTGGAGGAGGAGGTGGAGCTGGAGGAGGAGGTGGAGCTGGAGGAGGAGGTGGAGCTGGAGGAGGAGGTGGAGCTGGAGGAGGAGGTGGAGCTGGAGGAGGAGGTGGAGCTGGAGGTGGAGCTGGAGCTGGAGGAGGAGGTGGAGCTGGAGGAGGAGGTGGAGCTGGTGGAGAAGGTGGAGCTGGAGGAGGAGGAGGTGGAGCTGGAGGAGGAGGTGGAGCTGTTGGAGAAGGTGGAACTGGAGGAGGAGGTGTAGCTGGAGGAGGAGGTGGAGCTGGAGGAGGAGGTAGAGCTGGTGGAGAAGCAGAAGAAGAAGCAGAAGAAGAAGCAGAAAAAGAAGCAGAAGAAGAAGCAGAAGAAGAAGCAGAAGAAGAAGCAGAAGAAGAAGAAGCAGAAGAAGCAGAAAAAGAAGCAGAAAAAGAAGCAGAAGAAGCAGAAGAAGAAGCAGAAGAAGAAGAAGCAGAAGAAGCAGAAGAAGAAGCAGAAGAAGAAGCAGAAAAAGAAGCAGAAAAAGAAGCAGAAAAAGAAGCAGAAAAAGAAGCAGAAAAAGAAGCAGAAAAAGAAGCAGAAAAAGAAGCAGAAAAAGAAGCAGAAAAAGAAGCAGAAAAAGAAGCAGCAGAAGAAGCAGCAGAAGAAGCAGAAGAAGAAGCGAAGAAAATATAAAAGGAGTGGGTTAAGTTAAAACCCACTAATACTGCCAACCACCACTACAACCACAACTACGTCGACCACCACCACTACCTCCACCACTACCACCACCACCACTCAACCACAATAGTCCCAACACCACCTTGATTCCCCCACGACAACCACCCCAGCATCTTCAGCAGGAGAAACAGCAGCAGCACTCCAAAGCAAAGCAGCACCAGCAGCTTCGGGAGGCCCAGATAATGGAGGCCTCGCCACTATTTGTCTATCTTAACCGACTCGGCACAGTGGCCTAGAGTGTGTGCCATAGTGACGCTCTGGAGGGCAGGGTCTGTGTGCTTACACATACATACAACCCACACACACACACCACATTCTCACATTCACACACACAACACACACACAGGCTGCAAGCCTGGTCCAGAAATTGGCTCCTGGAGTTCAACCCCACCAAGTGCAAAGTCATGAAGATTGGGGAAGGGAAAGAAGACCGCAGACGGAGTACAGTCTAGGGGCCAGAGACTACAAACCTCAAGCAAGGAAAAAAATCTTGGGGTGAGTATAACACCAGGCACATCTTCTGGAGGCGCACATCAACCAAATAACTGCTGCAGCATACGGGCGCCTAGCAAACCTAAGAACAGCATTCGACATCTTAATAAGGAATGCCAGGACCCTGTACACTGTGTACGTTAGGCCCATATTGGATATGCAGCACCAGTTTGGAACCCACACCTAGCCAAGAACGTAAAGAAACTAGAGAATGTGAAAGGTTTGCAACAAGACTAGTCCCGGGGCTAAGGGTATGTCCTACGAGGAGAGGTTAAGAGAAATTGACCTGACGACACAGGACGACAGGAGAGATAGGGAGGACATGATAACGACATATAAAATAGTGAGAGGAATTGACAAGGTGGACAGAGACAGAATGTTCCAGAGATGGGACACAGCAACAAGGGGACACAGTTGAAAGTTGAAGACTCAGATGAATCACAGGATGTTAGGAAGATTTTTCAGTTTGGGAAGCGATATAGTGGAGGCAGGTTCCATACATAGCTTTAAGAAGAGGTATGATAAAGCTCATGGCGCAGGGAGAGTGACCCAGTAGCGGCCAGTGAAGAGACGGGGCCGGGAGCGTGACTCGACCCGCAACCACAACAAGGTGAGTATACACATTCACACACACTCACACATCACACACACATTCACACAAAACACACATTCACACAAACACACATTCACACAAACACACACATTCACACACACACATTCACACATACACATTCACACATATACACACACGCACACACACACGCATTCTCTCCACACACACACACACATAAAACACACACACACATTTTCACACACACACACACACACACACTGGAGGAAAGAAGGGTCAGAGGAGACATGATAACGACATACAAATAACTATGGGAATTACAAGGTAGACAGTGACAGGATGTTCCAGAGAGGGAACAAGAAACAAGGGGACACAACTGGAAGCTGAAGACTCAGATGAGTCAAGGGATGTTAGGAAGCATTTCTTCAGCCACAGAGTAGTCAGAAGTGGAATAGTCTAGAGAAAGATATAGTGGAGGCAGGAACCATACATAGTTTTAAGACAAGGTATGATAAAGCTCATGGAGCAGGGAGAGAAGAGACCCAGTAGCAGACAGCGAAGAGGCGGGCCAGGAGCTGAGTCTCGACCCCTGCAACCACAATTAGGTGAGTACAATTGTGAGTCACTCACATTCCCTCACACACACAGATACACACATTCTCACACGCACAAACATACACACACACACACAAACAGGACTACAAAGGGATCTGGACAGGTTACAGGCCTGGTCCAACAAATTGCTCCTGGTGTTCAACCCGCCAAGTGCAAAGTCATGAAGATCGTGGAAGGGCAAAGAAGACCACAGACAGAATATAGTCTAAGGGGCCAAAGGTTACAAACCTCACTCAACGAAAAGGATCTTGGGTTGAGTATAACACCGAACACATCTCCTGAGGCGCACATCAACCAAATAACTGCTGCGGCACTCAGGCGACTAGCAAACCTAAGAATAGCGTTCCGACATCTCAGTAAGGAGTCGTTCAGGACTGTATATCGTGTACATCAGGCCCATATTGGAGTATGCAACACCAATTTCAACCCACACCTGGCCAAACACGTCAAGAAATTAGAGAAAATGCAAAGGTTTGCAACGAGACTAGTCCCGGAGTTAAGGGTCATGTCCTACGAGAGGAGGGTTAAGGAAAATCGACCTGACGACACTGGAGGAGAGGAGGGACATAGGGACATGATAACAACATAAAATACTGGAGGAATCAACAAGGTGGAGAGGGACAGATGTTTCAGAGATGGGGCACGAACAAGGGGTCACAATTGGAAGCTGAATAATCAGATGAGTCACGGGGATGTTAGGAAGATTTCTTTAGTCACAGAGTCGTCAGAAGTGGAATAGTCTGGGAAGTGATGGAGGGAGGCAGGATCCATACATAGCTTCTAGAAGAGGTATGATAAAGTTCATGGAGCGACCAGTGAAGAGGCGGGGCCAGGAGCTGTGACTCAACCCCTGCAACCACAACTAGGTGAGTACCCCACACACACACAAACCACGCTCATTCGTAACATTATATACATTTCAGAATCTATGATTTGCACTAAATTGCAAGTAAGATTATATAAACCAGCTTGGTAAAACTTGCTGATTTACTAAAGAACATGTAAGATATTTATCTCCCATAGAAAAGGGAAGATTACCTAAAACATTATTTAAAAAATTAACTAAGAATTAGATTCATGCACTACTCTTTCACCTGTCACGTCAGGCTTGCACCCTCAATCAAGAATTCACTGTTTAGACAAATTCTACGAGAACTCAAAAGTTAATATAATACTTTTCTTGACTACACAGAGTGAAATGAGGTTTCCTTACCTAGCGGGTTCTCTCTAAAAGTCAACTAAAATACCGGGAACAATATAGTAACCCTTTTCCTGTATAACTTACTAAAAGAAAAAAGAAGAAAAAACCCTCAAAGTGGGATGTTTGAATGTGGGGATGTTGTGGAATGATAAGAAAGAGATGATTGTG
>WNWK01001731.1:0-254291 GCA_009830355.1 Cherax destructor
AAGTGATCTGATATATCTGTAGCCCCTCTATAAACATGTACATCCTGAAGTCTACTCAACAGTCTTTTATCTACCAATACATAGTCCAACAAACTACTGTCATTACGCCCTACATCATATCTTGTATACTTATTTATCCTCTTTTTCTTAAAATATGTATTACCTATAACTAAACCCTTTCTATACAAAGTTCAATCAAAGGGCTCCATTATCATTTACACCTGGCACCCCAAACTTACCTACTACACCCTCTCTGCATGTTTCTCCCACTTTAGCATTTAGGTCCCCTACCACAATTACTCTCTCATTTGGTTCAAAAGTTCCTATACATTGCTAACATCTCCCAAAATCTCTCTCTCCCTCTACACTCCTCTCTTCTCCAGGTGCATACACGCTTATTATGACCCACTTTTCGCATCCGACCCTTATTTTAATCCACTAATCCTTGAATTTACACATTTATATTCCTCTTTTCCTTCCATAACTGATCCTTCAACATTATTGCTACCCTTCCTTAGCTCTAACTCTCTCAGATACTCCTGACTTAATCCCATTTATTTCTCCCCACTGAAACTCGCCTACCCCCTTCAGCTTTGTTTCGCTTAGGGCCAGGACATCCAACTTCTTTTCATTCATAACATCGGCAATCATCTCTTTCTTATCATCCGCACTACATCCACGCACATTCAGACAACCCAATTTTATAAAGTTTTTCTTCTTCTCGTTTTTAGTAGATTTGTACAGGAGAAGGGGTTACTAGCCCATTGCTCCCGGCATCTTAGTCGCCTCATACGACACGCATGGCTTACGGAGGAAAGATTCTTTTCCACTTCCCCATGGACAATAGAGAAAATAAAAAGAACAAGAGCTATTAAGAAAAAGAAGAAAAACCTAGATGTGTGTATGTATATATATGCATGTGTATGCCAGTGTAGTGTGACCTAAAGTGTAAGTAGAAGTAGCTAGATATACCTGTTATCCAGCGTGTTTATGAGACAGAAAAAATGTATTCAGATATTTGGGAGTGGACATGTCAGCAGATGGGTCTATGAAGGATGAGGTGAATCATAGAATTGATGAGGAAAAAAGGGTGAGTGGTGCACTTCTGAGTCTGTGGAGACAAAGAACTTTGTCCATGGAAGTTAAGAGGGGAATGTATGAGAGTATAGTTATACCAACACTCTTATATGGGTGTGAAGCATGGGTGATGAATGTCGCAACAAGGAGAAGGCTGGAGGCAGTGGAGATGTCATGTCTGAGGTCAATGTGTGGTGTGAATATAATGCAGAGAATTTGGAGTTTGGAAATTAGGAGGAGGTGCGGAATTACCAAAACTATTATCCAGAGGGCTGAGGAGGGGTTGTTGAGGTGGTTCGGACATGTAGAGAGAATGGAACGAAACAGAATGACCTCGAGAGTGTATAAATCTGTAGTGGAGGGAAGGCGGGTAGGGGTCGGCCTAGGAAAGGTTGGAGGGAGGGGGTAAAAGAGGTTTTGTGTGCGAGGGGCTTGGATTTCCAGCAAGCATGCATGTGCTTATTTGATAGGAGTGAATGGAGACAAATGGTTTTTAATACTTGACGTGCTGTTGGAGTGTGAGCAAAGTAACATTTATGAAGGGATTCAGGGAAACCGGCAGGCTGGACTTGAGTCCTGGAGATGGGAAGTACAGTGTCTGCACTCTGAAGGAGGGGTGTTAATGTTGCAGTTTTATAACTGTAGTGTAAAGCACCCCTCTGGCAAGACAGT
Organism: Cherax destructor; assembly: GCA_009830355.1. Taxonomy (NCBI): domain Eukaryota; kingdom Metazoa; phylum Arthropoda; class Malacostraca; order Decapoda; family Parastacidae; genus Cherax; species Cherax destructor. The sequence continues at coordinate 1,750 of WNWK01001731.1, forward strand.
GATGGAGTGAATGATGACGAAAGTTTTTCTTTTTTGGGCCACCCTGCCTTGGTGGGAATCGGCCGATGTGTTAATAAAAAAAAAAATTGCGAAATGTTTCGTATGAATGCAGGGTGTGATGCTCACTCACCGAGATATAATAGCAGACTGGCGCTGAATGCATCTGTGGCAGGCTTTGTGTGTGCAGGGCTACTGGGACGCGTTCCATACCACCGCCGAAATCCAAGGGAAAACACGAAAACCAATGCTGTATTTGGACGAAAAAAGTTGCCGATAACCAAAATTCATGATAACCAAGACTCACAAAAATCAAGGGTCCACTGTATTTGTTAAACCAAAAACACGGTCAGCGTTTTTTTTTTTTTCCCATTATGCAGTGTGTGGTGCAGGAATTTTTTTATACTGCGCACACTGACCGCACAGACCCATTCTATCACATCTAGGCCTAACAGCCTGTTTCTGCTTGATTTGAGGGCGCTAGAATTTAGGCGTACTAGTACGTCAATAACCACAATGCGTAAAACGTACTTGTACGACCATAACCCCGAAAGGGTTAACCATTTAACTGTGTCCATTTTACTAGTACCTAGGTGATACTATGTGTCTAATGTGCATTCAAATATGACAACTGCCAGTAGTTTTGACCTCATCACAACTGTTTGGGTCTCCTACAACCTCTTCATGCCTTTGAAAAATATTTAGGCCCAGATGGAACAGTGCATCATGGGTAAATTTGCCAAAGTAGCATAAGTAAACAATGAAACCAAAAACTGTTGTTCCACCACCAGCTTCCCTACCAGCAAACAGGGTGTGGAACTTGCAGGAAGATGCCTTATTCATTCCAGATATATTACACTTCCATACTACTATTAGCCAAAAAACTTGCTATATGTAGATTTAACCTAGGCTAACCCGATAAAGTAAAACAGTGTGACTTATTTCCATGTCTTGATGAGTATTACACCTTGAAATACCTATGTGCCTTCAGTTGTCTTGAAATCACACAGGCATAATATTATGGACACAGAAATTTCATTAAGTTTATATAACCCAGGATATTCCCTTAAACCTAATTTTTTTTTTCAACACGTCGGCCGTCTCCCACCGAGGCAGGGTGACCCAAAAAGAAAGAAAATTCCCAAAAGAAAGTACACTTTCATCATCATTCAACACTTTCATCTCACTCACACATAATCACTGTCTTTGCAGAGGCACTAAGATACAACAGTTCAGAAGATCCCTCCAAACAGCCAATATCTCAATCCCCTCCTTTAAAGTGCAGGCATTGTACTTCCCATTTCCAGGACTCAAGTCCAACTAAATCAATTAACTGGTTTCCCTGAATCCCTTCACAAAATATTACACTGCTTACACTCCAACAGCTCGTCAGGTCCCAAAAACCATTCTTCTCCATTCACTCCTATCTAACACGCTCACACACGCTTTCTGGAAGTTCAAGCCCCTCGCCCACAAAACCTCCTTTACCCTCTCCCTCCAATCTTTATGAGGATGACCCCTACCCCGCCTTCCTTCCCCTACAGATTTATATGCTCTCCAAGTCATTCTACTTTGATCCATTCTCTCTAAATGACCAAACAACCTCAACAACCCCTCTTCAGCCCTCTTGACAAATACTTTTAGTAACTCCACACCTCCTCCTAATTTCCACACTCCGAATTTTCTGCATAATAAAACCTAAATATATTACATAATAATTATGAAATATTACCAGTACTGTACTTTGTATTAACCCTTTGACTGTTTCGGTCGTATATATACGTCTTACGAGCCACTGTTTCGGACGTATCTATACGCCTATATTCTAGCGGCCTCAAATCAAGCAGGAGAAAGCTGGTAGGCCTACATGTGAGAGAATGGGTCTGTGTGGTCAGTGTGCGCAGTATAAAAAAAAAAACGGGCAGCCAGTGGTGCATTGTGGGAACGCCATTTCAGTAGTCCTTGTTCAGCATGCCTAGCGGTAAGAATTATCTGACTCCTTGGCGCATCTGTGACTGTTCTCTTCCTCAATGATAGCTCTAACACAGATGGAAGTGTCTCTGAAGATAAATTTCATGGTTTTGAGGAGTTTGTGACCGAAAGAAATGCCCAGGATACCAGAAGGAAGGAAGGAAGAAGAAAGAAAGAAAGTTAGGAAGGAAGAGATGAGAGGAAGGAAGGAAGGAAAGAAGAGATGAGAGGAAAGAAGGATGGAAAGAAGAGATGAGAGGAAGGAAGGGAAGAAGAAGGAAGGAGGAAAGGAAGAAGGAAGAAATTAAGAAAGAAAGAAGAGAGAAAGGAAGGAAGGAAGAGATGAGAGGAAGGAAGGAACAAAAGAAGTAAGAAAGGAAGGAAGGAATGAAGGAAGAAAGGAAGGCAGGAATGAAGGAAGAAAGGAAGGCAGGAAGGAAGAGATGAGAGGAAGGAAGGAAGGAAATATGTAAGAAAGGAAGGCATAAAGAAAGGAAGGAATGAAGGAAGAAAGGAAGCTAATTAGGTAGGTATGAAGGAAAGTAAGAAGGTTGTGGGGAAGAAGACATGGGTCCCCTTTTGTGTTGACAGGTTGACAGGCAGTGTGGGGGTGGTGAGTAATGGTATAATATGTCATTTTGACAGCTGCCTTACCCTGACTCAGCAAATTTAGATGTTCACACACACACACACACACACACACACACAGTCCTATGAAGAAAGGTTGAGGGAAATTGGACTAACAACACTGGAGGAAAGAAGGGTCAGAGGAGACATGATAACGACATACAAAATACTGCGGGGAATCGACAAGGTAGACAGGGACAGGATGTTCCAGAGAGGGAACACAGAAACAAGGGGACACAACTGGAAGCTGAAGACTCAGATGAGTCAAAGGGATGTTAGGAAGCATTTCTTCAGCCACAGAGTAGTCAGGAAGTGGAATAGTCTAGAGAAAGATATAGTGGAGGCAGGAACCATACATAGTTTTAAGACGAGGTATGATAAAGCTCATGGAGCAGGGAGAGCAGAGACCCAGTAGCGGACAGCGAAGAGGCGGGGCCAGGAGCTGAATCTCGACCCCTGCAACCACAATTAGGTGAGTACACACACACAGGAGCTGTCTCTCGAACCGATGGCATGGTGGCTAGCGCTCTTGCTTTACGCACGGAGGGCCCGGGTTCAATTCCCGGCGGGGCCGAAACATTTCGAAGTGTTTCGTTACACACACACACACACACACACATACAACAGGCCTAGTGTCTAATCGACATGTGCCTAGGACAAAATGGTAACTAACTAACTAACACACACACACACGGACAGACACAGAATGTTCCAGAGATGGGACACAGCAACAAGGGGACACAGTTGGAAGCTGAAGACTCAGATCAATCACAGGGATGTTAGGAAGTATTTCTTCAGTCACAGAGTGGTCAGGAAGTGGAATAGTTTAGGAAGCGATGTAGTCGAGGCAGGCTCAATACATAGCTTTAAGCAGAGGTATGATAAAGCTCATGATGCAGGGAGTGTGACCCAGTAGCGGCCAGTGAAGAGGTGGGGCCAGGAGCTATGACTCGACCCCTGCAACCACAACTAGGTGAGTACACACACACACACATAGCTTGGAGCTTTGAAGTGTTAATTGCAGTTGATGGAAAGTGTCCAGTCATTATATATGTGTATATATATTATAGAACAATAGTAATAAAAAAAAAATTTTATTGTTGGTTGGTGTAAACAAGTTTTGTAAACAATATAATGATACTAATGTTTGTGCAATTATTGTGTTGCATACAACGAGTGTATATATATACATTGCGCCTTACTTTGGTCTCACAGGCCACATAAGTTACGTAAACAAATAAAATAGTGAAAAAAAACAAGAAACCTACGAAAGGAAGTAAACCAAAGTTTACCGGGTGAGCGGCATTCACCGCTGTTGCCATACGCGGCTCATTTTTTGTCAACTTTACCGCTCTATATCTTGGTAAGTACTGATCACAAAATTTTTTTTGGGAGGGTTTAAACAATCAGAAAAATAATCTTAACATTTTGATAAGAAAAAACAATTTTTTTTTTTTTCGAATATTTTGCGCTTGAAATGACAGTTTCAGAAAGGGGTCTCCGACAGTCAAAGGGTTAAAAATGCTATTACAGTGGTACCCCGGTTTTCGTACAGCCCCAACTCAAACAATTATGTAAGTGTATTTTTGTAAGTGCTTTTGTAAGTGTATTTTTGGGGGTCTGAAACGGACTAATCTAATTTACATTCATCCTTATGGGAACAAATTCGTTCAGTAACGGCACTCGAACAGCCTTCTGGAACGAATTATTGACGAAATCCAGGGTACTACTGTATATAGAAAAATTAAACAAATACAGTGGTACCTCGAGTTACGATATTTTTTCGTTCGAGAATGCTGTTCAAGTGGCATTACCAAACGAATTTATCCCCATAAGGAATAATGTAAAATAGACTAGTCCTTTTACACCCCCAAAAATATACTTACAAAAGCATTTAAAAAAAATAAACTTACATAAAAGGGCGATTTTGGGGACCATCGTAACTCGAGGTACCACTGTATATGATAAAAAAAATTTAATTGTTATACAAATTGAATTGGGATAAGAATGCTTACCTTATAATGGTCACTTGAGAAAGTGAGTTAATTTACTAATACTCTGGGATATACTGTACACTACATGTCTGTCTGAAATATATCATCATTATTCAGTCATTTACATATTGCTGATTTTTTTTTTTTTTTTTTTTTTGGTTTCAGGTATACCCAGACTGTCTGTATAATTTAGGCAATCTTTACTTAGAGAAAGGTGATCACACTGCTGCTCTTGCTACCTGGACTAATGCCACCTCTCTGAAGCCTTCCCTTGCTGTGGCCTGGACAAACATGCTCATTCTCTTGGACTCTCAGGGATTATATCAGCCAGCCATTGAAGTTGCAGATAAAGCATTAAGGTTCATTTCTCAGGTTTATTTAATACAAGTAGATTTTCCAAAGACAGTAAGGGCTGCTTTTCATGATTTTTCTTTATTTTTTTTTATCTGCAGTACATATATGAGTACCATTTGATTTTGAATTATGACAGAGTTTCTTAGGCAGTCTGCTTCTTGAAGAATTCACTGCTTCTTGAAGAATGTCTCTTCACTTTATTACTAACTACTGTAGATATATAGAAGACATCCTTGAGAACTCAAAGTTAAGGTCAGTTGGAGTCACTAGGTCAGAGTACAAAAATAATAGAACAGTCCTTTCACAGATGCATTATCATAACTCCACAAGTATTATTTCTGATTTAGCTCATCCTTCAATTTTTTTAACATTTCTGAGAAAATACACACTCAAAACGGAAAGGTATGCCATACTTTAATTTTTTTTTATTGTTGAATATTGTGAATTTTATTATGTTTTTGGTTTTCCACATTTTACCAAATAATTTGCTGTAGAAAATTTTATCAAATTCACTTGTTATTTTACTTGTATCCCAGCAGTGTCATTTAGACTTATAAGCAGTGCTCAAACAAAACTAAATCTCTGATTTGTGGGATAGGTTTGAAGTCTTTTTGCAATAGTGATTGAAAGGAAGAAGTATCATGGGTCTTCTTTTCATAACTTGTCACCAACTTATCCAAATTGCATATTCTCTGTATTTATTAATGTACTCCTCATTAAAGTTATGGTAGTTTCTTTGTTACTGAGCATTCCATGAAGAATGAGAAAGAAAATTGATCAGATTCAAGCAATTTAATGTGTTCCTTTTTTTTTTTTTTTTTTTTAACTTAGACACCTTCCAAATGAGCCAGCACTTCACTTCAACCTAGCCAACACCCTGGGAAAGCTCAATCGATATGAGGAATCTGAATCACACTTCCTTCAAGCCACAAACCTTGATCCAAGCAATGCCAACTATTGGGCTAATCTCGGTGTTTTGTATCATCGCTGGCGTAAGTATGAACAAGCTGAAAAATCCTACATCCATGCACTGAGGCTTAATCCAATGCTAAAAAGTGCACAGGATAACCTGAGTATGCTTCTCAAAGCCACAGGAAAGATATCTAGATAACAAGATAAATGAACCTGACAAGTAAACTAAAAGCCATAGACAATTAATGTGGCTTTGTGAAAGTGAAATGACTTTCCTTTGGAGTGAGTTGCTCTGAAACTCTTACCTGCCATAATTGTAGTGAATACTTTTCACAGGTTATTATTGAAAAGGTCTATTGTATTTCTTTTCTAGAAGTTTGAATTTAGTAAAATTTTAACTTGTACTGTTATGATACATGAAAATTATAAGTTTGTGCATCTTGTATTTGCATTGATCAGTTTTCATCAAAGGTAAAAAAAAAAAAATACTATTAATTGGCCCAACCACAATGTTTTCATAACATGGTATTTTCTACACTTAATCTTTCTTTCTTTCAACACGTCGGCCGTTTCCCACTGAGGCAGGGTGGCCCAAAAGGAAAAATGAAAGTTTCTCCTTTTACATTTAGTCTTCTTCTTTCAGCACGTCGGCCATTTCCCACCAAGGCAGGGTGGCCCAAAAGGAAAAACGAAAGTTTCTCCTTTTACATTTAGTAATATGTATATTCAGGAGAAGGGGTTACTAGCCCCTTGCTCCCGGCATTTTAGTCGCCTCTTACGACACACATGGCTTACGGAGGAAAAATTCTGTTTCACTTCCACTTAATAATAGATATATATTCCACTACACATCTATGTATATATCAATGCACAGGATAAAATATAAATTTCTGAAACACTATATACAGTTTTCATATAAATAAACTGTCTTCATTACTTTCTTGAAAGTCTTCACTTTTGTTAACTATTTTATGAGGAAAAGTGTTGGTCAGTTATCATAAAGCAATTGTCTAGGTTATCAGAAGCTCTTATTTATCTATCTACAAATAACAGCTACTTAAATCTGAAAATATGAAGATGAATTAATTCACCTTATTATAAACTTGCTCTTCATAAATGCGACTTATCAATTTTCCTTTTCTTCAAATTTTCACCTTCCAGTATCTTTACTCAGACTTTTAAATTTATAATTTTTAGATCTGTTTCTGTGAACCTTTATAATGTATATTGACTAATATTCTACTAATCATTTTCATCCATCATTGTTAAGCAAATGATTTTTTTTAAAGCAATAATTTTTTTATATGTACACTCTTTTTAAAAATGCCAAATAATACACTGCATCCTCCAGTCTTATTCCTCTCATTATAAGATTCAGAATTACATGTGGCTTTGCCAAAACATTGTGTTAAAATTCAGATTGGAGCATGTGTCTTTGTGGAATAGTATACAGAATATTAATTTTCAAAAGGAAATAAGATCACCACTTGCTTCAAACTACTGGTCAGCCAGGATTGATGGCTATTAAACTTATAGAATGTAATAATATTGGTAGAATTACCGACAATATGTTAAGTAAAAGGACACAAATGCAACTAATGTGACATTTTATTGTGGCAACGTTTCGCTCTCCAGGAGCTTTCTCAAGCCGTTACAAGCGATACATGGACACAGTGGGCTTATATATACTCTCAAAGTGAGGTGAAATACTAGTGGTGGTCGAAGTAGTAGTGATATAAGTAGTAGTAGTAGTAATACAATAAGGAAGAACAATCAATATGCACATGAGTAAAAGGTGATAAAACAAATACTTGGGTAGTATAACAATAAGTTAGACAAATATTTTTGCTGGAGGTTGAAATATAGAAGGCCTGTAGCAGTGTTCCACATCTACGATGTGCTTGTGTTGAATTAGCAGGAGAGACTATGTGATGGTAGGGTTAACTGTTTTCAGGAGGATTCTTGCTAAGACTTCAGAGATGGTGAAGCTGCCTTTGTTTTGTTTAATTGTGTTAGAAACAGAGATAAGTGCTGATTCAAGGCATTTGCGTCTACGGAAATTAGTTTCTTTGATTACTAGTCGGGCGTCTTTGAATTTCATGAGATGATTGTTGGAATTTCGGTGTTGTACGCAGGCGTTGTTCAGGTTATCGTTTCTGCATGCATTAATGTGTTCATTGATGCGTGTTTCGAGGTTTCTTGCTGTTTCTCCTACATAAATTCTGTCGCAGCCTCCACAGGGTATAGTGTAGACACCTGCGTTGACTGGTTCATGGTGCTTGGATTTAGTCCTAGTTAGATCCTTAATAGAAGTACTGGAAGCGATGGCGACTCTAGTGTTAGCTTGTGCAAATACTTTAGAAATGTTGGATGCAACCTGGCTGTTGGGAAGAATTATAACTTTGTTTGGAGTGGTGTTGACGCGAGGAGAATTAATGATCTGAAGAGCTCTTTTCTTGCAATCTTTGATGAAAAAGGAAGGAAAATGTAAATCAGTGAAGGTTTGGTGAATGTATGTACATTCCTCGTCAAGAAACTCAGGACTACAAATTCGGTAAGCTCTTAGGAAGAATCCGATGATGATGCCTCTTTTGGTCTTAGTATCTTGACTGGAATAGAAGTGTGTGAGATCATTTTTATTTGTAGGTTTCCGGTAAACTTGAAATCTTAGGTTGTTATCTACTTTGTGGATGAGGACGTCTAGAAAGGGTAGCATGTCATTGGACTCTTCTTCTAGTGTAAACTGGATCGCCGGTTCAACTGCGTTGAGCCTTGCCTGAAGATTCCGTACATCAAAACGTTTGGGAGTTATTATGAGGACGTCGTCTACGTAACGTAACCAAGTGACGCTACTACTACTTATATCACTACTACTTCGACCACCACTAGTATTTCACCTCACTTTGAGAGTATATATAAGCCCACTGTGTCCATGTATCGCTTGTAACGGCTTGAGAAAGCTCCTGGAGAGCGAAACATTGCCACAATAAAATGTCACATTAGTTGCATTTGTGTCCTTTTACTTAACATAAACTTATAGACACAAGATAGTATTAAAGGAAAATATGCTTAGATAATTGGTGATATAAGCTGATTCCATGCATGGTGATAATGGTAGGTATAAAAGAACCAGTAGGACTAGGAGCCTGCTGTACCAATGAAATGTAGATTGAGGAAGACTTAGGAGCTGAAGCTCAAGCCTCAGAAACATAGCTAGGTAAATGCACACACACAAACAAACATATCAATATCTTCTCTCTCCTCTTTTCTCTTTTTCATGTTAAGGGTTCTATAAGACTTAGGCTTTTAGGCTATTCTTCTAATTATTTTACAATCTAAGATCTGTCATCCTACCTCTGATCATTTCAATACCTGGTCCTAGCACAATTATTTATTGCTGAATTAATTTGTTGGTTTATATTGTAATATTAAGGTACATGGTGAAGGGTATCTATCTGTGAGCCTGAGCTTTCATTTGGTCTGTTAACTTGATCTCTCAGATGTCTGGTATGCCTTGTGACTCAGAGATTGAATGATTGTTGATTGTAATGTCCTTGAGTAAGGTGCAGCTAAAGTGAAGCTGCTGAGGGTTGTCTGTAGTTGTCAGAAATGTTGGGCTACATGGGAGACCTTGAGAACATTTGCCTTTTAAAAAACAGTAGGTCATATCACTTAGGTGTTAAAGACTGCTGAAAAGACAGGTTTAGTCAAGCTTGGTCAGGACTTGAAAAGGGTTGCTTTGTATTTTTCTTTACCTTGTTCAGAAGTTAACAGTGGAATGGGGCAGGTCATCCAAGTGAATGGTACATGCTCAAGTTCACAGTGAACATTTGCCTTGTACAGTGTAGGTTTGCAGTCACTGTTGTTGAGAAAGTATCAGATTGATCTTAAAACTGTAAAGTTGCCTGGTACCCTGCTTGCTTGGGTCAATATATGCTCTTGATAATTATTGAAGTCTCAGATTTTCCCTAAGATGCAGTAATGTAGAAAGATTCACCTTGGCCAACGCATGCAGAAAAATAAGTAAAAAAATTAATAGCAGCAAAACACACACTAATAGAGTGGCTTCATATCCACACTGCTGTGCATCTGATACCTTGGCATGACTATGGTCTAGGGGTCACAGCATGTTATGGGAACTTAGTAATCTGATACATTTACTATGCGTGAGGAATGAAACACAAGCTTTTCCAAAAATAACCAACTTTTGAGAGGTTATTTGTGAATTTCTCCAACCATGGTGTTGTGACTAATTCTTAGAGCTTCTTATAATAACATATGCTAATGTTGATGAAATATGCAATAATGATCACAGTGATGAAGTTTGATGTAAACAATTACATAAATAGCAAATTAATCCATTTTTCATATTTTTATGCATATTTAATATTAATTTATAATTTGTGAAATACAGTAGGGCCCCACTTATATGGCAGGTTAGGTTCCAGGCTACCGCCATAACGCAAAAATCACCGTAAAGTGGAACGCCCTTTTTTTCCACTTATAAATGCATATTTTATTTTTTTATTATTTTTATTAACACATCAGCCGTTTCCCACCAAGGCAGGGTGGCCCGAAAAAGAAAAACTTTCATCATCATTCACTCCATCACTGTCTTGCCAGAGGCATGCTTACACTACAGTTATAAAACTGCAAAATTTAACATCCCTCCTTCAGAGTGCAGGCACTGTACTTCCCATCTCCAGGACTCAAGTCCGGCCTGCCGGTTTCCCTGAATCCCTTCATAAATGTTACTTTGCTCCCACTCCAACAGCACGTCAAGTATTAAAAACCGTTTGTCTCCATTCACTCCTATCAAATACGCTCATGCATGCTTGCTAGAAGTCCAAGCCCCTCGCACACGAAACCTCCTTTACCCCCTCCCTCCAACCTTTCCTAGGCTGATCCCTACCCCGCCTTCCCTCCACTACAGATTTATACACTCTCTCGAAGTAATTCTACTTTGTTCCTTCCTCTCTACATGTCTAAACCACCTCAACAACCCCTCCTCAGCCCTCTGGATAATAGTCTTGGTAATCCCGCACCTCCTCCTAATTTCCACACTACGAATTCTCTGCATTATATTCACACTACACATTGATCTCAGACATGACATCTCCATTGCCTCCAGCCTTCTCCTTGTTGCAACATTCACTAACCATGCTTCACACCCATATAAGAGTGTTGGTATAACTATACTCTCATACATTCCCCTCTTTGCTTCCACAGACAAAGTTCTTTGTCTCCACAGACTCCTAAGTGCACCACTTACACTTTTACCCTAATCAATTCTATGATTCACCTCATCCTTCATAGACCCATCTGCTGACACGTCCACTCCTAAATATCTTAATACATTCACCTCCTCCATACTTTCTCCCTCCAATCTGATATCCAATCTTTCATCACCTAATCTTTTTGTTATCCTCATCACCTTACTCTTTCCTATATTCACTTTCAATTTCCTTCTTTTACATACCCTACCAAACTCATCCACCAACCTCTGCAACTTCTCTTCAGAATCTCCCAAAAGTACGGTGACAACTCCCACTTTGTGTTAGATTCTTTATCTTTTAACCCCACACCTCTTGCCAACACCTGTGCGTTCACTTCTCTTACAACCCCATCTATAAATATATTGAACAGCCATGGTGACATCACACATCCTTGTCTAAGGCCTACTTTTACTGGGAAATAATCTCCCTTTCTCCTACATACTCTAACCTGAGCCTCACTATCCTTGTATAAACTCTTCACTGCTTTCAGTAACCTACCTCCTATTCCATACACCTGCAACATCTGCCACATTGCCCCTCTATCCACCCTGTCATACGCCTTTTCCAAATCCATAAATGCCACAAAAACCTCTTTACCCTTATCTAAATACTGTTCAGCTATATGTTTCACTGTAAACACTTGGTCTACACACCCCCTACCTTTCCTAAAACCTCCTTGTTCATCTGCTATCCTACTCTCTGTCTTGCTCTTTTTTTTTTTTTTTTTTTTCAAGTCGGCCGTCTTTCAATAATAATCTACATACACTTTCAGGTATATACAGATTATTCCTATATTTTGCACTCTCTTTTGTCTCCTTTGCCTTTATACAAAGGGGACAAAAGAGAGTGCAAAAATTATAGGGGAATAAGTCTGTTGAGTATACCTGGTAAAGTGTATGGTAGATAACAAGTTTGCACTAATATTTATTAAGTTAGCAATAGAACTAATCATTAGAAAAACAATAAAAAAGTAAAATTCACATACAGTACAGTAAGTACACTCATTATATATTATATATTAACACATCGGCCGTTTCCCACCAAGGCAGGGTGGCCCGACAAAGAAAAACTCTCATAATCATTCACTCCATCACTGTCTTGCCAGAGGCGTGCCCACACTACAGCTACAAAACTGCAACATTAACACCCCTCCTTCAGAGTGCCGGCACTGTACTTCCCATCTCCAGGAATCAAGTCCGGCCTGCCGGTTTTCCCGAAATCCTTCATAAATGTTACCTTGCTTACACTCCAACAGCTTGTCAAGTCCTAAAAACCATTTGTCTCCATTCGCTCCTATCTAACACGCTCACGCACGCTTCCTGGAAGTCCAAGCCCCTCGCACACAAAACCTCCTTTACCCCCTCCCTCCAACCTTTCCTAGGCCGACCCCTACCCCGCCTTCCCTCCACTACAGATTTATACAATCTCGAAGTCATTCTATTTTGTTCCATCCTCTCTACTTACCTTAAAATATTTGTAGTCTTAATGTAGGGTGAGATGAGTAGTATTTATTGTAAGAAATCAGGTGTGGTAGGTATGGTAGCCAGGCCAGGCCACCCCACCCACACATAATATACTACGACATTTAAAGCGTCCGAGTGATAAAATGCATATACTACAGTTCACTCATTACTTACCTTAAAATATTTGTAGTCCTAATGTAGGGCGAGAGGTGAGTAAACGAGATAAAACGAATAAACGAGAGAGGACAGAGACACGGAGTATGTAAACAAACAGACGAACGCATCTGGTTTTGGTTCATACACATTTGTACATATTATATAATAATACAAACACTTTACATTGTGTACAAGTTGTCTCCACGTTGGTACAGTAGAATAAATAAAAAGCAACACTCCCATTCTCATGTAACACCGTTTTTAGAAATTGTTTTTATTCTTTTTTTTTTTTTTTTAACTATTTTGGTCTTTTAAGGCTATTTACAAGGAATACTGATAATATACAATTGTTTCAGAGTGTAACACTCCTCAAAACATGGAAGTAATTCACATTGTTTGACTTTACTGTTTTATCGTGGCTTAAACATAGTGTACTTTGTGGCTGAATTTCAGTTCTTCTTCTTTCAACAAATCGGCCGTATCCCATATCAGCTTTCAATCATTTCTGCTTGTCACATTTTATGCCTTTTTTTGGACCTCTTCATAATTTTCTCACTATTTTCTGAAACAAAAGAGAAGTGATTAGTTATTTTATGATACAGAATTTTTTTTTTTATGACACAGAATTTTAGGGCTGGGGCCAGATGCTCACTTTAATCTGCTTATGCTTCTGGTCATTTTCTTTTTCCCATGTATTTTGTCTTCAGGTATTAGTGTTTTCTTATACAAAAAAATATTCAGGACATAAGCACCTTAAAAACATAATTTCTTTCACTTACCTTACAGTGAGTGAAAGATATTGCAGGCCTTCTATGTTGCTAAAAATGCCTTAGACATGTATGTTTAAAAGTGTAATGAAGTTGAAATTATACAAGATTTTTCACACTAAAAAAACATATACAGATGCATTGCAGCATGAAACCATTATATTTTGCTTGAATTTTTTTGCATTGCACATTAAGAAAAATTCTTGTTACATCTTTTATGTTTATTCACTGCTCTTGATATATGTAACAAAAATTTAAGATAGCATACAAAATGTGCATGGTATTACAGTATTTACTTCCTTGATATAACTGATAAATATTTTTCTCAAGCTGAAATGTTTTAGGAAGCTCATTGTTTTCATATGTGGTAATATTATATCTGATTCGGGCTGAGATAAAATATAAGATTGAAGAGTTATATTGGTAAAAAATTTAGGTTTTGTAAGTGAAGCAAAATATAGTATGTACTTAGTATTACCAATTTGCAATTTTGGATTCTCAGAGATGAGCTTATTTAACAAACTCTGTTCTTATATATATGACAGACAGATTCTCATATTCTATACGTATATATATACTTTAAGCAGATTTTTGACATAACATGGTTTGTATCTAGATATTCTATGCAATGCAGCCTGTGTGAAATCATTTCAGCTTCATGCAACCTAGTGTGTCCTGATCATGTATGGGGTCAGAATATGTATTTTACAGGTATTTCAATGTGGGACTAAAGCAAGGTAACATGCACATTGAAATTTTACAATATTTTTATTAGTGTATTACATCAAAAAAGTATTGTGTACAATACTGACACACTGATGAGTAAGAAACACATGCAATACCTGGGTACCTTTATTGTCATGGTGTTGTCTAGTTTCTCTTGTAGTGTAACACTACACACAACAGCTTTATGCTGTTTTCTTATTTTCTGAGTGAATATAGAAGTGTTGAGAAATATTAATCCCTTAGTCACAGAGGGGTCAGTAACCAGCCTTAAGCATCTTTTTGCTGGGTCTGTTTCTGTTTTCTTATCTCCTATAGGGACTTCTCATTCCCCTTTTATACTATTTTTGGGTTTTATACTGGCTGAAAAACCTTCCAAATTTACATTTGTTTTCCCTTCACATTGGATAACTAGGTTGCTCACCATTGTTAACCAGGCAAGCCCTTGCTGTTGTGCATTTGTTTCTGACATTTGCTTGATAGAAAATAAATCAGGTAGTGCTTAATACTCTGTATAAACTCATAATTTTTTTGTGTGAGTGAGCCTGAGTTCAAAATCATAACCCTATTTTCTCAAGTCATTAAATTCATGCAGAAGTGATTTTCAGTAATGTATATAGAGTAATGTAATGGGTTACATTAGATTTTATTGTAATGTGAACATTTTAAGAAGTTAGCAATATGTATATTGTCATAAAATGTGAAACAAAGTTCTTCATAACATAGCCGAAAGTTTAAACACATGGTACATTTATTTTTATTTTTTTTTTGGTCATACTCCAATAGCATGTCCATTAAAAAAGACTAACTCCTATCTAACATGCTTTATCTCTTCCCTCCAACCATTCTAGGACAACCTCTACCCCTCCTACCTTCCACCCCACCCTCTTCATTATCCTATCTCTTTATTTTCTCTCTAGATGCCTAAATCACCTCAACAACCATTCCTCAGCCCTCTGAATTATACCCTTGGTAACTCCACATTGCTTTTTAATTTTTACACATTGAATTCTCTGCATGATATTCACACCACGTTTCACTCTCAAACATGACATTTCTACTGCCTCTAGCCACCACCTCACGGCAGCATTAAATACTCTGCTCCATTCCTCTTTTTTTTTTTTTTTTTTTCCATAATTTTTTTTCCCACAAATGCCTCAACACATCACCCATCTTTTTCCTCTCATCTGTTCTGTGGTTAACTCTGTCTTTCATATATGGCTATGTACCACCAAGGCAGGGTGACCCAAAGAAGAAACACATTCATTCAATTGCCGTCTTACCAGAAGCATGCTGACATCGTAAAATTTATCTGCATAAGATGTTTCTTTGCAAAAACAAATTTTTCAGTTATGAAATGCACTGTACGACCCCTGTGGTTTAGCGTTTCTTTTTTATTATAATAATAATAATCAGTTATGAAAGCTGACTAATTAGTAATTTTTAATGAGTGAAAGATAATTTTAAAAAGAATATTATTTAATGTAAATTCATGCATCATCCATATTAGCAGGTTCATTTCAGTTTACCTGTTGTCAATTTCTAGGGAGGTCATTGCTCCCATGGCCTGGTCCCAGACTAAGCCTCTAGGTATGGTAAGATAGCATAGTCATATGTTCAAGTAAATCCAGAAAAAGCTCAGACCATACCTAGTGAATGTGTGCCAGAGAAATTAAATGTACTGTAATAAGAGGAACTAGTGAAGTAAAATGTGTTCAAAATTTTGGAGATAGCAGTGGCAGGTGCTAGTTTATTAGAATATATTACAGTAGTGAGTCTCATAATGTTTTGCTATGTTAGTACTTATTTATTGTTTCAGCAACAAAACTCGGCTCATTTTTTGAGTTGCTGACATTTTAGTATGCCAGTTTAACTCTGCTTTGTGCCATTGTTTTATTTTTTAATTGTACTTAAAATCAAGAATAACTGAATGCTCATAAATAGTACACAATTATTAAATTCTCACATATTACATCTCTACCTTTTCCGAATTAATTTTTTCTTTTGAAAAATGTGACAAGTAGTGTAAGGTGAGAGTATATATTGACATATATTTTGTGTGAAGTTACAAATACAGTAATTGTAAGACTGGTTTTTTATGTAGTTCACTTTTATCAAGGTGTACTTGAGTCAGGTTACTGTGAGCCTTATATATTTTGTATGCTAGATCCTTGGTAAGATTTTATGATTAGCATATGTGACAATAGGTGCCAATTTTTGGGTAAACTAACAGTGATTATGTGAAAGTGAGTGCCAATTCTTAGGTTAAGTCATAGTGCCAAAGTAGTGATGGTACACAGGTGCTCACATGAGCATGGAAGCAACACAAACTACATAGTTTGATTTTATAATGTGAAGATTATTATTTAAAAATTAAAGTTTTTGTGATTTAAGAAATATAGTACAGTGGTACCTCGAGTTTTGGCCATAATTCGTTCCAGAAGGTTGTTCAAGTGCCGTTACCGAATGAATTTGTTCCATAAGGAATAATGTAAATTAGATTAGTCCGTTTCAGACTCCCAAAAATACACTTACAAAAGCACTTACAATAATACACTTACATAATTGTTTGAGTTGGGAGCTGTTCGAAACTCAAGGTACCACTGTAATTGTTTTTAATGAATGAAATGTCAAACTTTTGTGGATGTAAAAGTTCTGTGTTCATGTTGGTAAGTGCAAAGCAGACCCAGTGTTTCTTCATTTAGTCATTATGATTATGCTATGCATATATTTTAAACAAAGCTGTCATATACAGAGTCATTGTTTTACAGATGCTTCTGCTCTAGTCTTAAATATCTTTTACACATACAGTGAAACCTCAGTGTAACGGACTAATAGGGAAGAGAGGGTGTCTGCATTAACAAAAATATGTGGTATGGAAGTAATCAGTGCAGCAGATGTAGTCCGCTATCAGACATGGAAAGAAACCCAGTGCAGTGGAGTTAGTTTACTGCCTTTATGGACTACCAGACATACTAAAAATAAATTACAGTGTTACAATACAGTACAGTAAATTACAGTACAATACCTGAAAATAAAAGAGGCTTTTGAAAGTACAGTACACTAATTTTCCTTACCTTTTCTAATGGATAGATGAGCTTACAGTTGGATTCCTGTGTTGTCTGGTGGCTACTCAGAATAATTTATTCTGAGTCAGAGGAGCTGTAAAGCTCCAGCAGTAATATCACAGATGATGTGAGAGTCATATAGGTAGATGGTGTAAGAGACGTTTGCTTTGGTACACCATGCTCCTCATGCACCTGGGCCACTGAGATGCCACACACTGCCTTATTAATTAAAGTTTCTGCTTAACACTGAAATTCACACACACTTCTTGGCATCATAACTTACTTTGCTTTAGAAGCCATTGTTAATAACACTGTACAGGGTACTATCTCTGTAAATCTAGGGAAACTTAGAGACCAAATGAAAATAATATGTGAGTATGTGCAGACAGTACCACACTGTCAAGCCAATCTTGGAGTATGCAGCACCAGAATGGAACTTGCACCTGAGGAAGCACATTAAGAAACTGGAGGAAGTGCAGAAGTATGCAGTGAGGCTTCTTTAAGAGTTAATTAAGGGGCATGAGCTATGAGAGGCTAACAGAATTGAATCTAATGACATTGGAGGACAAGTAAACCAGGGAAGACATAAACCACATACAAAATACTCAGGGGAATTGACAGGGTAGTCAGGGGCAGGATATTTGAGAGGAGAGAAAAGGAATCTTGAGGACACAGCTGGAAGTTAGAGAGACATAGATGAGCCACAGTGATAAAAGGAAATATTTCTTCAGCCTCAGGATGGTTGGTAAGTAGAATGATCTTGGAGGGGAAGTGGTGGAGGCAGGCTTCTTATTTAACTTTAAGAGCAGGTATGATAGGGCCATGAGACTAAGAGGGAGTGAATCTAGGAAGTAGGAAGTAGCAAGTTGAAAGGCACAGCAAGGAGCTAGGACTACCCATTGCAATTACATATAGGTGAGTATGCTAACACTGGCTCAGATACTGGTTCCACAAGTTCAGGAACAATGAAAAAGGACAGGTCCTAGACACAGTCCATACTGAACATATCTGCAATGAAGCAGACTTTGTCTATTTCATCCATGGTATGACTGGACCAGACAACCATGCAGTGTGGCAGACTTAGTCTGTTGCATTGATAATTCTACAGGAGACCCCTCTTGCAGCAGATTTTCCCAGCCTTTGTATAACATGATTTTCTGTTCGTTTTATTTGAAATCTGTTGGAAAAGGTTTTGTTTTTCTAAGGTTTTACTGTATAGAAATTATGTTTATACAGTCTGGTAAATGATGTTATGTTGTTTATATAATTCTTACCTGTGAAAACTCACATGCTTGTATTGTAGAATTTTATAGTACCTGTTTTTTTTTATAAAGAGCTTGACACTCATTGCTGTCTGATTTTATTTTGTTAATTTGTTAATATTGGTTTTGCAGGTGATCCTTGGGAAACCCCCATGAAACATGCCATTCCCACTCCTATTTAATACCTACCTCTCCTAGTCCTAGTACAGTCTGTCAGGCACTACTGTTCTTAGTTCAATCTCACTCATGCTTCACTTCTGTATTGTGGTTGTGCACATGGGCAAGCTAAGTTTATACACCCTATATTGCTACAGATATCAACTATTTCCTCTACTGTCAACACTTTCTTTACTCTGATGATTAGCTTTTCTACTGGCTCCCTGTCTGTGGCCAGCAGACAGTCTGATTGATCAGGCTCTAATCTGCTGCAAGGCCTGGTCATGGACCGGGCCATGGGGGTGTTGTCCCTTGGAATGCCCTCCAGGTATACATCACATTAGTTTTGGAAATACTGCCATAGTTTGTAATAACCCTTCTTCTTTATGGCTTCCTAACTGAGATGTCAATTCTGCCTAAACTGTTTATAGGACTTTCAATGTAGATGAACAAACTTCATGATGCTTGTGTACTTAACCCTTTGAGGATCCGTCCCATAATTCTACAGCTTTGAAGTCAGGGTCCAAGTCGTAGTACTACATCATGAGCTCAGTTCACTCAGATAAGCTGTGAGCAGCAAATTTGGGCCTAGATATGAGAAAATGCATCTATGTGGTAAGTGTGCACCATATAAAACAAATCCTGCAACATGCAGTGCATAATGAGAAAAAAAAAACTGCATTTTTTTATTAAAACAGCAACTTTGCATTGTATTTTTGTATGGTTTTTACAGTTTTATTCGCGGTTTCTTGGTCTCATTTGATAGAATGGAAGATATATTACAGAAATAGAGATGATTTTGATTGGTTTTCATATTGAAAATAGCTTGAAATTGAGCTCAAAATAACGGAAATGTTCGATTTTTACTGATGCTCAAGAGTAAACAAATCGCATCATGCGTCCAATACACATTAGCTGGTGGGTCTAATGTGCGTTCACAAATGCGCTGATATTATTTATACAGTGGTACCTCGGGTTACAAGCTTAATTCGTTCCAGAAGGCTGTTCGATTGCCGATACCGAATGAATTTGTTCACATAAGGAATAATGTAAATTAGATTAATCTGTTTCAGACCCCCAAAATTACACTTACAAAAGCACTTACAAAAACACACTTACATAATTGTTCGAGTTGGGAGCTGTTCGTATGCCGAGGTACCACTGTACAATTATTACAATATTGCATAACAGTAAATGGATTTCATCTGTAAAAACTGGAAACATAACTAATAAACAGAGGAAATGTTATTTTAGTGCCAGAAATGCCTTCATTGTTTATGCTGGACCCTATTTTGAAATGGGAATATTTTTAATTTTGTGTGAAATTGGCCAAATTACCCATTTCCTATCACTTTATTGGGTAGTTGAAATAGCTGATTGGGCGATTTCTTGTGCTCAGTAGATAAAACGGAACACATACTAGCGAAATGGCTAAGAATTTGGTCTAACGGAACAATGTAATTGGCCAAAAATAGGACTCAAAATGGGCAAAATCGCCAATGCGTAAATATCACTGACATGGCAAAATTCGCGCAAGAGTAATTTTGTCAATTTTTGATCAAATTTCGTACTTTTTGTTTTATTACCTTCAGAAAAAGATTCTCTACCATTTCATAAGAAAAAATAACTTTTTTTTTTAAATTCTTGGACCCTGTGGGGAATTTTCAGATTGGGGGTCTGGACCCTCAAAGGGTTAAGCACTGAGACACATACTTGGAGGAGGAGCCTACACAGGTTTCTCATGGCTCCATTGCTTCATATTATCCAGATCTACAAATGCACTCTGAACAGTGTTGTCACCCTCTGAAATCTGTCCCAAAAGTGGTTCCTACATGTGGTTCTTCACTATATTAAAGCATGTCTTACGTTTCATTATGAATCGTGGTGATGGTAGTACTTTACCTTCACACAGCAGTCTGTCATCCTCCTAACTCTCATCTTGGATGTTCTAGTTGGTATGTTTCATGCATTACAGAGTTCTAAGTATTTTACAAACTTCTGAGACTATGGTCCTTTTCTCCCCATCCTTCTCATGTGGGTTTCTTTCTCAAGAACAGGCGAGTCAGCAACTTTAAGTCTCCTGTTGATGTCACAGTCCAGGGTATACTGGGTAGTTCCATCCTTTGCTCAATGGGACTCTTCCATGACTGTTTGTCCTTTTTGGTGGCTTGGCCAAGGGACTTCTGTCAGACTGGTCTCTTCATCAATCAATCAATCTTAGAAAATGCTTGTTTGCTCTTGGCATAGGTGCAATGCTTAACTCCAAAGTCTATGTGAGTGAACATCTACCTTATATCAGTGCCAATAACACCAGGAGCATTGCCGGCTCTCTGGCCATGATGGCCCAGGTTTTTCTTGCCAAAGATTCTCAAGGGAATGCAATTCATTGCCATTGGGTATTTATTGGACCCTCTGAAAAGTGGCAAAACACTGGAATGTTTTACAATAGTAAGTAGTAAATACAACAACTACTTCAGACCCTAAATATTTTTTTTATAATAGTATAAATATTGAAGATGGGAGACCATGAACTTAACTCTTATCCTATAGCTACAAATAATCACAAATATTTAATCACATCTCTGGTACTTGGGAAAGTCATTCCCTGGCCTTCATGGATATTCTGAGGTAAGGTCTCTCATTACCTGTTTTTATGCAAGTTGCTGCATGTGCTCGTTCCTCTAATAATCATCCATCATTGTCTAGTTCATGCAGTTTCAGGGACCTCTAAGGAACATTTAAAGCCCAGCTAGGGTCGTTGTAAATAGATACAGTGGACCCTCGGCTAACGATCTTAATCCGTTCCAGGAGCTAGATCTTTACCCAAAAAAATCGTTATTCGAAACCTTATTTCCCATAAGAAATAATGTAAATACAATTAATCCGTTCCAGACATCCAAAAATATTCACAAAAAATAATTTTTTTAAAGAATAACTATAGTTTTACATACAGAAAACACACATAAATACTACATACAATATTAAATTTATAAATAAATATTGAAATAAACATTTAAAATAACATTTACTTACCTTTATTGAAGAGACTTGCTGGCATCTGGAAGATAGGGAGGAGTTAGTTTTTGGAAGGGGAATCCCCCTCCAAAAGGACTTCAGGTAACAAGTCCCTCTCTGGGGTTACTTCCCTTCTTTTTCTTTTAATGCCACTAGGACCAGCTTGAGAGTCACTAGAACTCTTCTTAGAAAAATAACTGTCCAGAGTCCTCTGTTTTTGGTGCCTGTTTAACATTTTCCTTAAGTGCAACATGGCTCTGTCACTGAACTAGTTGCACAGATAGTTCATTTCAGCTTGCTCAGGGTGGTTTTGTTCAACAAATGTCTGCAATTCAATCCACTTTGAACACATGTCCCTAAGCACTGAAGAAGGCACCTCGTTCACTCCCTCTTTCTCCTCCTGTGAAGCAATAACCTCAGCTCTGGTCTCATGCTGTTCCACTTCCAGCTCTTGCAGCTCTTCAGTTGTTAGCTCTACCCTGTGGTCCTCCACTAACTCTTCCACATCCTCACCACTCACCTCCAACCCCAGGCTGTTCCCCAATGCCACTATCTTCCACAACAGGCACAGGGTCGTCAGGGTCAGGGTCAGCCTCAAATCCTTCAAAATCCCTCTTTTCAACACAATCTGGCCACAGTGGTCTCCAAGCAGAGTTCAAAGTCCTGGAAGTCACTCCCTCCCAAGCATTACCTATAAGGCCTATGCAATGCACGATATTGAAGTGATCTTTCCAGAACTCTCTTAGGGTCAATGCAGAGGCTGAGGTTACATCAAAGCACCTTTGAAACAATGCTTTGGTGTACAGTTTCTTGAAGTTGGAAATGACCTGCTGGTCCATGGGCTGGATGAGAGGAGTGGTGTTAGGAGGCAAGAACTTCACTCTGATGAAACTAAACTTATCAGACAAAAAGTCATCCAAGTTGTGAGGATGAGCAGGAGCATTGTCCAGTACCAGGAGGCACTTGAGTCCTTAGTGACCCATGCATTAGTGTTAGCCTTCCAATGCACACACAAATTATTCCTGTTAACATTGTGTTTCTTGAAGGCTCTGGGATTTTCTGAGTGATACACCAGTAAAGGCTTCACTTTAAAATCACCACTGGCATTGGCACACAACATGAGAGTTAGACTGTCTTTCATTGGCTTGTGTCCTGGCAGTGCCTTTTCCTCCTGAGTAATGAAGGTCCTCTTTGGCATTTTCTTCCAAAAGAGGCCTGTTTCATCACAATTAAACACTTGTTGGGGAGGAATTCTTCAGCCTCTACGAACCCCTTAAATTCACTCACAAATTTTTCAGCTGCTCGTTTGTCTGAGCTGGCTGCCTCACCATGCCTCACAACACTGTGTATGCCACTACGTTTCTTAAACCTCTCAAACCAGCCTCTGCTGGCTTTAAAATCACTCTCCCCACCACTGGTTCCAGGCATTGTCTTGACAAGATCTGCGTGCAACTGCCTTGCCTTTTCACAAATTATCGCCGTGGAAATACTATCACCCGCTATCTGTTTTTCATTGATCCACACCAGCAATAACTTCTCAACCTCATTCACTGTTTTCGATCTTTGTTTCGTAAACATATCAACCCCTTTTGCAACATTAGCTTCCTTGATTTCTTTTCTCTTTACCAGGATAGTGGTGATAGTAGATTGGTTTTTTCCATACATCCTGGCAAGCTCACCCACACGTACGCCACTCTCATATTTTTCAACAATCTCTTCATATTTTTCAACAATCTCTTTACCACAGGGCTGCCACTAGGAAGCTTCTTTGGACCCATGGTGACTTATTTCACAGTGACAATCACTAAACCACCAAAAAAGACACCAAATGTATTGTGAATGTTTGAAAGAGCACGCTGGGTATTGTTCACCCAAGTGTAAACAATGGTGGATTAGCGTCCTGGGAGGAGGCGCGCAAGCGCAGAGCGGGCAGACAGGTCTTGTACGTATCACTAACCAACCGCTAACCGAGTAAATATTGCTACCTGAGAAAAATATTGACCGTAAAAAGCAACCGTTAACCGAACAAATCGTTATCTGGAATGATCGTTAGCCGAGTGTCCACTGTACCTCTTCTCTAAGCATTCCTGTGGTAACTGGTCATTGTCAGGATATGTCTTACAAACATCAACCCTGCCTACAGGCTGATGGTATTCTTTTCACTTGGGTTTTTGGCACTGATTAGCTGACTACTATTGTGTACGTATATATATAGAAGGGTCTCACAGCTTCATATGATCATTTCAGCGTATATAAATGCTGAGGTTCTCTGTTGAAGTTCACTCCATCCCAGGGCATGCTAGCAGGTGTGACTGAGTCTATAAACATGAGTGGTTGAATATCTTTCCATTTGTATTTGATCAGTCTTAGTACCAGTGCAGGTGCATCAACCAATACAAGTACAGTGGACCCTCGGTTAACGAATACCCCGGAAATCGTGCAATTATGTAAGTATAATTTTGTAAGTTCTTGTGGAAGTGTATTTTTGGGGGTCTGAAATAGACTAACCTACGTGAAATTTTTCCTTAAGGGAGTAAATTCGTTCGGTAATGGCACTTGAGCAGACTTCAGGAGTGAAGTTTTTACGAAACTCGGGGGTCCACTGTATTTGGTACATCTTACTTCTATGGGTGAATGGGCTTTCTTATTGGTGTGTCATCTATTTATGGTCTTTAAACATGTGTGTCCTGTGAAATTATCCCTCATGTTTCAGGGCTCCAGTTATGTGGAACACTCAGCTGCTCCTCAGGTCAAAACCCGCATATTTTCCACCCACTTGGACATTTCCCTGTAAAATGTCTACTCCCCTTTAATCCTGACTCTCTCGTTGACTTTTTGACAGAAACTGACTTACTACACAAACTCTGAAGATTATACCTCTAGCACCTCCCTCAGTCCCTTCTACCTCGATCTCTTGCTACTCTCTATCCCTGCACTATCCACCGTCCTGCTGCACTCCATAACCTACTAATCATCCATCTCCCTCTTACAACCCATTCTCCCTGCATCCTGCAATAACCTGCAGCGCTGTATAACCCTTGTGGTTTAGCGCTTCTATTTGATTATAATAATAATAATCCAGTTATGTGACTCAACCCACTGATGTTTCTTCTGCCTTTGCTCTACAACTGCTTCATCATTTTTTAGTATTAATGGTATGATTCAGGTTAGGTCTTCCTGAGGTCCAAATGTAGAAAACTGCATGTTAACTCATGAGGATGCATTTCTGTTTAAAGGGCTCTGGGGCATTCATGGTTCTGCCAATTCCTCTAGCTGTGGTTTTTCTTGTTGCTACCTAGAGTTCCATGAGGTACATGAGCCCTAGCTGGCACCTGCACACCCCCACAATAGAGCAATGAAGAGCAAACTGAGGCAATGGAAGCTGACCTGATTACAATAGGATGTGATAGATCATATCTGGACAAGGAGAGGTTTATAATAGGCAGGGAATAAGTTACTTCGAATAAGTATAGATATATTCTGCATGGGACTCCCAGTGCTTCTTAAACAGAATTGCATCTTTCTTAGAGTTAAAAGACTGTTATTTGCAATACTTTCAAGTATTGAATAACTAATATAGATACTCTTTGGCCTTAAGAGCAGTGTGAATATTATTCTATTGAAGCACAAGTTTTGTTTTTCTTCATGTTTTTAAGTCATTGCACTTGTGCAATTATGAATTTTATGTACTAAGAAAAATTTATTAGTAATTATAGGGCTAGAGGTAATCATATTATTGCTTTAGAAACTGACTTTTTGTTGCAGCGTAATTAAAAACTACAAGTCCAGTATGAATGCAACCAAGTTTATAAAGAAATAGTATGTAATGCTCTATTTATGCTTGTTAATACGTACTGTAATAGACTAACCCTGAACTGTAATCAACTTGAGACCTGTGTAAGATTATCTGCAGATATGTGTGTGATTATCTACAGATATGTATAAGGTTATTTACAGATATATATACATAAGTGGTTGATGAATTTAAATGGCAAGCTTTTGTTATTAGTTTATTATGACTTTTCAGATAAATACTTACTGGCAGAAACCTAATTGTAACTCTGAAAATACCTTTGCTTCTAATTACAAATTAGTTGTATGCACATTTGATGTGGTTTGTAATGTCATGTGTGTAGGTAGCTTAGGATAGATCTGTTACTCACATTAATTCTGTAGGGTTTAGAACTATATTGTTCTTAGATTTATAAGCTTATTATAACACTTTATTTGGTACTTTGTTGTTGTGAATTGCAGATGTTTTTTAATCCGGGTAACATGTCAGTTTATGTACTTGATATTTTTATGCTATTAACAGGAGAGAAATTCTAAAATGGCCGTAGGATGCTTGGTTGAGAACATAGTTTTGTTTGATGCATTATTAACATCCAGTTTCATAACATGCTTTATTGTTGGTAACATATTGTTGGTAACATATTTTTTTAATAATTGAAACCTCAACTATTGTTCATTAAGGCAAAGTGACCAAAAGAAGAAAGCCCAAAATTTCCTCCTTTTTCTTTTAAGCAATTATGTAAATGGAAAGGTAACTAGTTCCTTGTTATCATGGATAAAGATACAATTCAGGAACAAGCACTGCAGTACAATATATAAAAAAGCACAGGACAATAAAGGCAAGTTTTGTTGAATGTAAGTAGAGGTCTGTAAGATTTATCTATTATCAGAGGCAAATAGAGACAATGGGCACATAATTTGCATTATGTGCTCATTGCACATAATGCAAATTTTCATAAAGCAAACACAATACAGGTACTCCTCACTTAACAACCTTTCTGTTTAACAATCACTCGGACTTAAGACCAGCTCTCCAACAGTATGCAAACCAAAGTAATGTATATTAGAGCTAATTTCCTCTATTCTGTTTATTACAGTATACAGTACACTACTGTATAAACATTTAAAAATACAGTGGTCCCTCGAGTTAAGAGCACCTCGGAAATCGTACAATTATGTAAGTGTATTTTTGTAAGTGCTTTTGTAAGTGTTTTTTTGGGGGTCTGAAATGGACTAATCTACTTGCCATTATTCCTTAAGGGAGAAAATTTGTTCGGTAATGTCACTTGAGCAGCCTTCTCTTAACTCGAGGGTCCACTGTATACTATAAATGTTATAAATGGTGCAAAGGTGACATTAAAATAATTTCTAAAGACGGTTGACACAAACCCACTACCAGTACAATATGCTCCTCGCTTAATGACTAATTCGCTTACCAACCCACTCTTAGGAACGGAACTCGGTTGTTAAGTGAGGAGTACCTGTATAATATATAAAACAGGGATTCATTCCGAGACTGCAAATTTCACATTTCTTGACCGGTGTTTATCAAAAAAAATGTGAACTTAACACACATGCACCAGATGGTAATGTACAAAAGAGAAATGAATTTGGTCAAAAAACAACAGACTGATGTTCCACGTGCCTTAAGAGAGATAATTGCTATATCAACCTCCTACTCAAAATTTTTAATTTATTTAAAACAATAAATGTATATAAATAATGAAGCAATCTATATTACTCTGTATAAATGACATATTGAGCTCCTGTGCAGTGCTCTCATGAAATTATATTTACAAGAAAATGCTAGATAGCATGTTTATAATATTCCCTGGACTAGTGTTAAAATATCCAGCAGTGGCATCATGCTTGCAGCTGATAAAATATTCCAACAAGTTACAAAAAGAGCAGCAGTGAATGACCTGAATTATCTAGGAAAGGTTAAAAGAAATAGAGTACATATATATATTACTCTAGTAGAGATAGAAACCCACCTTAATGTTCGCTTTGTTACCCAGCTCTCTGGCATGACCAATCAAAAGTTTACCAACCCATAATAATAATGCAAAATTAAAACTTCAATCTGGAGGCATTTCAGAATGCCTCACATGGCAGGGTTGTGTCTTCACTCTGGACTTCTGCTGGCTGCTGTCAAGCAATGAGAGATAAAACTTATCATTTGCTACTTAATAAGAACTTAACTTTATCTGTAGCCCCTCAAACACAACAGAAGTTCACAAGCCTTCCTTGCAGAAACTGATTCACAAAGATTTCTTAGCTACAACAAAGGTGCTCTTGATCTGAAGATTTGCACCTAAGGGAATTTTCCCCTTTGGTGAAATCCAGCTTCTAGCCAGAGGGAAGAGGTGCTACTATCAGGCCTATTCTAGCATAGCTTTCATTGGTAGTGCTTTGGTGGTCATATCACTCCACCAGGAGTGAACCTAGTAGTGACCAACGAAGGGGCGGGGCCAAGAGCTGTGAATCGACCCTTGCAACCACATATAAGTGAGTACACACACATACACAAACCAGCAGAGAGGCAGGGCCAGGAGCTGTGAATTTACCCCTGCAACCACATATAGGTGGACAGGCGGGCACACACACATGCCTTGTGCTCGCACACACCAGAGAAGAGGCAGGTCCAGGAGCTGTGACTCGACCCCTGCAACCACATATAGGTGAGTACACACACAAACCAACCCACCCCTCCATAAAGCTGTACACTCTGTGAAGCTCTGTTGTTTTGTTGTTTTAAATCAAGTGAGAGAGTGCTTGTGGTTGGGGACTTAAATGCTAAAGTGGGTAAAAATGTTGTGGAGGGAGTAGTAGGTAAATTTGGGGTGCCAGGGGTAAATGAAAATGGGGGGCCTTTAATTGAACTGTGTGTAGGAAGAGGTTTGGTAATAAGTAATACATATTTTATGAAAAAGAGGATAAATAAGAATACAAGATATGATATAGCACATAATGAAAGTAGTTTGTTAGATTATGTATTGGTGGATAAAAGGTTGATGGGTAGGCTTCAGGATGTGCATGTTTATAGGGAGGCAACAGATATATCAGATCATTATTTAGTTGCAGCTACAGAGGTAGATGGGGCAAAAGGAAAATGGCAGCAGCAAGTAAGAGAGAAGTAAAAGTTTATAAACTAAGGGAGGAGGAAGTTAGAGTGAGATACAAGCCACTATTGGTAGAAAGGTGGGCTAGTGCGAGTATATAAGTAGTGGGGGAGTTGAAGAGGGGTGGGATAGTTTTAAAATGCAGTGTTAGAATGCAGGGCAGAAGTTTGTGGCTATAGGAGAGTGAGTGCAGGAGGAAAGAGGAGTGATTGGTAGAATGATGAGGTAAAGGGCACAATAAAAGAGAAAAACGTCTTTACGTTTTTACAAAGCAGAAGTGACATAGAAAGGGCAGAGTATATGGAGAGTAAAAGAAAGGTGAAGAGAGTAGTGAGAGAGTTCAAAATGAGAGCAAATGATAGAGTGGGTGAGGCACTGTCAACAAATTTTGCTGAGAAAAAGAAATTGTTTTTTGAGATTTTTTTTGGAGTTTTTATGAGGATAGTGAGGCTCAGGTTAGGGTGTGTAGAAGAGAGGGAGATTACTTCCCAGTAAAAGTAGGTCTTAGACAGGGATGTTTAATGTCACCATGGTTGTTTAACATATTTATAGATGGGGTTGTAAAAGAAGTAAATGCTAGGGTGTTGGGGAGAAGGGTGGAATTAAATTTTGGAGAATCAAATACAAAATGGGAGTTGACACAGTTAACTTTTTGCTGAGATTCTAAAGAAAAGTTGCAAAGGTTAGTGGACGAGTTTGGGAGGGTGTGTAAAGGAAGAAAGTTAAAAGTGAACATAGATAAGAGTAAAGTGAAGAAGGTATCAAACAATTTAGATAAAGAAAAATTGGATATCACATTGGAGGGAGGGATTATGGAAGAAGTGAATGTTTTCAAATATTTAGGAGTTGACTTGTCAGCAGATAGGTTTATGAAGGATGAGGTTAGCCATAAAATTGATGAAGGAGAAAAGGTGAGTGGTTCTTTGAGATATCTGTGGAGACAAAAAGCATTATCCATGGAGGCAAAGAAGGGAATGCACAAGAGTATAGTGGTACCAACACTTATATGGATGTGAAGCATGGGTTGTAAATGCTGCAGCAAGGAGGAGGCTGGAGACAGTGGAGATGTCATGTCTAAGGGCAATGTATGGTGTATATATTATGGAGAGAATTTGTAGTGTGGAAATTAGGAGGTGTGGAGTTACTAAAAGTATTAGTCAGAGGGCTGAAGAGCAGATGTTGAGGTGGTTTGATCATTTAGAGAGGAAGGAGCAAAGTAGAATGACTTGGAAAGCGTATAAATCTGTAGGAGAAGAAAGGCAGGGTAGGGGTCATCCTAGGAAATGTTGGAAGGAGGGGGTAGAGGAGGTTTTGTGGGAGAGGGACTTGGACTTCCAGCAAGTGTGTGTGAGTGTGTTAAATAGGACTGAATGGAAACAAATGGTTTTTGGGACCTGACGAGCTTTTGGAGTGTGAACAGGGTAGTATTTTGTGAAGGGATTCAAGGAAACCAGTTAGCCAGACTTGAGTCGTGGAGGTGAGAAGTACAATGCCCACACTTTAAAGAAGGGGTTTGGGATATTGGCTGTTTGGAGTGACATCTAAACTGTTGTATCTGAGCACCTCTGCAAAGACAGTGATTATGTGGTGAAAGTGTTGAATGATTTAAGTTTTTCCTTTCTTTTTGGGTCACCCTGCCTCGGTGGGAAACTGAGGCAGGGTGAACCACAGCGCTGAGTTGCTGGAACAGAAAACTAGCTGCCCTGGGATCAGTAGTTACCCTGATGAGTCTTTTGCCTACCTCCTTAATCAACTTAGATGCACTCTTTTCCCATAGGCCAAGGGTCTCTGAGCCTTTGGAAACAAACATATAATGATTGGCAAGTTCACCATATTTTCTAGACTTTTGGGACTTCCTGAAGTTGGCAGCTGCCCCTCTTTCCTTCCTGGTATATTGGAGATAGGTATCAGCCAATGTGGACACACATGTAGTCCCACGCCACCTACTTGCTGTCTGTCCAGGCTTGAAGGGTGATACCATCTGGATGTTTTTGGTTACCATCAGATCTGCCTAGTTGGGATGGCTCCCTTATTGCTGGGCATCCTGCTGTTGTGAGGCTCCTCTTGATGATGTTATTAACCTCTTCATGCCTTGCAAATCTTTCCCTCAGATCTACAGCAAATAAGACCATGGTATCCAAATCGGTCTGCCAATTCACTGCTGCAAATACACCTGTGTTCAGCGAGAAAAGCAGCAAGGCTGAGATGTGTGCCAAGGGAGCAGCCAACAGGAAGTCCCCTGCATGATGAGCTCTCACTGCTAGGAGATGGACTTTATGTTTCCCTGACACACTTTGAAGCATTGCTCAGGCTAAATTTTCTGCTATTGGGCCATCCCAGTGTGACTATTTGTAGCTGTTGGAGAGAGCAGGTCTGGTTTCAGAGACTATTAGATTATCCCAGAGCATGGCTCTGTCAACAAACTTTTGGTCATGAACTCCAACATGTGATGCCAATACCTCCTAGTCTGACTGGAAGTGTAGCTTGGTCCCACTGTCTGTCTTCTAGAGTAAGGTTGAGTACTTTTGTAAAAATGTACCTCAGGATGCTGTTATATTCATGCAGTATAGGGTTATATGAGGGTGCACATCTTAGGAAATATGCTAACCTGGACAGACTCAAGCACTTTGTGAGAAGGTACAAGGCAACATAGGTGTCAAGATTGCCTATTCGTTGTTCCATCCTCCTCATCTCGTCCAGTTTCTTACTGAGAATTGAGTCAATGGCATCTGTTCCCAGAGGTGCTCCAAGCAAGATGCTGTTTGTGGAGGCAATGACTGATGCCTGGTAGTCTTGATCTCACTGTGTCGATCACTTGTTGATTGAGATGATTTCACATTTGGATAGATTCAGGAGGAGTCCCATTTCCAGTCCCTGTTTCATCACCTGGTCAAGATCATCTAGAAGGGACTCCTTTGTACCCGCCAGTGTGCCATCATTTAGGAACCAGATGTTTAGCTCACTGGTCAGCCAGACAGTGATTTCCCTAACCACTATACAGTGGACCCCCGAGTAACGTAAAAACTTCATTCCAGAAGCCTGCTCAAGTGCCATTACAGAACGAATTTACTCCCTTAAGGAATAATGTCACGTAGGTTAGTCTATTTCAGACCCCCAAAAATACACTTCCACAAGCACTTACAATATTATACTTACATAATTGTACGATTTCCGGGGTGTTCGTTACTCGGGGGTCCACTGTACTGTATTAATAACAACAACAGTACGTATTTAGAGTTTCAAATACTACAAAGAAATTTTGCAGCATTTGTATGTTTGTAACATTTTCAGTTGTACGTACATGCAAAGCTGAAAGTTGTGTGAAGTATCAAAGCCATTTCTTTGTGGTTGGTCATTTTGTCATTGCCATTAGTTAAATGTCTTAGTTTGTTTTCACCCTTTTTTTTTTTTTACCCCTGGCATCTCTGAAGAATTATTTAAGGGTTAGCTTCAGCATTCTTAAAATTCTCATATACCATTTTTTTTTTTATCTCGTGCCTTCTCTCTGTAACTTTTAGTTAACATGTTCTGCAGTGTTATTAGTTCTTTTTTAATTTCTTGTATGGAATTACTGTAGTTGTTTTGTCATCCTGGCTGCTTTAGAATATCATTGGCTTGTTTGATCTTTCTTGATATGTCATCGCTTTTAATATTTAGTACAGTGGTACCTCGGGTTACAAGCTTAATTTGTTCCAGAAGGCTGTTCGAGTGCCGATACTGAATGATTTTGTTCCCATAAGGAATAATGTAAATTAGATTAATCCGTTTCAGTCCCCCAAAAATACCCTTACAAAAGCACTTACAGAAATGCACTTACATAATTGTGCATATGCAAGACAACCACTATGAAAAAACTAGAGGAATTCCAAGCGCTTTCGTGACTACTCACATTATCAAGGAACTATAAAAGGAAACATGACAAGAAGGCTTATAAAGGGGCAAGACTACACCTCACAGTCACATCATACTAACAAAGACCACACCTCACAGTAGCGTAACATCGCCCGACTCTGTGAAGAGGAACATAAGAAAGGACCTGAAACTCTTCCCAAGAATTAAGAATTAATTGTTCGAGTTGGGAGCTACTTGTATGTCAAGGTACCACTGCATTTGTTTTAAACTTATTTAGTATTTTGTTTTTAATCTTTCATTTCCTTTACACTGTATCTTACAGCTTGATGAACTTTTCTGGTAGTGTATCTTGATGCATCTTTGCTGCTCTGTATTGGAAACTGTCATATTTTTAGTTTAATCTTGATGTTCATTCATTTTGAAGTTGATAATGTTATGGTTATAGTTTTCAAAGTTTTTCTTTGCCTTATATTAAGTCTGTAAGGTTATCACTATAAACAAAATTTTGTTCTCATAGAAGTAAATTTTGATATGTCTGGAGTCATGAACCTCATTTTTTTTACATTGCATGTATACTGTAGTTCATTTCTAATGTACAGGATCACACCGCCACTTTTTTTTTTTTTTTGTAAACTTAAAGATTAAGGGAAAATATAATACATATGTCTAGTGATTTCTGATGTCAAGTGATTATATCAACTCATGCCTTGCTGAAAATATATTGTGGTATATACTGTTCTCCTTTTTTTTTTTTTTTCATTTTAAATTCCTGGTCACACTGGTTGCTGGACTTGATGAGACTACCTGCCTCATCTTTTTACCCAACCTTTCCTTTCCCTTCACTGTCTTTTCTTCCTCTGCCTTTCTCCTCCATTCTCACTTTGTGTCACATTTTTTGGTCATGAAATTTGCCCCAACCTAGTGTTCAGATGCATGTTGACTCCAAAAAAGTTTTCATTCCTGTTAAGGTTGTCCCATAGAGCTCTATATTTGTCCTTTTCACATATGTACTGTGTCTTGGTTATGTATATGAGTCTAAATTATGTCTCGGTAGCAGTTCTATGATACTGTCTCTGGCTATCTTGAATTTCATTATCGGGAATAAAAGTCACAATGCTGTGGCTGGAAAAATTCATTATTAACAGTTTGGAGAGGAAGCCAGAAGATACTGAAGGTTTATTATGCTTTGGAATAACCATGGCCAATCTCAAATATATACAGTACTGTACGAATTATGGCAAATTTTAGATAATACAGGTAACGAGACAACATAAGCTTAACTGTATTCTTGTAGCCACAAACCATGTACAGTATAGTAGAAGAATTTCTTGTTGGAAGGATTTTACTAAACCAAGGTGCAAAATTATCATACTGAATGTATGTTCATGCATATATATGAGAAGGGATATCAAGTTTCTGCTGCCGATACTTTAGTAAAATGTTATATTTTCAGATATTAGAAAAAAAATAGACAATATTGTTAATATGGTGTCAACATCTCTTGGGGCTGGGCTATGATGCAGCTTATATTTGGAATGTTACTAGAGATGTAATGCTCTACCATGTATAAAGGTTAAATACCTCTACTTTTACACCAATGATGACTCCTTTGAGGAGCCAATGAACAGTTTGTCATGTGAATGAGACCCATGCCTGGATGCTGTTTCCTGATGAAAAGACCAATCATCCAACCACTTAAAGATGTGCATTATATATACACGGGTACATGTACTTACATTGATGAGATGAATTTAAAAAATGTTATCTCAGGTCGAAATGGTGTACAGGTATACCACAAGTATAGTGTAACACAAGGAAATGCCATTTGTATCATTTGTACAAATGCTGTACTGTAAAGGTATAATAAGATAGTGAAGGAAACTAAATTCTTACCTTATTCTTATTTATCATCTAATTTGTTATTGCTGCATTAACACAGGTGTGTTGCTCTTTGTGTTTTGTTTAAGACAATGCCTATGTCAGTTTTGTAGTTCTAAACCATGTACATTGTTTTTATATAACTAATATAAGACTAATAATATGTTCAAGGAAAGTCTTTAATTCTCAGCATTCTTGTTATAAAATATGGACTTGATGAGAGTCTAATTATCATTGAGATGAGTTATTTTTTGTTATGTTTATTCTACTAACCTAATGAAATGGCTGAGCTTTACTTGTGTAACACAGTACCATTGCATTGTTTTTTGTACTTCACAAAATCAGTAGACTGCTATACAGTATTTCATGCATCTCTTTAGGGACAACAGAGGGTAGGGAAGGGGGAGAGGGTTAGATCGGTTATTTTAATGTTAAACATTTACAAATAATTTTATCAAGTACATTTCTGTAATAGTGCTTCAGAACAAAACCTACTTGTGAAATTTAAAATCTCACAAATTTGATGTGA
Source organism: Cherax destructor (assembly GCA_009830355.1). Taxonomy (NCBI): domain Eukaryota; kingdom Metazoa; phylum Arthropoda; class Malacostraca; order Decapoda; family Parastacidae; genus Cherax; species Cherax destructor. Next base: position 36,664 of record WNWK01001731.1, read on the forward strand.
AAATGCATCCATTTTGTTTTATATACTCTTAATTTATTTTGTTATTGTGAGATTAATGTGCAATATGTAGATAGTGTTAAAAATTGTGAAGTCCCATCGATGGGTGGGTTTACATTTAAAATGAAGGAAGTAACTGAACTCAATACAGTACTGATGTTGGTGCATTCTCACCTTTTTGAGTACCTTAGAAATCTAGTTAATATGTTTAATGTATTCTGTACTGAATAGTATTTCAAAAATTATATATATATGCAATTTTTTTTTCTCATTTTCTAACAAAGCATATACAGTAGTTGTGCAATGAGTAGCTTTTACTTTAACTCAGTTCTCAAACTATGTTGATAAACTATTCCCCATTTTTCTCTCTTCTCTGTATCTTTTGTAGGTCAACATACACAATAGTTTTTGAATTATGTTCATTTCATGTTTTGGTTTTCTGCAAACTATTATGTATTATTTTTGTAAATAAAATTGTCAAACATTTTCTAGAAATAAAGAAAAGCTGGTGCTGACATATTTCTTGTTTTAACCTCATGATTTTCAATCATTTTCTGCACATGTATCCTTTCATGGGGAAGCCTTGGCAGTGGTGAAGGGCTTTTAATCCAAGGAATTTGTCCTCTCCATCACACTGACTGCCTCCCACCCTTTTCTTTTAGCATCTTTAAGGGGTCATCCTCTTTAAGGGGGGTGCCTTGTCGTGGTAAAGAGGCTATTGGTCTGAGGAATTGGACCTTTTGGTCTTCTTCCTCCAACCGAATCCAATTAATCCCCCTCCCATGTCCTATCCTCCCCATCCCTCCTTTCCCTTTCCTCCTCCTTTTCCCATCCCTCAGGTATTCTAGTTCCTAAGTAGGGGGAAGGGTACCATGGTCCATCCCATTCAGTTGATGTCATCAGATTGCTGGTTTACTGGCATGAAGGGTAGGGTTCCATGCCAGATCTGTACTACTGGCAACGCTGAGGTCCTGTTGGGCGCAGAGGGGGATTTACGGCCCTTTTATTCCTCCTAGAAGCTATCCCTCCATGTTCCCCCCTTTTTTTCTATTTTTTCTAAAAAACAAAAAGAAAGAAGTGACAACCATGGAGTCCCAGATCCGTGAAACTGCTCCTCCCTGTTATGACTATCTCGTCATTGGACCATTCTTTGGACCTTTCTAATGCCCCTGTACCTTCTGCTGGTAGCGTTTCATCATCTGCTCCTGGTACTGAAGTTTCGCCTGACTCCTTTAAAACATCCCACCTCCGCACATCTTTGACCATGCTTCCGGCTTCTCTGTCTATGGTGCAACAATTTTCAGATCACCTGCCCATTTCAGGACGGACCACCTCTGGTCCCACACCTAAACGACCACGACCATTAACTGATGACCCTACTTCAATTACCTCTCACTCTTCCCAGAAAAGACCAGCATGGTACTCACTCTCCTTACACACTACTTTTCACTCTGCAACTGACATCTCCTACTGACTATCTTTCAGATCATAGCATCAGCAAGGCACTCCTTGTCATGTCGGTCAAAATATTTCATTTCATGCTCTTAAGAGTGGTGCACACATTGTTACTGTACAAAATGCTAGCCAGGCTCACAATCTTTCCTTTCTTACCTCCAGCGACGATATTCCTGTCACAATTCAAAAACACATTTCTCTCAATTCTTGCATTGGTACCATAGTTCTGCCTCACTATTGTTCAGCATGATATCCAGACATGTGATGATGATATTCTGGAACAACTTGAGCTCCAATTCTCAAAGTGGAAACTTACATACTACCTGCTCGTGGGCAAACACTTTCCCTGCAATGTAGCTCGCTTAACTTTTGACTGCGGGAACTTGCATCCTTAGTTTATATTCTGAGAGTTGATCCCTACACCACAACAATGCAGAAATTGCTAGCACTTTGGCCACCCAGCGAAATATTACAGGTTCATGGCAGAATGCCCAGTCTGTGGTGTTGACAACCATTCAAATACATCCTGCAGCCTGAATCCCTCTTGCCTTAATTGTAATGAGGCTCAGCCAGCTTATTCTTGTTGTTGCCAAGTTTACATAAAAGGACAAGAAATGAGCTGTCTCAAAGAGAAAAGGTTTCACATATGTCATAGCAGTCTCTCATCTCTGCCTCCAGGGAAGACTTCTATGACTTTCTTATTCTAGAGTTACTAAGAGGCCTCCAACCTCAGTAGTACCTACTTCCACGATCTCTAGTGTCACAACTTCTTTAGTCACCTCTGTCTCTAACTCTTTTGCAGTCCTGGCCTCCGAGGTCTCTACCTCGATGCCTAATACTGTCCTTGAATCTATCTTCTCGCTCGCATGTTTCTATGTCTCTACTTTTCCAAAGTCTAAAATGTCCCCAAAGTTCAAATCTCCTTTTACCCCTTTTTCACATATCCTTTCCAAACATTTTTCCTTTCCAGTCTCTGTGCCTAGTTCTTTCCCTTTTGCTACCTCTGTTATAAGTGTGGAGGTTCATCCTCTCCCTCGTAAGGTCCCCCTCCCAGGTTTCTTCCTCTCTTGTCCCCTCTCAAGTTTCTTCCCAAGTTAACTCTACCCTCTCATCCCCCCCACCTCTTCTTTGGTAATTTCCATCAACTCTCCAATCTTTACTCACCCTTCCCCTTCTATCTTTGATGTCGTACTTCATGCAGCTTCCTTGTCCTCTGAAACACTTGAAGCTATCTCTGAATATATTGAGGAGACAAAACCATTGATGGACACTGATCCGCCTCCTCACTTGTCTAAACCATATACACAAATCTTTTCTTTGCAGCATTCCAGTCTTTGCTGCTTACTCCTTTTTGACTACCTCCATACATAGACTTTATAACCCTACTAGTCCATAGGTACCTACTGCTTCATGTTATCAGCATACTTGCAAATCATGACTTATTTACAGTGGAATATACGAGGCCTCGGGTAATTGGGGTGAGCTTCAGGTATTGCTCTCCCAGTTTTCCCATGTTTGTGTCTGTTTACAAGAACACAAAGTATGCTCTGCTGTTATCTATCCCGTCTCGGGCTATGTTTTATTGCCTTATCCCGATGGAACTTTTAATGAAAGTGCACTTCTTGTATGCACTGGTGTACCATACCACCATACTTCGCTGCATTACACAGCAGCCCGCATCTACTTGAGCAAGTGGTATGCAATATGTGTTTTGTATCTCCTTGAGCATTATCTATCCTAAATGTTGTGTTTCTGGTGATTTTAATGCTTGTCATTTCCTCTGGGAAAAGTCTCACTGTGACTCGCAGCAATCAGTTGCTCTTCTCACTTCTCTTCCCCTCCATGTTTTAAATACGGGTACTTCCACCCATTTTGACCCTTACACTCAATCTCTCTTGCATTGATCTTTCAGTTTGCTCCTCGTCAACACAACTTGACTTTACCTGGTATACACTCCCAGATTTACATGACAGCGATCATTTTCCTATCCTCCTTACTTCCCATTCATATTCTCACCCTCCTCGAAGCCCACATTGGCAATTTGAACAAGCAAATTGGGACCTGTACTCGCGCTACACTGCTTTTAGTGAGAACCCTCCTTCGTCCTCTACTGATGGGCTGTTACACTTAATTTCAACCTCAGTTTTAACCGCAGTTTCACATTCTATACCTCAAACCTCAAGCAGGCATTCTCAGAAATGCGTGCCTTGGTGGTCTTCTGCTTGAGTTCATACAGTGTGTTTGAAACGTGCTGCATGGGGCCGATATCGTTACAATAGGACCACAGAGCATCTTGATTTTAAACAGGCGAGAGTGATCACCACCCGACATGTCAGTCATGAAGCTAAATGCGCTTGCTGGCAGGATTATGTTTCTACCATTACTTCAGCTTCCTTTGTGAGTGCAGTTTAGAAAAAAAGTGTGGAAATTGAGTGGTAAGTACTCTCCAGACCTGACCCATTCTTCAGGTTGCCGGTGTCAGTGTTGCAAACCCTCCTGAAGTTGCCACAGAGATCGGAAATCATCTTGTCCGTATCTCAAAAGGGCTCCATCTATGCCCCTCGTTTCTTTCCTCCAAGCCTGCCAGAGAATTACTGCCCTTAGACTTTTATTTTAGCAGAGAAGAGCCTTATAATGTTCCTTTTACACTTTTAAAACTAGAGTTCACACTTTCCACTTACCAATCACCGGCAGCTGGACCTGATGGCATTCATATTCGTATGCTTCGACAATGGCATCCATCAGCCCTTTCAGTCCTCTTACGTCTTTTCAATCTTATTTGGTTGCAAGGAGTTCTTCCCCAGCTGTGGAAATCTGTCATTACTCTGCCTTTTCGTAAACCAGGTACTTCGGGACATGATACCTCTCACTATCGTCCCATTGTTCTTACTAGTGCAGTTTGCAAGGTGATGGAATATCTGGTAAATAGACGTTTGATGTGATATTTTGACACACAATAGTCTCTCCCCTCGTCAATATGGCTTTTGTAAGGGCTGCTCCACTATCAGGTGGCCCGGTGGTCTGGTGGCTTGAGCTCTCGCTTCACACACGGAGGGCCCGGGTTCGATTCCCGGCGGGTGGAAACATTTCGACGTGTTTCCTTACACCTGTTGTCATGTTCACCTAGCAGCAAATAGGTACCTGGGTTGTTAGTCGACTGGTGTGGGTCGCATCCTGGGGGACAAGATTAAGGACCCCAATGGAAATAAGACAGACAGTCCTCGATGACGCACTGACTTTCTTGGGTTATCCTGGGTGGCTAACCCTCCGGGGTTAAAAATCCGAAGAAATCTTATCTTATCTTATTTACTCCGCTTAGTTTAATATCTTTATTATGCACCCCATACCCATCCTGTGGGCGGTAGTCAAAAGATTACAGATGTACATAATGGGTCCAGGGACTGGGGCCCCAAAGTTTTGATAGCTGAACAAGTTACAGCGGTAATGAACTAGATCTGGTCACAATTATGAACAAGTTTCAAAGGTAATGAGCTCCAGGTAGAGCTGGTCACAATCATGACAAGTTACAAAGGTAATGAGCTCCAGGTAGAGCCGATTACAATCATGACACGTTACAAAGGTAATGAGCTCCAGATAGAGCTGGTCACAATCATGACAGTTACAAAGGTAATGATTCATAATCACATCATACATAGTTACAATCATGATCAAATTACAGAGTAATGAGGAACAAACATTCTAGGGAATGCATCCATTGCCCCCAACAACAGATGTTGCAAGGTGCCTGTCCCTCTTCGGCAGGACAGCCAGACAGCCATTGCAAACAGCAGCAGGTTGCACCAGGATCTGCTGCTTGCAGGAGCACCATTGACCCTCCCCAAGAGGTCAGCGACTTCGCTAGCAGCCCGAGGGAGAGCTGCCCTGGGGACGTCAACGTCCTGGTGGACGCCAAGTTGATTGCAAATCCCAGCTGAAGGTATCCCTCAGGGATATATCCTTAGCACCACGCTTTTTCTCCTTGCTATAAATTATCTGGCATCTGTTCTCCCATCTAATATTTGGTCATCACTATGTTGATGACTTTGCTGTAGCTTGTGCAGGCGATGACTGTCGCCTGGTAGCAGCCTCACTCCTGAATGCTGTAACCGTTTTCCATTGGGCCACTACTCATGGGTTTAAATTTTCTAGTGCTAAAACAAACCAAATTACTTCCACCAGACGTTCAATCATCCCTGATGCTCCATTTTACCTACATGGCTCACGTATCCCTGAACGTGATACGGTCAGATTTCTCTGCCTACTGTTTGATCGCCGGTTGTATTGGAAACCTCTCATTACCTTCCTGAAAGCAACTTGCCATAGCTGGCTGAACCTCCTTAAAACCCTCACTCATCTTTCATGGGGGTGGATCGTCGAACCCTCCTTCGACTGCATTCAGCCATAATTTTATCAAAGCTAGATTATGGTGACCAGATATATTCTGCAGCTTTTCCTGCAACTCTTTCTAAACTTGATCCCATCCATCATCAGGGATTACGTTTATGTCTAGGTGCTTTTGCTCCTCACCTGTCGACAGCCTCTATGCAGAAGCAAATGTTCCATCCTTGAACGATCGTCGTGATGCTCATTTCCTCTGCTATATTGTCCGCTCTCATGACCTTCACAATCCTTCTACATACAGGATAGTAACGGACGTTAGAAGAGATCCATTATTTCTTCGCCGCCCCTGTTTACTCCATCCCTTTTCTTTTCATCTTAGATCGCTCGTCTTCTTTTCAATTGCCATGTTCATCCAGCTTCTAACTTTTCACTTCCCCATTGAGAGGCTAAGGCAGTTCGTGTCTGTTCTACCCCACTGCCGTGCGTGAAAGCTCAAATCCCTACAGTTGCTTCTTGCTCACTTTTTCTTAATCCCTTCTGATCTCATTCTCATGCCATTGCAGTGTACATTGATAGTTGTAAATCCTCTGATGGTGTCGGGTTTGCAGTTGTGTTCCGGACAGCATAGTGAGGTCATTTATTACACTTGGCTGGCATTTTTACAGCTGAATTGTATGCCATTCTCATTGCAATTATTCGTACTGCATCTGTGCCTACTTCAATGTAATCATCTCAAACTCTTTAGTGCTTTGCAAGCTATTAAAAAAATTGATTTACCTCATTCCCTAGTTCTTCGTATACAACTTTGGTTGCGCTGCATTACTAACAAAAATAAAATCGTTTTCTGTTGGGTCCCTGGTCATGTTGATGTTCAGGGCAATGAGCAGGGAGGCTGCTGGGCGGTCTACAGTACATGACCTCCCTGTTTCATACAAAGGTATTTCATTCTCGGACTATTTTGTTGTAATCTCTACTTACCTTCACAACCGTTGGCAACAACGTTGGTCTGATGTGACTCATAACAAATTACATTCTATCAAACCAAGTTTGGGTTTCTGGCCTTCTTGTCATTGATACCGAGGTTGGGAGACAACACTCCCATCTTTACGTCAGACATACATACCCGGGCCCTCTGTGCGTGATGCAAGAGCGCTAGCCACCGTGCCATCGGGGCGTGTTTGTGTGTCTGGTTCGAGTTTCAATTTCCCATATTCTGTTGTACTGTCCTGTCTATCAACGAGCAAGCAGTATTTTCCTCAATGTCATCACTGCTCTAACGTCCTTACTTTATCTTCCCTCCTTGCTGACTGCCTCACCTTTGACACAGACTCCCTCTTCGACTTTGACAGCAACTGATTTATTACACAAACTTTGATAATCCTTGCTTTAGCACTCCTCACAGCCCTTCCTAACTTTACCTTTGTTGTCCTCTCCAGCCTTGCTTATCTTTTGATCCTACATCAATCCCTGCCCTGTAGCGCCGTATGACCCTAGTAGGTTTAGAGCTTCTTTTTTATTATAATAATTTAGGGGGTTGTTTCAAGGGTATTTTTTAATGAGGCAAAGAATCTTGGTGAAGGAATCAGATCCCTCCTCTGTTTCCTTAGATCAAACCTGAAAACCCCAACCCCAACTGATAAAATGCCACGTCATGATGAATAGAAAAGAGGATATTGTCCTTCCTTGGTCTACTATATCTTCTGCAGGTAGTGCCATGGTCATTGTGTCACTTCACCCGATGGAAATCGGATCATCTTGGAGTGTGTTGGGTGACCCACTCCGTAGGACATCTGTGGCCATCCTGTGGGCCCTTTGATGATGGAAATACTACTGGAGGTTGCCCCTTAAGGGATATTCTTTGATGCCAGTGGGGTGCGCTTGATTCAAGGAACTAGATCGTTTTTCACTTCCTCAGATCGAGCTTGCATACTTTCACTCCATTTTCTTTTTACCTCATTAGTAGGAGCATTTTCCCTTCTGTAAAATTTTGCTCCTTCCAGAGGAAGAGAAGGGTTCTTTATTGACACTTTGCAATTGTATTGTAGTGGTGGTCTTATCACTGTGTTGTGCCATAATGATCATGTCACTTCACCCAAAGAAAATCAGATTGTCTTGTGGAATGTTGAGAGGTTTTCCAATGGGATATTTTGTGACCATTCAGTGGGTCTCATGGTCGCGGGAGAACCGAAGGCTGCCTACGAATTCCACGGGTGGCAATAGAAAGTACAGAAATTCTTGTGTTCTTTTTAGTTCTCCCACTATCATTAATAGCTGAATGGCATTAGCTTCTTTGCTGCTCTATATCAAAATAGACAATTTTGCTAAGCCTTGCTTGGTTAATTCTTTCGGTGTCACCCAGGCGGTTCTCGCCTGCTAGAGTAGGTGGTTGTTTCCCGAAGAAGTGGCACTTCTGTTCAGTTCACATTGTGCTGCGTCAGGGCACTCCTAGGATTTTTTTCTGTATCTCTCTGTTTTTCATATACCTTCAGATTTGGCCAGGCTTGTCTGGTGCTTGCCTGATCAACCAGGCTGTTACTGCTAGCTTCTTTCTCAAAGACAGCTGCTTACTGCTTGCCCCTGGTCATGGAACCAGCTTCCTCACTACACTGATTATTTGTAAAATGTCTGTGATGCTGAACAATACTGAATACCTTGCATCCCAGTACTAATACAGTATTCCTCAAAACAAAATACAGAAGCCTTCTCGTTGGGCTTCATTGTCTCCATGATCTCTCTGGCCCACCCACATATCAAAAATGTTTACACTTAACCCACAAGCTGTCCATGTACTACTACATCATAGTGATCAGATTCCACGATGTACTAGTTAGTACGTGTAATTCATAGTGCCCTTAAATTTGCTCAAACTGGCAAATTCTGGCTTAGACGAGAGAATGGGTCTGCAATGGGTGTGAACAGTGTGAAAAAATCTTCCCCAACACACTAGTGAATTGGACAAGATTTTGATTGGTTAAAGAATGAAAGTGCCTGAAATAGGCCTCAAGGTGGCGGAAATGGTCGATTTTGGGAGATTTTTCCTGGAGAAGGGTTGGAACTCCCCCATGGTCTTTTTTATGATTTTTTTCTTGGTCTGTATCAACTACTGAGACAGCCTAAACCATGACCAAGCACTTTGGGTATTTGTGAGATGACAGATTCAAAATTGAGATCAGTTGTTTTATAGCAGAGGCTTGGGGAAAGTCGTGACTCGTTTTAATTCGATTGAAAGAGTAACAACTGTGTTTTTTGTTTACCAGTTGAGCTGTGGGTAATGAGATTCTGTACGCAGTATCCCTACCACGTGTATCTGACAACCTCCACCATGTGTATGTTACTTCCTCCATCACGTATGTATCTGACTACCTCCACCATGTGTTTTTACCTGATTCCACAACGTGTATGACTCCCTCCACCACGTATCTGAATCCACAACGTGTATCCGATTCCCACCACTTGTATGTATCTGACTCCACCACGTGTATGTATCTGACTCCACCACGTGTATGTATCTGACGACCTTCACCACGTGTGTGTATCTGACGACCTTCACCACGTGTGTGTATCTGACGACCTTCACCACGTGTGTGTATCTGATTCCCTCCACCACGTGTATCTAACTTCCTCCACCACGTCCATCTCTTCCCATCACGTGTATTTATCTGATTCCCTCCACGTGTATGACTCCCACCACGTGTGTGTATCGGACTACCTCCACTACGAGTCTATATCTTACTCCACCACGTGTTTTTATGGCTCCACAACGTGTATGATTCCCCCACACGCGTATCTGAATGACTCAACCACGTATATCTGCTTCTACTAAGTATATCTGCCTCTACTAAGTATATCTGCCCCTACTAAGTATATCTGCCTCTACTAAGTATATTTGACTCCACCATGTGTATCTGACTCCCTCCACCACGTCTATCTGACTCCCTCCACCACGTCTATCTGACTCCCTCCACCACGTCTATCTGACTCCCTCCACCACGTCTATCTGACTCCCTCCACCACGTCTATCTGACTCCCTCCACCACGTCTATCTGACTCCCTCCACCACGTCTATCTGACTCCTCCACCACGTCTATCTGACTCCCTCCACCACGTCTATCTGACTCCCTCCACCACGTCTATCTGACTCCCTCCACCACGTCTATCTGACTCCCTCCACCACGTTATCTGACTCCTCCACCACGTCTATCTGACTCCCTCCACCACGTCTATCTGACTCCCTCCACCACGTCTATCTGACTCCCTCCACCACGTCTATCTGACTCCCTCCACCACGTCTATCTGACTCCCTCCACCACGTGTATCTGACTCACCCGTATCGACTCTCACCACGTCTATCTGACTCCTCCACCACGTCTATCGACTCCCTCCACCACGTCTATCTGACTCCCTCCACCACGTGTATCTGACTCCCTCCACCACGTCTATCTGACTCCCTCCACCACGTCTATCTGACTCCCTCCACCACGTGTATCTGACTCCCTCCACCACGTGTATCTGACTCCCTCCACCACGTGTATCTGACTCCCTCCACCACGTGTATCTGACTCCCTCCACCACGTGTATCTGACTCCCTCCACCACGTCTATCTGACTCCCTCCACCACGTGTATCTGACTCCCTCCACCACGTGTATCTGACTCCCTCCACCACGTCTATCTGACTCCCTCCACCACGTGTATCTGACTCCTCCACCACGTGTATCTGACTCCCTCCACCACGTGTATCTGACTCCTCCACCACGTGTATCTGACTCCCTCCACCACGTGTATCTGACTCCTCCACCACGTGTATCTGACTCCCTCCACCACGTGTATCTGACTCCCTCCACCACGTGTATCTGACTCCCTCCACCACGTGTATCTGACTCCCTCCACCACGTGTATCTGACTCCCTCCACCACGTGTATCTGACTCCCTCCACCACGTGTATCTGACTCCCTCCACCACGTGTATCTGACTCCCTCCACCACGTGTATCTGACTCCCTCCACCACGTGTATCTGATTCCCTCCATCACGTTTATCTATTCCCTCCTCCATGTATATTTGACCCAACAACTAATACATGACCCCCACAACGTGTAAATGACCCCACAACGTGTACATGACCCCCACTACGTGTACATTACCACCACAACTTATACATGACACCCCACCACGTGGACATGACACTATATACTTAACCCTCACCACGTGCACTTGACCCCTTCCACGTGTACGTGACCACGTGTACACGACCCTCACTATGTACACATGACCCCTCCAGCAACCTGTTTCCCCACGTATATGACCCCCTCACAACATGTATCTGACTCACACCACGTGTACCCGATCTCCCCGTGTAAATGACCCTCACCACGTAAAAAAAAGAAGAATGTGGAGTATGGAGGGTAAAGAGGGAGGAGGCAGGTAGCGTGAACAAGGAGGGGGTGGACGAGGGAGTATTGACTTGAGTCCTCCTGCTCTGGCCAGCCTGGCGCCAGCAGCTGCTTGGCTTCACTGCCACCTCCTGCCTCGCTCGCTCTCGCTCTCGCTCTCGCTCTCTCTCTCTCTCTCTCTCTCTCGCTCTCTCTCGCTCTCTCTCTCGTCTGGAAGAAGTGTCACATCACACACCTCATGTGGCCAGCGTCGTCTTATAGAACAGAAGAATATGTAAACCGAGATATATATTTCGTAAGTTGAGAGTATAATCCCTATCTTAGTGGTTCCAGTTTTCCTGACTGATGGCGAACAGATGAATGGCCCTTTAAGTAATCCATAGGAGCTTTAAACAACACAAACACACACACAACCATATATAGATTTAAGAAGAGGTATGATAAAGCTCATGATGCAGGGAGAGAGTGGACCTAGTAGCGACCAATTAAGAGGCGGGGCCAGGAGCAATGAATCGACCTCTGCAACCACAATCAGATGAGTACACACACACACATATATATATATATATATATATATATATATATATATATATATATATATATATATATATGTCGTGCCGATTAGGTAAAACTGGTCAATTAGCAAGAACTCATTTAAAATTAAGTTCTTTCTAAAAATTTCTCTTATACGTTTAAAGATATATTTTTTCATTTATGTTAATGTAAAAATTTATAATTTTGAACCAAGAGAAACTTTGAAAACCTACCTAACCTTATTACAACAAGCGCAATTTAATTTAGCCTAACCCAACTAAATATATTTTAGATACGTTAACAATAATTAAATAATAAACAAACACAATTAACTATATTTTTTTCGTTAGGTTCAGAATGATTTTGGCGAAATTATTGCATACACAAATTTTCGCTTGTCTTATATGGCAAGATGAGCGTTGCTTTTTAGGCCAAAATCGCCAGTTTTATCTAATCGGCACGACATATATATATACCCACATATTGAACTCCAGGAGCCAATTGCTGGACCAGCCTTGAAGCCTGTCCAGATCCCTTTGTAGTTCTGCCTGGTCTTTGTCCGATTGAATTCTCCTCATCAACTTCACATCATCTGCAAACAGGGACACTTTGGAGTCTATTCCTTCCGTCATGTCGTTCACAAATAACAGAAACAGCACCGGTCCTAGGACTGACCCCTATGGAACCCCACTCGTCACAGGTGCCCACTCGGACACCTCGCCACATACCATGACTCGCTGCTGTCATCCTGACAGGTATTACCTGATCCATTGGAGTGCCTTCCCTGTTATCTCTGCCTGGTCCTCCAGCTTTTGCACTAATCTTTTGTGTGGAACTGTGTCAAACGCCTTCTTACAGTCCAAGAAAATGCAATCTATCCACCCCACTCTCTCGTCTTACTGCTGTCACCCTGTCATAGAACTCCAGTAGGTTTGTGACACAGGATTTCCGGTCCCTGAAACCGTGTTGGCCGTCGTTGATAAGCTCATTCCTTTCTAGGTGTTCCACCACTCTTCTCCTGATAATCTTCTCCATGACTTTGCATACTATACATGTCAGTGACACTGGTGTGTAGTTTAGTGCTTCATGTCTGTCTCCTTTTTAAAAAATTGGGACTACATTTGCTGTCTTTCATTCCTCAGGTAGTCTCCCTGTTTCGACAGATGTGTTGAATATTGTTGTTAGTGGTACACATAGCACCTCTGCTCCCTCTCTCAGGACCCATGGAGAGATGTCCGGCCCCATCGCCTTTGAGGTGTCTAGCTCACTCAGCAGCCTCTTCACTTCTTCCTCGGTTGCATGTATTGTGACCAGCACTTGGTGGTGTACCCCTCCTCTCCGTCTTTCTGGAGTCCCTTCTGTCTCCTCTGTGAACACTTCTTTGAATCTCATGTTGAGTGAAGCGAGAGCTTTACCCAGTAGGCCACCGGGGGCTGTGTGTTAGTTACCATTTTGTCCTAGGCACATGTCGATTAGACACTAGGCCTGTTGTATGTATGTGTGTGTGTGTGTGTAACGAAACACTTCGAAATGTTTCAACCCCGCCGGGAATTGAACCCGGGCCCTCCATGCGTGAAGCAAGAGCGCTAGCCACCATGCCATCGGGTGTGTGTGTGTATGTGTGTGTACTCACCATTTTGTCCTAGGCACATGTCGATTAGACACTAGGCCTGTTGTATGTATGTGTGTGTAACGAAACACTTCGAAATGTTTCGGCACCGCCGGGAATTGAACCCGGGCTCTCCGTGCGTGAAGCAAGAGCGCTAGCCACCATGCCATCGGGGCGTGTACTCACCTATTTGTACTCACCTATTTGTGGTTGCAGGGGTCGATTCATAGCTCCTGGCCCCGCCTCTTCACTGATTGCTACTAGGTCCTCTCTCTCCCTGCTCCATGAGCTTTATCAAACCTAGTCTTAAAACTATGTATGGTTCCTGCCTCCACTATGTCGCTTTCTAGGCTATTCCACTTCCTGACAACTCTATGACTGAAGAAATACTTCCTAACATCCCTTTGACTCATAGGAGTCTTCAACTTCCAATTGTGACCCCTTGTTTCTGTGTCCCTCTCTGGAACATCTTGTCTCTGTCCACCTTATCTATTCCTCGCAGTATTTTATATGTCGTTATCATGTCTTCCCTAACCCTTCTGTCCTCTAGTGTCGTCAGGCCGATTTCCCTTAACCTTTCTTCGTAGGACAATCCCCTTAGCTCTGGGACTAGTCTTGTTGCAAACCTTTGCACTTTCTCTAATTTCTTGACGTGCTTGACCAGGTGTGGGTTCCAAACTGGTGCTGCATACTCCAGTATGGGCCTGACGTATATCGTGTACAGAGTCTTGAATGATTCCTTAGTGAGGTATTGGAACGCTATTCTTAGGTTTGCCAGCCGCCCGTATGCTGCAGCAGTTATCTGATTGATGTGTGCCTCAGGAGATGTGTTCGGTATTATACTCACCCCAAGATCTTTTTCTTTGAGTGAGGTTTGCAGTCTTTGGCCACCTAGACTATACTCTGTCTGCGGTCTTCTTTGCCCTTCCCCGATCTTCATGACTTTACATTTGGCAGGGTTAAATTCAAGGAGCCAGTTACTGGACCAGGCTTGTAGCCTGTCCAGGTCTCTTTGTGTGTGTGTGTGTGTGTGTGTGTGTGTGTGTGTGTGTGTGTGTGTGTGTGTGTGTGTGTGTGTGTGTGTACTCGCCTAGTTGTGGTTGTGTGTGTGTGTGTGTGTGTGTGTGTGTGTGTGTGTGTGTGTGTGTGTGTGTGTGTGTGCGCGCGCGCGCGCCCGCACCTAAATGTGGTTGCAGGGGTCGAATCTTAGTTCCTGGCCCTGTCTCAACTTGTCGCTTGTCAAAATCACTCCCTCCTAACCCCGCGGGCCGTATCGTGCCTGCTCTTAAGACTATTCTTGACTGCTAATGAACAGGTTTTATGTATCATTAAGGACCTTCAAGTAGTCGATAGGCTATAAACACAATTAATCAACCAACTGTGAATGGTAAACAGGTTACTTGTGGCCTCAATGACCCCTCGCGTAGTCGACAGACTACTTATTACCAGCAACATGCATATTGATCTGAGTAAGACCACGTCTTGTTATTAGGCACGTCATTAATATTGATTTGAGTAACATCAAGAAGGCAACACACTGATACGCCTCTGCCAGATTATCTATACTGAAGTTACAAAAGTTTTATTAAGAGTGAAATAGTTTACATTAAGAGGGAAAAAAAACTGATTGTTATTGCTGACAAAATGTGTTAGTTTTCCCTGGGATTTTACCAGTGGTTTAATTACCACTCGAACCCTCGTTACGAGTAGTAATTAAACCGCTGGACTCCAGCATCAGCAATAAACACAATGTCTATTGTATGGAGGCAATGTTTGGCCGCCTGTCTGTCTAGCACTAAGCGGACGGGGATCGATTATGAACTGTGTCTGTGTACCACTTAATTATTATTATCATGGGGGAGAACTAAATCCGTAGGGATTATACAGCGCCTATGGGGGAAGGGGGTGGAATGCATTCAGGCATAATTCAGGGAATTGGAGCAGATCCAATTCGGTAGATCAAGAGCCTCTCACCAGCATCATACCTCCCTTGAAGGGTCTCTAGCACTTAATGAACGGAAGACAGAGCCGTTGCCTCGTCATACACACAGCAGATGGATGATCGAGTTCAGACCAAGCGAGAAGTGGGAAACAAATGATAACTCGTTCATTTTGTTATGAAAGCATGAAGATTATCACAGTCATAGATTATGTGCTGCTGATGTTTATAAGAGGTGGAGACATTCTCGAAACGTCCCCTGTCGACGATGGTCATTTCTATGCTGCCATTATTATAAAAACTAATTTCTATGCTAGGTCCTTTGCTATATTAATGAGAGCAATAGCCTATGGTCCCATAATGTCATAGAATAATTTAGAAGTTTATATGCATCATTATTAGCGAGAAGCTTATTTTATATCTTTGAAACCACACACAATAACGTTATATTTGAAGTATGTCACCATGTTCTCGTAGTCAAGTTAGTTTATACAGTATAATCATACAACAAATAATATAATTTATAAATATGTTTTGTCATACAATACAGCCTAACTACAAAAAATGATTTCGAGCCCATTTCCTTCACAAGCACTTCTGTACACACTAGTCATCACAGTCCCCATCACAAAGACACCATACTATACACTTAAGAGATGCTTTTCTACACTTGCCTGCACCTCTGCAACTTATTTTTGTGCCCACAGAACAAAGAGTTCTCGAGAAGTCCTGCTCGTCATAATGGCCATAAGTGGATCCATCCAACCCGAGTCTGCTGATGATGGCATCCTGGGGGCTACCTGCTGTGCTGAACCCCAGTAGTGCCATCCTTCATACACTTTACGGTCAATATGGCTTTCCAGAGTATCTCTGGAGGGAGGAATTTACTCCATGCCTCATCCTCTCTTTGCGAACATCGGTAAATTCGCTAACGACATAAAAATAGGACGAATAATAGATTCAGAGGAATATATATACCTTTGAACTTCAAGAATATTTGGACAAGCTACAGTCGTGGACCGATAAGTGGCAGATGCAGTTCAATGTAGATAAATGCAAAATCCTATTACTCGGGACTGTAAATAACTGACAGTTATAAACTCAATATAGAGTTTGACCATACAGAATGTGAAAAGGACTTGGGTGTTATGGTGAGCATAAATCTAAAGCCAACACAGCAGCGAATAACTGTGTGTAATAAGGCTAAGTGATTGCTTTGAGTTATATAAAGAAGTGTTAGTAACATAAGTTTTAAGGCTATATTACAGCTCCATGTGTCATTAATATGGCCTCAGATTATGCAGCTCATTTCTGGTCTCCATACTAAAGGATGGATATAAATGCACTAGAGAACATATAGAAAAGGATAACAAAATTAATCCACTGTATAAGGAATCTTTCATATGAAGAAAGACTGAGAGCCCTGAACCTACACTCTTGAAAGACGTAGAATGAGGGGAGACACGACTGAAGTATACAAGTGGAAGACAGACATAAAAAAAGATAAATAGGGTACTGAGGATATGTAACCATGAAAAAATCAAAGTGATGGGATTCAAATTGGATAGGTTTAGATTTAGATAGGACGAAGGAAAGTGCTAGACCGGAAAGAGAGAAGTCGTTGAGGTCACTGAATCTAAAGCATTAAGTAGTTTTACAAATACTGCAAAGTATGGGTTAGAAAGGTAATTTAAGCTTATACCTAGGGTAGCTTTAAGTATACGTTTGAAAAAAAATTGAGTGATAAGAACTGGATTTGATGAGGACCTGACAAGATTATCAACATCAAAATTACTTCTACTGTCTCCAGTTATATAAATGGTTTAGAAACCCAACGAATTGATGAAGGAGGATTAGATTTTAGATTTTGCCACCGAAGTGGCTAGTTTATTGTGCACCCCATATCCATCCTGTGGACGGTAGCACAAGAGCATATGGATACACAAAAGGCCTAGGCACTAGGCCCAAAAAGGGTTAACAATTGTACATTTGGATTTATATCTACAGTTCACTTATCTGTTACAATAAATTTAGGAAATTTACTTAGTATAACTGGTATCTTATTTTCATTAATAAGATATCTTGACATGTCACATAGGTTATTATACTATCTCTATATTTCTCAATAAGTGGACAATTCAGCACATAGTGTTCAAGACAGTGACCATATGCCTGATCACATAATTTGCATTTAGTTTGATCATCATCTGTGTATCTCCCAAACTGCCAGAAGTACTTGTAGCCAAGCCTAAGCCTGGCCACTACAACATCAGTCAGTCTGTTCACATTGCAAGTTCCTCCATAAACATACTTATCTACGTTCATGTTATCATAGTGGGTTATAGATCTACTCAGGCTTCTAACTGCATTCCTATAGCAATCATTTTCATTATTTACTTCTCTCCTAATATTATTCCTAATGCTAGACACAGATATACCAAAGTTATATTGAAAGAGGGAGGCATATGTGCAACACTTGTATATCTTTATTATGGAAACTTTTCGCCAGCCAGTGGCTTCATCAGTCCAGTACAGAGAACAGTGAAAATGAAAAGTTTCAGGTAATCAGTCCCTCAGCCTGGAGTAGACGTGTTCAGTCCATCAGTCTTGATAACAGTACAGGAAATGCACAGAGAATGATTGGCGAAGCAGTCGGACATGGCGTCACCAGTGAAAAAATCCACAAGTGAAAGTAATTCATGCCTATACCTGGAGAGGGTTTCGGGGGTCAACGCCCCCCGAAACCCTCAGTAACAGTAACAGCCTGAACAACCAGGCTGTTACTGTTGGCCGCATGTAAACCGATGTACTAATCAGGTACTGACTTTAGGTGCCTGTCCAGAGCCTTCTTGAAGACAGCCAGGGGTCTATTAGTAATCCCCTTTATGTATGCTGGGAGGCAGTTGAACAGTTTTGGGCCCCTGACATTTATTGTGCTGTCTCTTATCGTGCTAGTGGCGCCCCTGCTTTTCACTGGGGGAACGTTGCATCGCCTGCTGAGTCTTTTGCTTTCGTAGGGAGTAGTTTTCGTGTGCAAATTTGGTACTAATCCCTCTAGGATTTTCCAAGTGTATATAATTATGTATCTCTCCCGCCTGCGTTCCAGGGAATGCAAGTCAAGGAACTCAAACCGTTCCCAGTAATTTAGGTGTTTTATCGTACTTCTGGAAATTTTTGTGCGAACTGCCCCCTTGTGAGCTGCTCACCTTGGCAAGTGCTGTTGACAGTCACCCTGAGAAAGTCCTCCCATTTACTACTGCTCTTGTAAAAAATTCCTAACTATACACGAATGAAGGATTAACTCACTTGGTGGTATGGAGTTCTCTGGTCCCTCACCCTCAGTACACTTCTTGCAATGACGGACTTATCTGGTCTTGGTGTGTCAATCTGCTCAAACCCCACAGATCGACTAAAACCTACGTTTCCCCAGAATATCATTGGCCAACTAATGCTGAGAAAATGAAAGGTCTGTCTTACTGCAGGTGGGCCTGGGAAGAGGCAAATACCCACGATACTTCGAGAAGCCTCTATAATTTTGTTGTCTCCAGGCCAAGTGTATGAGCGCCTGTTCTCCGGACTGTTTGACACGGCACATCTCGTTGCTATGGTGTCTGTACTCAAGAGGATAGCTGGCATCTCTCAGGCCCCCACCTTCATTCGAGCATGGGGTTGCCAGTTCTCCCTAGCTAATATTCGCCAATATTAAAGGTCTAAGCCTACCTATGTTAAGGTCCTAGAACTACCATAATAATATCTATGGTTACTTCTCTAATTTTAATATTTGTTACTACTGTATAAACCTACCTAAACCTTCCTTGAAGGGTAAATATCAAATAATATGTACAGTCACTACCTACACCAACTGTGTGTGAGGATGTTAAGTGCTTGTACTGATTATTTACTGCTTCCTTGTGGAAGTTATTTGGTCTCCCAATAAGTTTCCACAGTACTTACGTGTGCCATGAAGGTTCTCTGTACATTTTCTAGGTCAGAAATTTCACCTCCTTGAAAGGCGCTGTTAGTGTGCAGCAATATTCCAACCTAGATAGAACAAGCGTTCTGAAGAGTGTCATCATGGGCTAGGCATCCCTAGTTTTGAAGGTTCTCATTATCCATCCTGTCATTTTTCTAGTAGATGTGGTAGATACATTGTTGTGGTCTTTGAAAGTGAGATCCTCTGACATTATCACTCCCAGATCTTTTAGATTAGTTTTTGCTCTATCGTGTGGTTGGAATTCGTTTTATACTCCAATATAGTTTTAATTTCCTCACGTTTTCCATTTCTCTTCATAGAACTTCATATTCAGGTGTCATCTGCAAAGGAAGACATGGTGTTGTGGCATACATCCTTGTCTATGTCAGATATGAGGATGAGCAACATGATGGGGGTGAATACTATGCCTTGTGGAACAGGGCTTTTCACAGTAGCCATTTCAGACTTTACTCTCTTTATTACTACTCTGTGTTCTATTTGTAGGAAATTATAGATCCATCTACCAACTTTTCCTGTTATTCCTTTATTAAGCATTTTGTGTGCTATTACACCATGGTCAAACTTGTCGAAGGCTTTCGCAAAGTCTGTGTATACTACATCTGCATTTTGTTTGTCTTCTAGGGTACCCAGGACCTTGTCATATTGGTCCAATAGTTGGGACAGGCAGGAGCGATCTG
Source organism: Cherax destructor (assembly GCA_009830355.1). Taxonomy (NCBI): domain Eukaryota; kingdom Metazoa; phylum Arthropoda; class Malacostraca; order Decapoda; family Parastacidae; genus Cherax; species Cherax destructor. Next base: position 56,599 of record WNWK01001731.1, read on the forward strand.
CTCTAAACCCATGTTGCCCTGGGTTATGTAACTGATGGGTATCTAGATGAGTGGCGATCTTGCTTCTTAGAACCCTTTCAAAGATTTTTATAATATGGGATGTTAGTGCTATCGGTCTGTAGTTCTTTGCTATTGCTTTACTGCCCCCTTTGTGGAGTGGGGCTATGTCTTTGTTTTTAGCAGCTGTGGGATGACCCCTGTGTCCATGCTCCTTCATAGAATGCTAAAACCACGTGTTAGGGGCTTCTTGCAGTTCTTGATGAACACAGAATTCCACGAGTCCGGGCCTAGGGTATAGTGTATGGGCATGTCATTTATCTCCTTTTCAAAGTCATGTGGTGTTTGGATAATATCAGATAAGTTTGAATCTACCAAATTCTGAGTCTCGGTCATAAAACAAACAAACAAACAAACAACAAACAAATTTTATTTCATTGCAGATTGCAGATTACATGGGTATCGGAAGTTACAATGTAAATTGAGTGCAAGGAGAGCCACTGACATGCCATGGCATTAGGGGCAGCTTATTCTAGTCCTTAAAAACTATGTACTTAATATTAGAGAAATTTATTGAGTTTATTCTAGTTAAAAATTAATTTTCAAAATTACAATATGATGAAATTTTACTGTTTAAATTATTATATAATGATATTAGATTGTTACAGGTGTTAAGATTCTTGAATGATAATATGGAATTGAGATTATCTTAAGGAAAATAACATTGAGCATTTTTGACATTAACTTATAATATGAGAAGGGGGTAACATAATAGTAACATATTATTAAAAATTGAGATTATCGTATAGGACAGTAATAATGAGCATTTTTCAAAGTAGTTTATAGTATGATCATTTAGTTTTGGGTGAGTAGGTGGTTTTTGAGTTGAGTCTTAAATTGATTTTCAGACAAGATTATCTTAATATTTACTGGTAATGAATTCCAGATTCTGGGGCCCTTTATGTGCATAGAATTTTTACATAGGTTGATATGAACACGGGGTATATCAAAAAGTGATCTGTGTCTTGTGTTGAGGTCATGGGTCCTATTAAAGCTGGTGAGGAGAGTTTTGAGCAGAGGGTTTATATTATAGTGTAAAGTTTTATATATGTAGTAGGCAAAATTCTAGTCTTCGCAGATGCCATCTTGTTGAAGCATCCCTTACACAAAACTTTCCTAATATGAATCTTAGTCCTGGGTTTGTCTCTCTAGGTGCCTTTCTCATTATATTGTCAAATGCTCCGTGCTTCATAACACTCCTGACTTGACCTTATCTTTATCTCCTCATCTCCTTACCTATTCTCCTTTCCTTTATTTTCATTGCCTTTGCTGCTTTCTGCCTAGGTGGGTTCTGTCCCATGGGGTTTTGTCACGATGGAATTTGATCCAACTCTCATGGGCCATTATATCTCCTGCAGTGCTTCTCTTTTTCTTCTTGTTCTTAGACTATCTCCACTATTACTTCTACTACCCTACTACACTACTACTACTATCTCTCTGCTAAGTCTCCACCCTCTGACCTTCTTATTGCTACCTCTACCACTGTTTCACTACCTTTTTTACTACTGCTACACAACTACTACTCCTCCCTGCTCTCCACCCATCCTCATATATATTCTGGCTCCCTTCTCTTTGTACATGTGTGGCTATTTAATTGTTCCAGTCGGACCGAAAGGTAATCATAAGTTTCAGTCTGCTATGTGCGGGTTATTTGTGCAATAACTTTGCAGATATTATTATTTGTATTAAAGAAAATTTTAACTGACAATAAAACTGGTTACTGCCTTCCGGTGCATCATTTATACTCGTGTTATTGTACTGGCCAAAGTGATGAGGCTTGGCTGCCGCCAGCACTATCATAAAGATAGTATTAACACTGCTACCATCCGCTTAATTACCCTCAGTGCCAACTGATGCTCTGCTCTGTTGCCGCGGCTTCCGTTTAAAGCTTAACGACAGAATGACTTTAATGACGTAGGTCATTAAAGTTGTTCTGGCCTTCCCACGTACTACTTCATACATACATTAATATACATACACACACATATATATATATATATATATATATATATATATATATATATATATATATATATATATATATATAGGAGGTACCACCTCTAGAACTTGCTGGGGACCCTCATCCTCAGAGAAGACAATAAACGTACCTCAGGGAAAACTCGAGGTTCTCCCCGGATATATATATATATATATATATATATATATATATATATATATATATATCACACACAAACAATCTGGAGGATTGTGTGGTCTCGTGGACTAGAGCGTCATGAGTTTTCGCTCACCATGAGGTGGGCCAAAGCAGCATGGGTGCTAGTCGCAGTGGGTACATTAATATATATATAAATGGTTCAGAAAACCGACAAGTTGTTAAATTATACACATATGCAACACTTGGGTATCTTTACTGAGGAAACGTTTCGTCACACAGTGGCTTCATCAGTCCAATACAAAGGAGAATGGTGAAGAACAGGAGTAGTTTGAGATATACACAGCAACATCTTGAGATCTTAATACAGGGATTTCTTCACTTGCCTAGCGTTTAGTCATGACCTACTTCCACATTTGGATTTGTCAAGTGTGATACCACCTACGACTGCTGCACCTCACCTGCCTACAGTATATAAGCCACTTCTTCGCACATATGCTATATTCTTTTCAAGATTGATGGACTAATTACATCGACTCAAGGCTGAGGGACTGATTACCTCAAACTCCTCCTGGTATTCACCATTCTCCTTTGTATAGGACTGATGAAGCCACTGTGTGGCGAAACGTTTCCTCAATAAAGATACCCAAGTGTAGCACATGTGTCTAATTTACCCATATATATATATATATATATATATATATATATATATATATATATATATATATATATATATATATATATATATATATATATATATATATATAGGATGGGGTCCACCTCTGGTGTAAATTGTGGGTCCCATAGCCTCGGAGAAGTGGATAAAAAGGCTTCAAGGAAGAATATTTAGATTTCTTTCTGAAGCCATTTGAATATTCCACTTCCCCTACCACCCCATCTTTTGAATATGTATAAAATATATTTCAAGACAAATGACAAGAATACAATAGGGAGTAAAACAACATAGATAACAACTCAGAGCTACATGTCAAATACTTCGTCCAGCTCCCCGGCAGTGGGCCGCGTGCCCAGAATGCTGCAGGCATTTCCCCTCTGGATCGCAACACTAAGTCTCTGAAAGAGGAAGCTGGTCTCCCTGTGGTCCTTGGTTTCTATGATGAGTTTTTCACCCAGCTCTTTGAGAAACTTCAGAGCACACTTGCCCCATGCTCCAAGGGTCTCCGACCCTATTGGGATGAAGTTATAGCAAGGGGGAAGGCCTTCATATTTGCGAGTCTTCTGGGTCTCCCTGTGGCTGGCAGCTCCACCCCCTTCGGCTACGGAGTATTGCAAGTAGGTTATATATATATATATATATATATATATATATATATCGTGCCAAATAGGTAAAATTGGTCAATTAGCAAGAACTCACTTAAAATTAATGTAAAAATTAATATTTTTGTGCCAAAAGAACCTTTGAAAACTTACCTAACCTTATTATAACAAGCGCAATTTAATTTAGCCTAATCCAACTAAATATATTTTAGATAAGTTTACAATAATTTAATAATAAACAAACAAGGAAATATATTTTTTTCGTTAGGTTCAGAATGATTTTTGCGAAATTATTGCATACACAAATTTTCGCTTGCCTTATTCGGCAAGAAGTGAGTTGCTATTTAAAATAAAATCTCAAGTTGTACCTATTCGGCACGATATATATATATATATATATATATAATGATATTAAATTATATGTTAGAAAATCATTCTAATGATTCAGCAGGGTGATTTTAAAGATATGTAATAAAGAATCATTCTAATGATTCAGCATGATTTAAAATTTCCATGTAATAAAAGATATCTCTTCCTCACAGTGTATTCGTGGCTTAGCCTAATGTTCAAGACACCATAACAGTCCCATGGGAAATCAAACTTCAGAATTCTGAGCTTATCCTGACGGTTCCTCCTGTACTAGTCTAGTGATCCATGTTGAAACTTCAATGATTTCGAGCACTAGGAAACGGCCGTGATGTGGGTAGTTGCATGAGACAGTCGTCTGACAGCACAGCTGCAATGCAAAGGGAAGTCGTCTTGCCCTCGCTCGTGTCGAAGTCGTCTTGCCCTCGCTCGTGTCGAAGTCGTCTTGCCCTCGCTCGTGTCGAAGTCGTCTTGCCCTCGCTCGTGTCGAAGTCGTCTTGCCCTCGCTCGTGTCGCTATTGTTTACATGTTAGTGTCAACGTCAGATAATCTTTTAAAACATTCATTTATTCATACGATTTTTTTACAGAATATGTATTTAATGAGTTATGTACTCTAGTTGTGGATGCAGGGGTCGAGTCTGGGCATCTAATGTTGGCTAGATCGAGTTAGCTATTATAGCGTAGGTTAGGTTGTATTAGCTAGTGTGCCATCAGCTGGATCGATCCGGCTAGAAGTTCTTGAAAGTTAGCTAGCTGAAGAATATAAAAGCACTGTGGTAGATCTATTGTCCCATGGTACTTAGTTCCAACTAATTTATTTTAAAATTGCCTAAAACGTCTGCTGGTGTGGCTTCAACTGTTGTGTCAGCTGGTCTCGTGTCAGCTGCTGTCACGCGAGAGACTATAACAAACTCCAAAGAAATTATCAGTCAAGAATAACCTGACTGATAAGTGACAGGCTGGCACGCTAACTCTACATGTCAGCAGCATGCACACAAGTAATATCCTTATGAAATATTCGTGTGCAACACAGGATATTAAGTGCAAGACTCAGGAAACACACTGCGTCTTGCAAACAAATTAAATGGCGCAACACACCCAGGACTTTAAATGGAGAAAATATAAGTAGATAATATATTAGTATAAGAAATTTGTTTTATGGATCTTCGTTCTCTTTCCCAAAGTAACCCTAGTCATGAATAAGAGAGAGACGTATGCAACCTTAGGTAACTTTAATGCGGAAACCTGGCGCCCACCTGTGGCGAAAACGTTTCTATAATAAAGTTACTGAACATTCCAAACTTGTCTCTTATATATAGTTGTAGGCATTATTTACTTTTAACAACCCTACTCATGTGGTAAGTCATTCTTAAAATGAGCCGTTCGTTTTCTAGTGATGCTATCATCACCCTATACTAATGACGACGTCAGCACCATACACCAGCGATGACGTCAGCACCATACACCAGCGATGACGTCAGCACCATATACTAGTGACAATGTCAGCTCCCTATACTAGTGACAATGTCAGCTCCCTATACTAGTGACAATGTCAGCTCCCTATACTAGTGACAATGTCAGCTCCCTATACTAGTGACAATGTCAGCTCCCTATACTAGTGACAATGTCAGCTCCCTATACTAGTGACAATGTCAGCTCCTGTACTAGTGACAATGTCAGCTCCCTATACTAGTGACAATGTCAGCTCCTATACTAGTGACAATGTCAGCTCCCTATACTAGTGACAATGTCAGCTCCCTATACTAGTGACAATGTCAGCTCCCTATACTAGTGACACTGTCAGCTCCCTATACTAGTGACAATGTCAGCTCCCTATACTAGTGACAATGTCAGCTCCCTATACTAGTGACAATGTCAGCTCCCTATACTAGTGACAATGTCAGCTCCCGATACTAGTGACAATGTCAGCTCCCTATACTAGTGACAATGTCAGTTCCCTATACTAGTGACAATGTCAGTTCCCTATACTAGTGACAATGTCAGTTCCCTATACTAGTGGCAATGTCAGTTCCCTATACTAGTGACAATGTCAGCTCCCTATACTAGTGACAATGTCAGCTCCCGATACTAGTGACAATGTCAGCTCCCTATACTAGTGACAATGTCAGTTCCCTATACTAGTGACAATGTCAGTTCCCTATACTAGTGACAATGTCAGTTCCCTATACTAGTGACAATGTCAGTTCCCTATACTAGTGGCAATGTCAGTTCCTCTATGACAATTCAGTCCTATACTGTGACAATGTCAGCTCCTATACTAGTGACAATGTCAGCTCCCTATACTAGTGACAATGTCAGCTCCTATACTAGTGACAAGTCAGCTCCCTATACTAGTGACAATGTCAGCTCCCTATACTAGTGACAATGTCAGCTCCCTATACTAGTGACAATGTCAGCTCCCTATACTAGTGACAATGTCAGCTCCCTATACTAGTGACAATGTCAGCTCCCTATACTAGTGACAATGTCAGCTCCCTATACTAGTGACAATGTCAGCTCCCTATACTAGTGACAATGTCAGCTCCCTATACTAGTGACAATGTCGCTCCTATACTAGTGACAATTCATCCTATACTAGTGACAATGTCAGCTCCCTATACTAGTGACAATGTCAGCTCCTATACTAGTGACAATGACAGCTCCTATACTAGTGACAATGTCAGCTCCCTATACTAGTGACAATGTCAGCTCCCTATACTAGTGACAATGTCAGCTCCCTATACTAGTGACAATGTCAGCTCCCTATACTAGTGACAATGTCAGCTCCCTATACTAGTCACGTCATCTGCCTTGACGCTTGACGTTTTTCCATACTTCTAGTTGTTTCCTTACCAGTGACCTTTATAGGTTTTTTTACATAGTTCTGCTACTCCTCTTATCCAGAGTCTATGGATATATATTATACACATCTATTGTTTTTGACGTTTCCAATTCACTCAGAAGACTTTTCACTACATTCATTAACGTGAGGATACTATCCAGTCTTCATTGATTCGCTTTTTCTCCTCGTCTCTCTGGATTCATCAATGAAAACTTCTTTGAGGTGTGTTCAGCTCATCGTAGACTTTTATCTTGAACACGCTTTCTTCCATCCTAAAACTTATTAACTGGTTATCTTCCGTCATCGTAGTTCTGATGTGGCTATATAATAGTACTGAATAAGTACTGAATTTGCCTTTGTATCTATGTCATTACTCTGTCAATTACCCTGATTATTTTGCATGTTGCTGTTATATCTTCCCTAGTTCTGTCTTCCAATGCTCTTCCCAAATAATTTTCAAAGGCTCTTCCCATGCCTATTTATTCCTTGCTATTCTGCTTGCTTCTTTTTCTGTCATGCTCCTAATTCTGTAGTTTTCCATTTCTATACGTTTGTGCGTGTGTTCATGCATATGTGCATCCATGTGTGCATCATGTGTGCGAGCGTGTGCATATGTACCTGTGTACTATGCGAGTACTGGGGTCGAGTTGCAGCTTCTGGTCGTTTTCTGACCAGCCTAAGCCTGAAGAAATACTTAATCCTTGTTTCTCTTCTGTGTTTTCAATTTCCAGCTGTGCCTTCCTGTTCCTTTCTTCCGTCTCTCGAACAGTTTGTCCCTGTCCACCCTACAAGTTTCTTTGTTTTCTAAGTTATTATTGTATCACCCCAAGTCTTTCTGTCATCAAGTGTATGTCCCTTAGTTTTTTCTCATAGCTCATATTCCTCAGCTAAAGGACTAATTTCGTTGCAAACCTCTGCACGTTCTCTGTACTTGATTAGGTGTGGGTTCCATGCTGGTGTATCATACTAACATGGGCCTGACTTATATGTATGTGTGTGTGTGTGTGTGTGTGTGTGTACTCACCTAGTTGTGGTTGCAGGGGTCGAGTCATAGCTCCTGGCCCCGCCTCTTCACTGGCCGCTACTGGGTCACTCTCCCTGCGCCATGAGTTTTATCATACCTCTTCTTAAAGATATGAATGGATCCTGCCTCCACTACATCGCTTCCCAAACTATTCCACTTCTCGACCACTCTGTGACTGAAGAAATACTTCCTAACATCCCTGTGATTCATCTGAATCTTTAACTTCCAACTCTGTCCCCTTATTGCTGTGTCCCACCTCTGGAACATTCTGTCTCTGTCTACCTTGTCAATTCCTCTCAGTATTTTATATGTCGTTATCATGTACTCCGAATCTCTCCTGTCCTCCAGTGTCGTCAGGTCGATTTCCCTTAACCTCTCCTCGTAGGACTAGTCTTGTTGCAAACCTTTCCACTTTATCTAGTTTCTTTATATGCTTGGCTAGATGTGGGTTTCAAACTGGTGCTGCATACTCCAATATGGGCCTAACGTACACAGTGTACAGGGTCCTGAACGATTCCTCATTAAGATGTCGGAATGCTGTTCTTAGGTTTGCTAGGCGCCCGTATGCTGCAGCATTTATTTGGTTGATGTGCGCCTCAGGAGATGTGCCTGGTGTTATACTCACCCCAAGATCTTTCTCCTTGATTGAGGTTTGTAGTCTCTGGTCCCCTGGACTGTACTCCGTCTGCGGTCTTCTTTGCCCTTCCCCAATCTTCATGACTTTGCACTTGGTGGAGTTGAACTCCAGGAGCCAATTGATGGACCAGGCTTGCAGCCTGTCCAGATCCCTTTGTAGTTCTGCCTAGTCCTCGTCCGATTGAATTCTTCTCATCAACTTCACATCATCAGCAAACAGGGACACTTTGGAGTCTATTCCTTTCGTCATGTCGTTCACAAATACCAGAAACAGCACCGGTCCTAGGACTGACCCCTGTGGAACCCCACTCGTCACAGGCGCCCACTCTGTGTGTGTGTGTGTGTGTGTGTGTGTGTGTGTACTCACCTAATTGTACTCACCTAATTGTGGTTGTAGGGGTCGAGACTCAGCTCCTGGCCCTGCCTCTTCGCTGTCCGCTACTGGGACTATGCTCTCCCTGCTCCATGAGCTTTATCATACCTTGTCTTAGAACTATGTATGTTTCCCGCCTCCACTATATCGTTCTCTAGACTATTCCACTTCCTAACTACTCTATGGCTGAAGAAGTGCTTCCTAACATCCCTTTGACTCATCTGAGTCTTCAGCTTCCAGTTGTATCCCCTTGTGTCTGTGTTCCCTTTCTGAAACATCCTGTCACTATCTACCTTGTCAATTCCCCGCAGTATTTTGTATGTCTCCTCTAACCCTTCTGTCCTCCAGTGTTGTTAGTCCTATTTCCCTCAACCTTTCTTCATAGGGCAGTCCCCTGAGCTGTGGAACTAGCCTTGTCGCAAACCTTTGCACTTTCTCTAATTTCTTGACATGCTTAACCAGGTGTGGGTTCCAGACTGGTGCTGCATACTCTAGTATGGGCCTGACGTACACGGTGTACAGTGTCTTGAACGATTCCTTGTTAAGGTAACGGAACGCTAATCTTAGGTTTGCCAGTCGCCCATATGCTGCCGCGGTTATCTGGTTGATGTGTGTTTCCGGAGACGTGCTTGGCGTTATACTCACCCCAAGGTCTTTCTCCTTTGGTGAGATTTGTAGCCTTTGTCCACCTAGCCTGTACTCTGTCAGCGGTCTTCTTTGCCCTTTTCCGATCTTCATGACTTTGTATTTGGTGGGGTTAAGTTTGAGAAGCCAGTTGCTAGACCAGATGTCAAGCTTCTCCAGGTCTCTTTGAAGTCCTGCTTGGTCTTCCTCCGATGTGATTCTCCTCATTAATTTCACATCATCTGCGAACAGACACACTTTTGAGTCTATCCCGTCCGTCATGTCATTCACATATACCAAGAATAACACTGGTCCTAGGACTGACCCCTGCGTACACCGCTCGTCACAGGCGCCCATTGTGATACCTCATCGCGCACCATGACCTGTTGTTGCTTCCCTGTGAGGTATTCCCTGATCCATTCCAGTGCCCTTCCTGTTATACACGCTTGGTCTTCCAAGTTCTTTACTAATCTCATATGAGGAACTGTGTCGAAGGCCTTCCTGCAGTCCAGGAAAATGCAGTCAACCCACCCTTCTCTCTCTTGCCTTACCTCTGTGTGTGTGTACTCGCCTAATTGTGGTTGCAGGGGTCGAGACTCAGCTCCTGTGTGTGTGTGTGTGTGTGCGCGCGCGCGCGTGTGTGCGCGCTCACCTGTGTGTGTGTGCGCGCGCGCGCGCATACTCGTCGATTTATGTTTTGGGGATCAAGTCCTGGTTCATGGTCCCACGCCTTAAGCTTCAAATACTGGTATTACTGGTTTCTAGTCTTCTGAGCCTTATCGTATCTTCTCTTGAAACTATGTATGGAGTTCGCCATCACCACTTCCACATCCAGCGTGTGTCTAGCAGAACGCCTGTGGAGATACATACTGACTGGCTGTGCTTAGACTAAACCATAACAATGTGGTAGCAGAGATAACACCAGGAGGCAGCTCAGATGAAAACTCGCACACACATGAACTTTTAAATCTCTGCACCAAATTCACCTTAAACCAGCAAATAGTAGAGCCTACAAGATTAGAGAATACGCTGGACCTCATCTTCACCAACAATGATGATCTGATACGAAATGTCATCATATCAAAAACAATATACTCAGATCACAACATAATAGAGGTCCAGACATGCATGCGGGGAGCCCCAGATCAACAAAATGTGATCAGTCGCGAGGGAGCCTTCACCAAATTCAACTTCAATAACAAAAACATAAGGTGGGACCAAGTAAACCAAGTCCTAAATGATATAAACTGGGAAGATAGCCTAAGCATCACGAATCCTAACCTATGTCTAGAACAAATTAACTCTGTGGCACTTGAGGTTTGCTCAAGGCAAATTCCCTTAAGGAAAAGAAGGATAAGATGTAATCTAGAAAGAGAGAGGCGCTCCCTGTAAAGGCGAAGGCAAAGAACAAGGGAGCGACTACAAGAGGCCAATATATCTGAAATACGTAGGGAGACACTGGTCAGAGAAATAGCAAACATCGAATTAAAACTAAAGGAATCTTACAGGAATCAAGAAACGCGGGAAGAACTAAAAGCCATAAATGAAATTGAAAGAAACCCAAAGTATTTATTTTCTTATGCCAAAGCAAAGTCGAGAACAACATCCAGTATTGGGCCCCTACTAAAACGAGATGGGTCCTACACATGACAGTTACTAAAGTCCCAGTATGACTCAGTTTTTAGCGAGCCGCTAACCAGACTGAAAGTCGAAGACCTAAATGAATTTTTTATGAGTGTGCCACATAACTTGGCAGATGCATGCCTATCTGACATTACCCTGACGGCAAACGACTTCGAAAAGGCAATAAATGACATGCCCATGCACTCCGCTCCAGGCCCAGACTCATGGAACTCCGTGTTCATCAAGAACTGCAAGAAGCCCCTATCACATGCTTTTAACATCCTATGGAGAGGGAGCATGGACACTGGGGTCGTTCCGTAGTTACTAAAAACAACAGACATAGCCCCACTCCACAAAGGGGGCAGTAAAACAATAGCAAAGAACTACAGACCAATAGCACTAACGTCCCATATAAAAATCTTTGAAAGGGTTCTAAGAAGCAAGATCGCCACTCATCTAGATACCCATCAATTACACAACCAGGGCAGCATGGGTTTAGAGCAGGTCGCTCCTGTCTGTCCCAACTACTGGACCACTACGACAAGGTTCTGGATGCTCTTAGAAGACGAACAGAATGCAGATGTTATATACACAGACTTTGCAAAAGCCTTTGACAAGTGTGACCATGGTGTAATAGCACACAAAATGCGTGATAAAGGAATAACAGGAATAGTTGGTAGATGGATCTATAATTTCCTAACAAGTAGAACACAAAGAGTAGTAGTCAACAGAGTAAGGTCTGAGGCGGCTATAGTGAAAAGCTCTGTTCCACAAGGCACAGTACTCGCTCCCATCCTGTTCCTCATCCTCATATAAGCCACAGTGCAGTGTCTTCCTTTGCAGATGACACCTGAATCTGCATGACAGTGTCCACCGTTGAAGACACTGCAAGATTCCAAGCAGACATCAAAGAAATCTTTAAATGGGCTGCAGAAAACAATATGAAGTTCAATGATGAGAAATTTCAATTACTCAGATATGGAAAACGTGAGGAAATTAAAATCTCCTCGGAGTACAAAACAAATTTCAACAACACAATAGAAAGAAAAACTAATGTCAAAGACCTGGGAGTGATCATGTCAGATGATCTCACCTTCAAGGACCATAACACCGTAGCAATCGCATCTGCTAGAAAAATGACAGGATGGATAATGAAAACCTTCAAAACCAGGGATGCCAAGCCCATGTTGACACTTTTCAGGTCGCTTGTTCTATCTAGGCTGGAATATTGCTGCACACTAACTGCACCTTTCAAGGCAGGTGAAATTGCTGCTGACCTAGAAAATGTGCAGAGAACCTTCACCGCACGCATAACTGTGATAAACCACCTCAATTACTGGGAACGCTTGAAGTTCCTAAATCTGTACTCCTTAGAACGCAGGCGGGAGAGATACATAATTATATACACGTGGAAAATTCTCGAGGGATTAGTACCAAACTTGTACACGAGAGTCACTCCCTACGAAAGCAAAAGACTCGGCAGGCGATGTAACATCCCCCCAATGAAAAGCAGGGGTGCCACTAGCACGTTGAGAGACAACACAATAAGTGTCAGGGGCCCAAGACTGTTCAACTGCCTCCCAGCATAAATCAGGGGAATTACCAACAAACTCCTGGCTGTCTTCAAGTAGGCACTTGACAGGCACCTAAAGTCGGTACCTGACCAGCCAGGCTGTGGTTCGTACGTTGGACTGCGTGCGGCCAGCAGTAACAGCCTGGTTGATCAGGCTCTGATCCAATACTAGGCCTGGTCACAGACCGGGCCACAGGGGCGTTGACCCCTGGAACTCTCTCCAGGTATACTCCAGGTATACACCCAGTGTTGTGCTAGTCGACAGTATTCGCTCACATAACTTTGTGGATCGAAGCTTCGGGTTCCAGGAAAGTTGGGACCCTGTAGCGCCGCTCTCCAAATCTTTTAAAGGTTAAAAATAATCTTACCAGACACCATGAGGGAACTAATATGCAGGTGGAGGGTCATGGTGCAGGAGTTGGTAACCCAGGAGGGCACCAGCAAGTCTCGTGCAGTGCTATACGAAAGAAGAGTTTTGGCATTTATCATATTAGTTATGCTTTTTACCTTCAAAGTACATGTTGACATTTTCTTTGCATGTTGCTTTAGTGTAGGGATTCTCAACTTTTCCTCCATCATTAACCTCCTCGGCTTGATGTATTTCTTCATTTACCCCCTTACTTCCATACAAAAAAAAATAATTATGAATTAGTCAAGTGACTATTATTCACATACACACATTCTTAGCATGCTCTCTCTCTTTTTCTCTCTCTTTCTCTCTCTCTCTCCCTCTCTCTCACACACGAGGGAAAAGTCCATAGATAGGAGAAATGAAAGTGTGAATGTATGTATGGTGATAGTTGTGTGGTAGTCTGCTTGTTAAGGTAGGGTGAGTGTCTAGCTCTCGCTATCCCCTCCCCCTCTTTTTCCATTCGGTGAGAGGTAAAGTGTGAGGCTCCGGACAAGGGGATAATCACTTGACTAGCCGCTCTCAACACCACTGTAAGTATTCACAGCTGCTCCTGTCTTAATTTATTTTATTTAAGAGCTTCACTCTTAGATCAATTATGGAGACATAATTATGCTCTGCCCTGCCTTGCCTTAAAGTAAAATAATTTGTTCAAGTCTCTCACCATTTCTTTTAAAAGCCTTATGTCTACTATGAGAGTGATTATTAGAGTGGTGAGCAACTATGTCTTTTGATTTCATTACAGCCTTCTGGGCCAGCTAGGGTCATCTGGCACAAAGCCGAGGGTTTCTGATGGAGCAACTAGAACCAGAACCCAGGCAACTACGTTATTCTTCAAGTGGACGACACCTGAGTCCCTGGTATCTTGAATGACTATTTGAGTTTCCAACTTGGTTTTGGAAACATCCGTCAACCGAGTGGTTGTGGAAACATCCGTCGATCCATCAACAACAGCAAGGAGTTCAGACAAGGAACAATTCAGAGCTTCCGTGTCAAGAACATCGACACGATTATCTACCAACTAACATCTGTATGAATTAACTTTGAATTCAAGTATTATTTATCTATTTAATTTTTCATTCATGTTTAAGTGTTTAATATTTTCATAAAACTTTCTATTAAATAAAGTGTTTATCTTCATTGTTATTATTTATCTTTTCCATTTTTTTAATTTTCCTAAGGAGTAGCCAGCCTTGATTCATCTTGGCTTAAAGATTGAACCAGGACTGAGTAATAACCTACACACACACACAGTGGAGCTAAGTTTCGACCCTGCAACCACAATTAGGTGAGTACACACATTTTACAAAATGAAATTTAATTGAATTATTATTCAATTATCGGGTACATCAAATATTTACCCTTTGCCATGTAAATTTTTTACCTCCATGAGGTAAATTTACCCCTGGTTGAGAATCACTGCTTTAGTGTATCACTTGATAAACAGACTAAGTTATTGCTCTCCAGTGGCGGCTGCAACAACAGGCTCTCGTGATGTATTTACAGCCATAAGCCTCCTGAGGCTATGTCCGCCCCCGAGAACCGTAACTACTTCTTAGTGTCTGTAGATAGCAGTACCAGGACAATAACCTCTGATTCGGTCATTTTCATCTTAGATAACTACCAAAATAGATGATTTCCGGTCGCTGCACGATCCGAAAAAGTTATCCCCGTATTGCATTGTACTGCATAAGTTTCTAATGCAGTAAATACTATTGTTGATGTGCCTTAAACCAGGAAAGGCATTCAGATTTCACATGAAAACTAAAACCCAAATTTCTTAAATAAAAATGGCAAATTAAGAAATACACAGCTCCAATGTATTTTAAACCTTCCACTAAGAAACACGACCTATGAAGCTAAACAGAAGAGGCATTCTCTTGGTATCTCAGATAGACCAATATCCTAAAATAAACAGCACATTAAGTTTGGAGCAGCTAAGATGTATTATCAAGTTATCAGCGTTGAAGGTTGACGTGAATTTAATGAGTCACTCAGAATATATTGTATGATATCCCGTATTTCATTTTTCCCATTTCTTTCATTAAAAAATTCAAATTGGGGCCGACAATCAAAAATCAATTCAAAATTTTCTCTAAGACTGACCAGCATTTAAGGTTCAATCAAGTAAGAAAGTAAGTTAGTATTGAGATTTTGTTTAGGTTGTGTTGATAATGGTCTTAAAGGCACATAAAATTTCATTATGTAGAATTACCCTGGGATGACCCAAGAAAGTTCAACACTGCGAATAGGCATTCTTTAATTACTGACATCAATAACATTAAAAAAAATGACAAATTGGGACTAACAGCCTAATAACAATGGAGCCTTTTATTCTGGAAAACGCACCTGGGACGAAAATTTTATGGAAATAGTATAAAATGCCGAGAAGTAGATGAGTAAGACATGTGCAACACTTGGGTATCTTTACTGATAAACGTTTCGTCTACACAGAAGGCGTCTTCAGTCAAATACAGAGATGACTAAATATGGAGACAGTACAAGCAGTGGTGCGGTAAAGATGATGTGATTAGTCCGTTAACCTTGATGTAGTAGTTTTCGAGGTGGTCAGTGCCTAAGCCAGGAGAAGAGTTCGACTCCATATTATGGAACAAGTAATGCCCATGTGTCTTACTCATGAAAATTTAAAGCCGATCAGAATAGACGTTCTCTATCTCCCAGATTCCAACGATTCTATATTTTAAGCTAATTTAGTACATTAACAAATGTGCAAATTTGCCCATACACAAACTTAACTTATCGGGTACTATTCTGTCTAAGATGCATCAGCAATAAAATAATGAAGTGGTTCAGAACTACACTCAGATATATTTAATGTGATAAAACAGGAATAAAAATATTCACACTATTTTAGATTTACAATTGCCAAATGTTCACCTACACACTTCACTATCCGCCATCTTCGAAGTAGGACGCACATTTTTAAAGCATTTGAAGCCAAGCAGCAGAGGCTTTTTAAAGTTACTGGACTTTTTCCATTGATCATGGAGAACCTGCACATGCCAAAAATTGCATTAACTCTTTACCTGGTAAAGTGAATGACAGTTGAAAGGTATCGGATAAAGCGTTCTGATGTTATAAACAAAAAGTCTGAAGGACAAAAAATTAAAAAGAAAAATTCAGGCAAACACCTGAAGGTCCGACGTCATTGATAACTGATAATTATTTTCTAGAACAACAACAATGAATTTAATGACAGGATGCAATATTAAGTATTATTACTAAAGTGCCATCTCTAGTGCAATATTAAGTATTATTACTACAGTGCCATCTCTAGTGCAATATTAAGTATTATTACTACAGTGCCATCTCTAGTGCAATATTAAGTATTATTACTACAGTGCCATCTATAGTGCAATATTAAGTATTATTACTACAGTGCCATCTCTAGTGCAATATTAAGTATTATTACTACAGTGCCATCACTAGTGCAATATTAAGTATTATTACTACAGTGCCATCTCTAGTGCAATATTAAGTATTATTACTACAGTGCCATCTCTAGTGCAATATTAAGTATTATTACTACAGTATCATCACTAGTGCAATATTAAGTATTATTACTACAGTACCATCACTAGTGCAATATTAAGTATTATTACTACAGTACCATCACTAGTGCAATATTAAGTATTATTACTACAGTACCATCACTAGTGCAATATTAAGTATTATTACTAAGTCATCCTAGTGCAATATTAAGTAATATTACTACAGTATCATCACTAGTGCAATATTAAGTATTATTACTACAGTATCATCTCTAGTGCAATATTAAGTATTATTACTACAGTGCCATCACTAGTGCAATATTAAGTATTATTACTACAGTACCATCACTAGTGCAATATTAAGTATTATTACTACAGTATCATCTCTAGTGCAATATTAAGTATTATTACTACAGTACCATCACTAGAGCAATATTAAGTATTATTACTACAGTGCCATCTCTAGTGCAATATTAAGTATTATTACTACAGTACCATCACTAGTGTAATATTAAGTATTGTTACTACAGTATCATCACTAGTGCAATATTAAGTATTATTACTACAGTATCATCTCTAGTGCAATATTAAGTATTATTACTACAGTACCATCACTAGTGCAATATTAAGTATTATTACTACAGTATCATCTCTAGTGCAATATTAAGTATTATTACTACAGTATCATCACTAGTGCAATATTAAGTATTATTACTACAGTATAATCTCTAGTGCAATATTAAGTATTATTACTACAGTACCATCACTAGTGCAATATTAAGTATTATTACTACAGTACCATCTCTAGTGCAATATTAAGTATTA
The DNA here is from genome assembly GCA_009830355.1 of Cherax destructor. Taxonomy (NCBI): domain Eukaryota; kingdom Metazoa; phylum Arthropoda; class Malacostraca; order Decapoda; family Parastacidae; genus Cherax; species Cherax destructor. The sequence goes on from WNWK01001731.1 coordinate 73,856, forward strand.
TTACTACAGTGCCATCACTAGTGCAATATTAAGTATTATTACTACAGTACCATCACTAGTGCAATATTAAGTATTATTACTACAGTGCCATCTCTAGTGCAATATTAAGTATTATTACTACAGTGCCATCTCTAGTGCAATATTAAGTATTATTACTACAGTGCCATCACTAGTGCAATATTAAGTATTATTACTACAGTACCATCACTAGTGCAATATTAAGTATTATTACTACAGTACCATCACTAGTGCAATATTAAGTATTATTACTACAGTATCATCTCTAGTGCAATATTAAGTATTGTTACTACAGTATCATCACTAGTGCAATATTAAGTATTATTACTACAGTATCATCTCTAGTGCAATATTAAGTATTATTACTACAGTACCATCACTAGTGCAATATTAAGTATTATTACTACAGTATCATCTCTAGTGCAATATTAAGTATTATTACTACAGTATCATCACTAGTGCAATATTAAGTATTATTACTACAGTATCATCTCTAGTGCAATATTAAGTATTATTACTACAGTATCATCACTAGTGCAATATTAAGTATTATTACTACAGTATCATCTCTAGTGCAATATTAAGTATTATTACTACAGTGCCATCACTGTAACGGTCGGAAAATCCTACGAGATTTTCCACATGAAGGACTAAACAGTGATAATATCAAAGGATCTCACCGTCAAGGACCACAACAGTGTCATTATTACAACTGCGAAGAAAATGATAGGATGGATAATTATCCATGAGAACCTTCCAACTAAGGGATGCCAGGCCAATGGTGATCCACTTTAAGTCACTTGTTCTATCTAGGCTGGAATACTGCTGTACACTGCAAGAGAAATTGCAGATCTGGAGAAAGTAAAGAGGACGTTCACTGACGTATAAGTTCAGTAAAGCACCTCAATTGCGGGGAATATTTGAAGTCCCCAGGTAAATCATAATTTACACCTGGAAAATCCTACAGGGACTAGTCCCTAAATCTTCACACAAAAATGACTCCCTATGAAAGCAAAAGACTCGGCAGACGATGCAATATCCTCTCAATGAAAAGCAAGGGTGCCGTGAGCACACAGAGAAAACAGTGTCAGGGGCCTCCTATCATACATAAGGGAGATTACCAATAGACCCCTATTTGTTTTTAAGAGGAAACTGGACCGATACCTAAAGCCAGTGCCTGACCAGCCTGGCTGTGGTTCGTACGTTGGATTGCGTATGGCCAGCAAAAGCAGCCTGGTTATCAGGCCTTGATCCACAATGAGGCCTGGTCATGGACCGGGACGCAGGGGGCCTTGACACCCGGAACTCTCTCTATGTAGACTCCAAGTAGGTAGACAATGTTATGATCATATAAGACAAGGTAGGGGCACAATGCTAATAATTTTTTTTAAGCGAAATCTTGGGGGTAAAAGTAGTAGTGTTGGCGAAGGCTGGCGCCGGGCCAGCACACGGCCGCTGCTCCTTCCATCCAGAACACATATTTAAGGAAGCCAGCCCACACTGCCTCAACCACAGTGGTAACCACAGAGTCAGCACCCGTATGATAGTGGTAACCACAGATACCCAGCACCAGTATAACAGTAGTAACCACACATACTCAACACCAATATGACAGTGGTAACCACAGATACCCAGTACCAGTATGACAGTGGTAACCACAGATACCCAGCACCAGTATGACAGTGGTAACCACAGATACCCAGCACCAGTATGACAGTGGTAACCACAGATACCCAGTACCAGTATGACAGTGGTAACCACAGATACCCAGCACCAGTATGACAGTGGTAACCACAGATACCCAGCACCAGTATGACAGTGGTAACCACAGATACCCAGTACCAGTATGACAGAGGTAACTACAGATACCCTGCACCAGTATGACAGTGGTAACCACAGATACCCAGCACCAGTATGACAGTGGTAACCACAGATACCCAGCACCAGTATGACAGTGGTAACCACAGATACCCAGTACCAGTATGACAGTGGTAACTACAGATACCCAGCACCCGAGTTAGTTTGGTAGCTTTATCACACACCTTATACTCATGCTGTGGGTGGCAGTGTTAATCTGTAATTCAGTTTAAACTAATTTTCCATGTGCATTATCACCATATCCTTACCCAATCAACTCGACTATGACGCTTCTACCACCTCTACCACCACCCACGCTCCCAACCACCACCCACGCTCCCAACCACCACCTCAACCACCACACACGCTCCCAACCACCACCTCTACCACGACCTCTACCACCATCCACGCTCCCCACCACCACCTCTACCACCACCCACGCTCCCCACCACCACCTCTACCACCACCCACGCTCCCAACCACCACCTCTACCACCACCCACGCTCCCAACCACCACCTCAACCACCACACACGCTCCCAACCACCACCTCTACCACCACCCACGCTCCCAACCACCACCTCTACCACCACCCACGCTCCCAACCACCACCTCTACCACCACCCACGCTCCCAACCACCACCTCTACCACCACCCACGCTCCCAACCACCACCTCTACCACCACCCACGCTCCCAACCACCACCTCTACCACCACCCACGCTCCCAACCACCACCTCTACCACCACCCACGCTCCCAACCGATGAAAAAACACTACTCGGCATCACCTTAATCAATACTCATCTTTGTAATGTAAACACTGAACCCTCATTCCTTGCTAATACAAAATTTTACGCGTTTTTTTAAAACAGTGATCCTGTCTGGTACTATAAAAGTTTTATTTAGTGACATTCGACGTTTTGTGTTGAAGATTAAATTACTGATTATCATCATTAAAGAGACGTTTACTTTATAAAGATAATATGGAGATTCAATGAGTTCTCTACGACATTGAAAAGGTTTCGTGAGAGCTAAGATTATATTTATAAGTTAGAAGGGCTCTAGCTCTAGAAATGAGATAAGAAAAGGGAGAGCTCAGGGAAGAGGCTAAGAAGGTTCTGGCTAAGTTGTGGTGACTTGGGTGATCGGAGATTGTCAGAAAGTACATCGTTTTGTAAGTGAGCTGTGATTGCATTTCAACACAGCTTCATTATTCGTGAAATCAATCAGTCTTTAGGACCTATTACAAGTTGCTGGTAAATGATCGTCACAGTGATCACATATTATTGTGCAGATACCCTGACAGGGCATTATGGGGAGACATAGCAGAACAGCCCGTTATTTAACCACGTTTGCTCATATGTTAGCGGGTTTTTTAAGTCATTCGGATTGATTTACCAGTTTATCATATTTACTCAATTTGGTGAGGTGTAGTGGTGGGAAGATAGGTGAAAAAATTCCACTATGTCAGGTTCTGGGATCATCTGCAGCAGTAACGAAAACATAAGTGAGTAGCGCTGCCAGGTCATGAGTAGGCGACTGTGTCCACATAGGATATTTAATACTAGGGGTTTTGTATGGCTGATTCTGTTCTATAGTATTACCTGTTTGATTGCCTTAGGCAGTGTGTATATCATGTTTACAATCAATGTGTGCTGTGAATATTATGCACAGAATAAGGATGAAAGAAGTTAGAAGACAGTGTTGTGGTATGAAAGGATTAATTCAGAGAGCAGCGGATGAATTAAGATAGTTTAATTATTTATAAAGAATTGAGAATAGGGTGCCAAGAAGATATATAAATTTGGGGTAGATGAAAGGTGTAGAGCAGGGTTTTCAAACTAGGTTCCAAGGAACACCAGGGTTCTGCGCAAGCTTGTGGTTCCATGAGAACTTTCATAACTGGGAGAAAAAGGCGAAATCATTATACATCCTTATTCTGTTTATTGCATTTGTTTTAATGGGGTGATTTATATAAAAAAAATGTCTGGGTAGAAGATCTTTGAGATTCATTTAAAATATTTTATTGTGACAGGTGAGATGTTCAAAGCTTAGAACTTTAAGAGAAAACTACCAACTCTCTGAAGATCTTGTAATATGCTGCATCCACATATTTACACCAAGAAACAAGAATGCTTCTTGTGAACACAAAGGTGATTACATTGGTCAGTAAAGCATCTCTACCAGCGAAACTTTTTTGATGTGCTATATAAATTCTTTGACGATAATTCCAAAACTGTTTTCGGGTCTTCGAGATAAAACCATACATTTTTTTTTTTGCATTTAATAGGCAAAGTCAGCAACCATTAATAATGGGATATTTCACATTCTTGAAATATGTATAAACCTACATCATTTAGTTTTGTGGGGTAAACACTCAAACTATGCCACTTTTGGGATTCCATGGATTGAATATGTGATCAGTGATTAAGAGACTCTCGTACATCTGGTACGAGTGTTGGGATCGCAGAGGCCTACAGTAGGCCCCCCGAAAGGATGAGGCAAAACACAGCCGATTCTCGCAACTTTGATGCCTATATAGTGGCACTTCTAGTGCTCCAACAAATTCTTGATCAGGTAGTTTGTACTAATTGTTGGTGGCAAGAAACGAATAGAAGAGCCCTCGTTCCTATCAATTAGGTCGCCTTAAGACGGCCTTTCAACACATTTTACCATTAAATTCCGCCACTTTGGCGTCTATTTGGGGACATTTCTAGTGCCCAAATCAAAAGAAGCTTCGGTTACTTCTTGAGAATATCCTCTGTGCTAATTGATAGTGACAAGAAACTACCAGTCAAGTCTTTATTTTTAGGCCACCTCAGAGTAGGTCATTTAGCCCTTTTCCTATTAAAATCAACTTATTTCTAATTCAAAATGGAGACGAAAATCAACATTGTGGTTAATCATCTACTACAGCATCCTTCCTGCTCTCCATTAATCACGTCACCAATCCCATCATATGACCGAGTAATCCTCGATTATGAATTCTTAAAACACACAAATATCGACGTTTCTTACTCCAAGAGAAAAATCGTTATCTCTGTTTCAAAGTTATTGTATATTTTTTCTCTAGCTCAATAAACTGGGGGGGAGGGGTGAGAACAAATTTGGAATCATGGTTTAAAACAGGTTCGGAAAAAATGTGTTTAAATCTTTGATGAAAAACTAAAGTTTGATTTGCTGACCAGTGTTATCAGTGTTCACTCTGGTTTATCAAGTTTGGAGATCAATGTTTGTGTGTTGTCTAGCATTCCGAGTAACTAAATAAGCATGATTTTAAGGAAGAATCTATTTTGGCTAGGTTATAAGAGCGTCACTAATAACCTTCATATGTCTTTTTTAACGATTCCTGTGTTTAATAATGACTAGAATAAAATTATAATAAACTATTTTTTATAATAAAAGTATTGCATCAAGTAATATATAATGTCAGCTTCTGTGACAATGAGAAGGTGAATCAACCCCACCAGCTTCGTAGGATTCCTTCCTGGGCATCAAGGTATGACTACTCCTGATACTATTAGGGAATACATCTTTGCCCTTGAAGCTGAAAACAAAGACATCAAAGCAAAACTAGTGAAATATGAATCCAAGCTAACTAACCTTGAGATCAAGATCCAAAACCTTGAAGAGAAGATTACATCGGGAAATACTGACACAGAAAATGCTCAACAAACAGTTATAACCAGTCACACCGATCAAATAACAACTCTGAATATGAAGGTGGAAGCAGCAATCAAGGACTGGAATAACAACATGCACACTCGACTTGATGAATATCTTGATTTTCAAGATGACAAAACCGAACAAGATAACTTGTCTGATACAGTTATAATAAACAGCAACCACATTCCCAGAGACATAACTCAATCCCAGTGCAAGGAAACTGCTATCAACATATTACAAGACCACCTACAAGGTTAATGTGCAAAGGAATGAAATCAAGGAAACACGATTGCTAGGAAAACAAGGTAAACCTAGTATAATGATCAGACTTCATCATATGATACAAAAAGAACCTAACTAAATCAGCAATTACAATGAAATGTGGAGTATACATCAACGAGTGCCTAACCAGGAAACGTCAAAACCTTCTGTTTAGGCTGAGAAAACTTAAACTGGAGAACAAAATCCATCAGTGCTTCGCTCGTGATGGGAAAATACTAGTTCGAAAAGTATCAACAGGTCAGCAATTTTCTATATCAAACGAACGTGATCTCACCAACTTCCTTAGACAAGCTGACATTACCATTACTGATTAGCCTATTGTCCTCAACACATAATATACGTGTGCTGTATTAGTGTATTTACTACTACTTTGTGAAATTTTTGTACTATATACTAGCTAGTACCAACTACCTCATACACTATGTACTTTACTTTTAGTGCTATTACTTGCTTCAACTTTATAATATAAATCAAATCTTGCTTCTAAGTTAATTTTATATCATATTTACTATCTGTCCATTTAATTTAATCCCCATTTATATATTCTCTTGAAATAGTTCCCAGCAAATCAATACCTAGTACTGCCTTTCATCCAATAATTCATTTTACTTAAGGTGCTAATTCTGGTGCTAAAGTGTTTTACTCTTTTTATTTACTATTATATTCCCTAAAGTGTTAACTTGTAATTAAGGTGCTATTTTTGGTGCTAAAGTGTTTTACTCTTTTTATTTACTATTATATTCCCTAAAGTGTTAACCCTCATTGTTTACTATTATATTCCCTAGATTTTATCTAAAAATCTAACTGCCACAGTTCTCTTATTAATTTTTATTATAATAATTAAGGTGCTAACTCAGGTACTAATTTACTTTACTTTCATTGTTTGCTATCATTTTCCCTAGCTCCTTTATTCCCAGCTTTAGTAAACTACCATAGTTCAATTAATTGCATTTGTATAAATTGACTAAGGTACAAATTCACGTGCCAAGAACTCTGTCAAATACCCTGTATCTCTACAAACTCTTATTAAAAATTTGTAATAATCAAATAGTTCCTAAGCATTTATTCTAGTATCATATTATTAAGTTTAGTATTATCTATTCTTCTCAGGTCTAGTTATAGAATCACATCAAATCTTATGATTACAGGAATTGATCCTGATATCAACCTATTATTAAATGACTTACATGATTCCAACAGCAACTGTAACTATTACACAGCAGATCAAGCAAAGACATTACTCAGAGCCAACAATAACATAACTATCTTCAATTACAATGTTAGATCTTTGAGCAAACATTATGATGACCTCACAGCACTACTCCAATCCCTCCAGACCAATATGTCAATCATCACACTCACTGAGACCTGGCTGAAGCCTGATACTACAGATGTCTATGGCATCCCAGGTTACACAGCCATTCACAATTGCAGGACAGATCAGCGAGGGGTGGAATACTATATATTACTCAGATCAACTTGAATGTATCAATAACTCTTGCATAAGGGATGAGCATGGAGAATATATTATAGCTAAATTTAAATCAAAAGACCTGCAAAACCCCTCACAGTGATAAACATCTACAGATTACCACAGTCAAACATTCACCAATTTAGTGAAAAACTAGGTAACCTAATAACTGATGCACACATGAACAAAGACCATTTGCTGCTCACAGGAGACTTCAATATAAATCTCCTACATGACCAGGACCCACAAGTAACAGAATTCACAAACACTATGAGCAACTGCTTGTTACTACCAACAATATCAAAACCTACAAGAATCTCCGAGACTAGTACCTCACTACTAGACCACATCTGGACTAATACTATAGCCCTCTAAAATCAGGCATCATCACAGACAACACCACAGACCACTATCCGACCTTTCTCATAACTAATCTTGGTAAATTGCCCCTAGATATTACAAAAGTTACCTTCAGACTACATAATGAGTCAGCTGTAAATAACTTTATAACAGCTATGATTAACATTGACTGGCATAATGAGTTAGAAACATATACAGATACTAATGAATGCATCAAGAATTTCCTTAACAAAACCCACCACCTCTATAACAAACATTGCCCTAAAAACTAAACAGATCACAGCTAAGAGACTTAACAATCCCTGGCTAACACCCAGCATCCTTAAATCCATTAACAAAAGGCACCAATATGAAAAACAATACAGAAGGGGTCTAATAACCAGAGAACAATCCAAACGCTACTCATCAACCCTTACCAGCCTGATAAGGAGATCAAAAAAATTGTATTATGAGAACAGACTCCAGAACATAAAAGGTGATATGAAAAAGACCTGGAAGACCCTATCTGCAATTCTAGGAAATAATAAGATAGCGAAAACAACACCATCAAATTATCAAGAGCAGATGAACCCTACTCTCACCTACTGAGACAGCAAACAGACTTAATGTTTTCTTTCCACCATAGGAAAGAATCTAGCGAGTAAAATCCCAAGCTCAAACACCCGTCCAACAGACTACCTCACAAACACCTACCCTAATACGCTATTCTAGCTCCTACCAACCCAATTGAAGTCTCGCTCATAATCAACACCCTTAAAAACAAGGCAGGAGACATAAACAGCCTACCAACTTTTATGTACAAAAAAACTTCACAGGTACTGTCACCAATCATAGCAACACTATTCAATAAATCCATTGAAGCCTCTACCTTTCCATCAATTCTCAAAATAGCTAGGGTCACCCGATCCACAAAGGAGGTGATCAAACAGACCTGAATAATTATAGACCAATTTCTAATTTACCATTGCTTTCTAAAATCTTCGAAAAATTAATTCATAGACAAATCTATTCCTACCTCGTCTCACACAATGTACTCAACCCCTGTCAATTTGGATTCAGGACAAACAAGAGCACAAACGATGCTATTACACACATGTTGGAGTTAATATATACAGCACTTGAGAAAAAGAAGTCCCACTGGGAATCTTCATTGATCTCCGCAAAGCTTTTGATACAGTCGACCATGATTTACTGCTCACAAAATTAGCACACTATGGTATAAGGGGCACCCACTCAACTACCTAAAATCATACCTCACCAACAGAAGCCAATACGTGTACACAAATGGAGAGAACTCTTCCACACAACCAAGTACAATCGGAGTCCTCAAGGAAGTGTCCTGGGGCCACTCCTATTCCTCATTTACATAAATGACCTACCGAATGCATCACAACACTCAAACCCATTTTATTTGCAGATGACACAACATATGTCTTCTCACCCAAATCCAGTTATACTGGCCAACACTGTTAATGCCGAATTACAGAAAATATCAACATGGATGACGACTAACAAGCTTACTCTCAATACTGACAAGACCTACTTCATACAGTTTGGAAGCAAAGTCACAAATGTTCCACTTAACATAACACTTAATGGTACACCCATCACAAGACTCACAGAGGGAAAATTCCTAGGAATCCACCTTGACAGTAGCCTTAAATTCCAAACACATATACAACAAATTTCCAAGAAAATCTCGAAGACAGTAGGCATATTATCAAAGATACGCTATTATGTACCTCAATCAGCTCTCTTGCACTCTATCATTCACTTATCTACCCGTATCTCACCTATGGAATCTGTGCATGGGGATCAACAACGTTAAATCACCTTAGACCACTCATAACACAACAAAAGGCCGCAGTCAGAATGATAACAAATTCCACTCTAGACAGCATACTCCTCCAATATTCAAAAGTCTCAAACTACTCACCGTAAAGAACATTCATACTTACTCTTGTGCCTACTACATATATAAAACTTTACACTCTAATATAAACCCTCTGCTCAAAACTTCCTCACCAACTTTAATAGGACCCATGACCACAACACACGACACAGATCACTTTTGATATACCCGTGTTCATATCAACCTATGTAAAAATTCTATGCACATAAAGGGCCCCAGAATCTGGAATTCATTACCAGTAAATATTAAGATAATCTTGTCTGAAAATCAATTTAAGACTCAACTCAAAACCACCTACTCACCCAAACCTAAATGATCATGCTATAAACTACTTTGAAAAATGCGCATTGTTACTTTCCTATACGATAATCTCAATTTTTAGTAATATGTTACTATTATGTTACCCCCTACTCATATTATAAGTTAATGTCAAAAATGCTCAATGTTATTTTCCTTACGATAATCTCAATTCCATATTATCATTCAAGAATCTTAACACCTGTAACAATCTAAGATCTAATATCATTATATAATAATTTAAACAGTAAAATTTCATCATATTGTAATTTTGAAAATAATTTTTAACTAGAATAAACTCAATAAATTTCTCTAATATTAAGTACCTAGTTTTTAAGGACTAGAATAAGCTGCCCCTAATGCCATGGCATGTCAGTGGCTCTCCTTGCACTCAATTTACATTGTAACTTCCAATACCCATGTAACCTGCAATGAAATAAAATTTGTTTGTTTGTTTGTTTGTTTGTTGTTCTGGGATAAGATTCACTTATTATTTTTAAGAGAGTTTTCTTGGCTAAAAAATGTTTGAAGGTTCTGGTGTTAGGAATGTCCCTGGAAGAACAGGAGGGAGGGTTTAAAGGAGATTTTGAGTTTTAGGGGCTTAAGCATCCAGCAAGCGTGTGTGAGCGTTTGAGTTCTGACGGTAGGAAATAAAGTGCCTGCGCTATGAAGGATGGGTGGAGATGTGGCGGTTCGGATGGTCATCTAACCTGTGATGTCCATACATTTTTGGCATTTGGCGCACAACCCTAAGGTCCTGTTTCGATTCCCAGTCACAGCGAAATACAGAGGTAAGTTTCTTGCCCAACTAGCAGAAAAAACTGATACTTGTGTCTTAGTTGAATGTTGTTTGTGGCATCAAGAACTAAAGTTACTATGCATTTGTGATAGAAAACTCCGTTCCTGCTGGAAGTCACGACTCTAGTCCTCCCATACCTAAAATAATTTCCTCAATTTCCAAGAACTAACCACCTCATTGTTCCAACTTCACCACCCTCCCACAACTCCTAACCACTCACCGCCATAACACTTGCCCCCACCCACAACCCTCTCACCCCCGTCCCACTCGTTTCCATCAGGACCTCCCCATTACTACTCCACCCCACCTCGATGACCTCAACACCTTCATTAATTCGGCTAACTTGCAACAACAGTGACAATCAGGAACTACATGAAAATCCCATCACAATACTGGGGTACAATGATCTGGAAAATTTTCATTTCGAAATTAGATCACTCGGTGTTGCCACTAAGTGATGGAATTGAGTTGGCACAGAGTGTAGCCACTGAGTGTTGGCACTGAATGCTGGCACTGATTATAGCCAATGATCATAGCAATGCTATCTGTTCAGTATGTTTTGTCTGGATATTGGAAACGGGAGATCTAAACAGTCACGGGTTGTTTTTGGCTCATTGCCAACGGAGGTGCGCTCTGCCAGCACTGTATTACGGTAGTTTTTGTACTGATTGTTTCTTAAGAAATCTACTGACTAAAGAGGTCTCCAGGACATTGCTCAGGTTGAGAGAATGTTATCCTGACTAACAGCTAAATATCTTAAGTAATTGCACACGTGCAATTACCTCAACTTATCAGTATCATATATCAGAGTTCTGCCATTGCGAGTGTCCAAAATCAACAAATTCTCGGTGTCATAGAGAAAGGGATTGCCAAGGGTGTCAGTGATTTGAACCAGATTTAAAGCCTTCCGCTTGAATCATTTCTGGGTAAAAATGTTTTCTTCGTGGTGGTGATGAAAGCCGTTATTTTCAGTCGAGTATTTCCTCTCAAACTTATCCAGAGAAGCTTGTTCAGGGCCGCGGCTACCGTCGATTTCATGAAAGAAAGGAATTTTCTGAATCAAAAAGCACACGAACCATGACCACGTCACTGTTTTGCCCACGGGCCTTCTCTAACGGCATTGGGACAACCCAGGGGACCTTCTCTACTAATTCCTTTCTGATACAAGGGGTAGACTTTCCATGTCAGGGATGCACACAAGAATGCAACTGGCATAATTCTGGTGATCCAAGGCAAGGAATCATGGAGCTACGGAGACTAGTGCTCTTGATGAGCTCGAATGAAGAGGTTAAAAATTTCTCAGTAGTGGTAAGTAAATACTTTTGAGGATCCTATTTTGCCTCAAGTACTGTCTGGATTTAGAGCTTCTCCTAAATATAAAGTAATTTGGACTCGAGTGTACGCTGTCCAGTAACTCATCCTGAGAGGAAGGTAGGCCTACCTTTCACTCATTCTGAGTGAAAGGTAGGCAAAAACACTTTTTTGGTCATTAAAACTCCCAGAATGACCTGGGTTACTGGTCTCCAGCATAAAATTCATATTTAGCCTACCTATCTACACACCACTGTACAGAATTGTAGAGATTAAAATTCACTGTTGCCAGATTACATAACGAGAGAAAAAGTTAGGGTCTTCTATCAAGTCTGCCCTGGACATTTTGTAAGTGAAACAAGAGAGTGATGTTAGCCACCAGTGTAACCTTCGAGATTGTACGTTCTCTCCTGCTAATTGTATTTACCAAGAGCTATGACTAAGCCGCGACTCATGTGAAACACTGACTGAAAAATATCCAGGAGCTGGGTGTGGGTGAGCAGCGATGGACGGCCTCACAAATTCACGATATATGCAGTTTAATTTAATTCCTTTTTTCTTTAGGAAATAAAATATAATTGATATTAGTATACAAATAAATTATATAAACTCTCTCTCTCTTTCAAAAGCATCAATATACGGCCCGCATAGATACAAAGTATTTAATTTACTGGGAACGCCTGAAACTCCTAAATATATACTACCTGGAGAGGAGAGAGAAATACATGATAATATAATATAATTATATATATATATATATATATATATATATATATATATATATATATATATATATATATATGAGAGAGAGAGAGAGAGAGAGAGAGGTAGGTACTTGAGGGCCTAGTCCCATATCTGCACACTGCCATATTATACAGGAGTGAGGGATACTGGACTTAGTGCAGAATAAACCCAGTGAAAAGCAGGGGGTGCCGTGGGCACAATGAGAGAACATTGTATCAATGTCCGTGGTCCCATAACATTCAGCATCTAACCAGAAGATATCAGAAACACCACAAGGACAAACATAGAAGTTTTCCAGATAAAACTGGGCAAGTATCTCCGCCAAAGACCAGATCAACCAGGCTGTGAGCTAACTGGCCACAGGAACAGCCTGGTTAACCAGGCAATCACCAGACGAGCCTGGCCCGGAGACCGGGCTTCGTCAGTAGAAAAACTCTCGAAACTAATCAAAGGTACATTGAAGGTATGCACTTAGCTTTCCTCATTTCTCTACAGGCCGTCTCACCCTTCAAAAGAGTGCCTCGATGTGATGCTCTTGTGATTTTTTTGATTCAAGAGATTGAAACTACTCTCCTCTTCTCTGGATCAGACCTGATTTCCTCCCATTCTCCAGGAGCTGAAAGACCCGGACGATTTCAGTGCTTGCCAAGAAACAACAATAACCCACAGGTTAAGTTAAGGAAAACAACAACAACAGAAGTGCCTCTCCCAACATATGTACCCCACTTGTGTACTCTGAGTTACAGCTTTAACTGGACAGTCTCCCCCACCAGACCTCAGCCCCAGAGCCTCGAGGGCAGCCTCGCTCGACCCAACACAAGCCAGCTAAATATAACAGTCAGAAAGGTTGAAAAAATTCTCATTAGATGATCCAGGGAAACATATGTGAACCCTAAAAATTATACTGAATATGGAAAAATTCATGGGGAGGTTTGCGTACTGATATGTGCGCGCCGGGCACATGCTCACGTAATTACGTCCCCCTTTCCCTACAAAAACACTATTATGTAATATGCACCTCTGTAAATGTTGCAGTGCGAATGTATGAACTTATACATTATAAAAGCATGTTTGCCTCTGAGTACAGACGGCTTCGTGAAGTTATCGACTTAACCATACTCTCCTGGTTGCTACAGTGAAAGCGAATCCATAAAACAAGTTACTCTGATCCTTTCTTTCCAAGTAGATGATCGCCCTGGTAGATATTCATCCAGGTAGAAAGTAATTCTGATCGATGGCTGCCCGGGTAGATAATCGTCCAGGCAGATGGTCGTCCAGGTAAATGGTCGTTCAGACTTATGGTCGTCTGAGTAGGTGGTTACCCAGGCAGATCTTCTATGCAGATGGTTGCCCAGGTAAATGGTCGTCCAGGTAGATAGTCGTCTTGATAGATATTCATCAGTTACGCATATTTTTTCTTACAATCTCCGCTAATATCATCATTAAAGATTAACTACACATAAAACAGCTCAAAGGAGAAATCAGGGTAAATACCCATGCAGGTAAACACGTACAAAAAACACGCACATTAAGAACAATGAGAAAGATAAGAACATGCTACAACAGCAAGTTAATAAGAAAAAAATCGAAGGAGGATAGGGTTAAAAATTGAGGAAATTATAACACTGTTATGTGGCAATAAATGATAGAAGCGAGGAAATCTTTGTTTACAAAGTGACACAGCCTTACAGACCTATCAAGTGGCTTTTCAAGGCAACGACCACAGGATACAAAATATGTTAAATATTAATACATACAAAATCAGCGAGATAGACACATTTAAAAAGTATTATATACTAAAATAAAGTAATTATAAAAAAGACGAACTATGGGACTTTGTAATGAAGAGAAACCCGACATAGTCTGTTTGAAACTAAATTAGAGAGAACATTTTAAAAGAGGTTGTATTTGACAGTAACTACTCAATGTGGGGAAAAGAGAGAATGGAAGAAAGAAGGGGAATGACAATAGTGGAAAAAGGAACAATACAAGTTCAAGAAATTAAAGTTTAACATATATTTCTGAAGTTTTAGAGGTGGAATCCAAAATGTATATAACCCTTTGTTTAATATTACTTAGAAGAGTTGGTAAAGTAAATGAGGAATTGCATAATATACTAAAAGAGCAACTAATGAAAAGTGACTTTTATATATAAAAATTATTGTAATTGAAAATTATAACTCTAAAGAAATATTTAGGGCAGCGTTTGGGGCTGGAACCGTGAATATATGGTCAACAAAATACCTTAAATTGACTTTGTTTATGCATCAATACTCTTATGAGGGACACGAGTGGAAGTAAACATCATAAATTTCAGACGTAACATTTACTACCATAGAGGATAAACAAACTCTCTAAATCCACTTATAATGTGACTGTTTTATGGAAAATATGCTGTTAAATATAAAGGAAACATATAATCAAGAATGACTAGATTATAAAGAAAATAGAGATAGATATATTTTATATCAAAAGTTTAGTAACATAAATGAAACCAGAATAAAATAGTTTATTCCAAAAAAGGCGTATATTATAAATATAAAATAATAAAAATTGAGCCTTGAAAGAAGTTTAAACAAGCCAGAAATGTAGGGAGATTAAACAAGACTTATAAGACCAAAACAACACTAAATATTTTAATCAAGTTTGTAAAAACTAAACTAATGTTACTGACGAAACAAAGATACAATAATATAATCAGTGAAGTGGAGGAGGAACAAAGACTTAGATACAATAATATAATCAGTGAAGTGGAGGAGGAACAAAGACTTAGATACAATAATATAATCAGTGAAGTGGAGGAGGAACAAAGACTTAGATACAATAATATAATCAGTGAAGTGGAGGAGGAACACTGCGGCGCTAAATAGAAATTCGCACTGTTTTTAAAAGAATATATTTTAAATGTCGGAGATTTTAATCCAAAACAGAAATAAAGCATTATGAAATGACTAAAGGGGAAATAAAGAAATTACTACTGGATGTTTACAAGAAGAAAGCAACATGACCAGACGAAACACTTACTAAAAGAACTAAAAAATCCCCATTGAAATTTGTTAGGATTTCACTGCAGAAACGTAAGTTGGTAGTCGTAATGAACATGGCGCACATAGTGACACTATTTTAAAAAAAATGTTGCAGGTGAAATCCGTTTAAATTAAAGGTCTATTTTATTTTATTAGTGTTCCATAAGATAAAGACGTATGAGTGCAAGAATTATCTGAAAACGAAAGTGATGATGAATGTAATGAAAAGAATATTGCTAACTTCAGTAAAAGAAAAACGTGTATTTCTACAAAGGTTATTTACCAAATACTGTTCTCTTCTCTTTATCATGGAAGAAAACAACACCTCTTCATGTTATGGCTGCTCACACCATGGCTGCTCACACCATATATCACAACTGTAAAATTAGAAACTTACTTGCAATCATTAACAGTGAAGTAATGCAGGAAAAGACAGCAATTTTCAGCATACGTTATACAAGCAAAGTGGAAATGAAAATACACCATTTTGACTCTGAAAGTTTCACTGTAACTCCCATTGATAATTTTGATTCTGGTGTTGCCCGCCTTCGCTTGGGACACTTCTATAAATAATTTGTTTAGTTCCTCACAGACTTCCTTGTCCTTTCTTGGTGATTCTCTTTCTCTTTTATTTGCAGTCATATTACCTGGTCTTATATTGTTGTCTTCCTACTGAAGTGACAAGCACTTTTTAGTTCACTTCTCACACTTCCATATTTATTTCTGGTTCTTCTGCTGACTTTTCGTTTTTCTTTTCTCCTTCGCTTTCTAAATTTGTTCTAGGCTCTCCCACTATTTTTTCTGTCCACGGGGTCTGTTCTTATCATTAAATTTTCCTCTTCTGCGTATGGTTTCCTCTGCCTCCCTGCACTTTCTAGTCAAGTCTTCCATCATCCACTCAAGAATTTTCTCATCCTCGCAAGGATTCCTCTTCTGAAATCTAGTTTCTCCCATCCCCAACCTGCTATTCTCCCCTCAATATTTATTTCCATAAGATATTCAAAATTCTGTAATGTATGGTTGCTAACACCCAGAAGTCTTTCGTATTCTACTTCACTTATAAGAAGTGCACTTATAGTGAACACTAGATCCAGTCTTACTGGTTCGTTCTCTCCTCTCCTCTTTCCTTGACGCGTTGACATACAACAGTCACCCCCTCCAGCATCCAGAGTGTATGTGTGTGTGTGTGTACTCACCTAGTTGTGGCTGCTGGGGTCGAGTCACAGCTCCTAGCCCCGCCTCTTCACTGGTCGCTACTAGGTCACTCTTCCTGCTCCATGAGCTTTATCATACCTCTTCTTAAAGCTATGTATGGATCCTGCCTCCACTACATCACTTCCCAGACTATTCCACTTCCTGACAACTCTGTGGCTGAAGAAATACTTCCTAACATCCCTGTGATTCATCTGAGTCTTCAACTTCCAACTGTGATCCCTTGTTGCTGTGTCCCATCTCTGCAACATCCTGTCTCTGTCCACCTTGTCGATTCCTCTCAGTATTTTATATGTCGTTATCATATCCCCTTATGTCTCCAGTATGTATGTGTGTGTGTGTGTGTGAGAGAGAGAGAGAGAGAGAGAGAGAGAGAGAGAGAGAGAGAGAGAGAGAGAGAGAGAGAGAGACGAGATTCCGGTAAAAACATCCTATTTGGGTCGGTGCTTGAGCCTCTGTGACTAGGAACATCACTCGGAGCTCCAATGGTCTTATCTGGCTTCCTTACTGTTGACGTCCATCTAAGAGAGAGAGTGGGAAGGAGTGGCAAATTAAATTTCTGTACATACAAGGCAAAAACCTTAGTCACTCTGAAAAAGACGTGGACAAGACTATGGCTTTGCCTGCATGTAATAGTCTCCACTCTACGTGTTTATTTATTCATTCATTCATTACGACATGCAGTTGAGAAGAGAGCGGTTATAAATTCTAGAAAAGATTTTGACAGGTGTTAAGACAGTAGCACAAGTCCTATCATTTATGTCGTGTAAAAAAAATATAAAAACCACAATACCATGGTTATTGAAACTCACATCTGACCCTCCAAATTGACGATGCTTCGGTCCCTCTTGATCATGTTTCAGGAAGGACAGTAATAGCATCTAGTTTTATTTCCAATTGATGGATTAGCTATGAACATTACACGTAAGCCACATGGGTAAAGGAGACAGACATTTACTGATATTTAATGAGATACAAATCTATTATACACTGTTTCAGTGCCTTTAGTACAAAAATTTACACGATATTTTACTGTTACATAACTAAACACATCGGAATATTACTTGTAAGTGAGAGGCAAATAACACAGCAAATCCAAAAATGTCTGCTCACTCGATACTAACCCTGACCAGTGTACCGTCTTGCTTGAAGCCCACAACACCAACCACAGTTCAATCAGACTTTCACTGACCCACTGATTAGCTCTCACTATCAGTTTCTCCATACTAGCTTCTTATAAAGGCTTAGCTTCCGGTAGCAAAAGTCGGTGCCACGGGAACAGCCTACTCTTGGTTCCTGTAGGCCGGGATTCCACACTAATTCCAGGAAAGAAGGCATTTGGCAGTTCTGGGCAAGCCTCTACAATTTCGTCGGCCGCCAAGAGAGAGACTGTAGTACCAGAGATTAACACTTCCATACAACCAGCCCATAAACTTTCCATACTACAACCGTCTAAGTCGAAATTAAAGTAACATGAAAAGACAAATGCAAATACAAATAAATTATTTTCTGCAGTATAAAAGTAATGTAGCTTATATGCAATGCAGTATTGATTGTCACAAAAGAAAGCCACTAGCATGCGGCGCATGTACAGTGCCAAATATATTACAGGAATGGGGTTATTATGGGGTGGATTATGAACTAGCAAGGTTGGGTTATGAACTAGCAAGGGTGAGTTATGAATTAGTAAGGGTGGGTTATGAACTAGTAAGATTGGGTTATGTACTATCAAGGGTGGGTTATGAACTAGTTGGGGTTATGAACTAGCAAGGGTGGGTTATAAACTATTTGGGGTTATGAACTAGCGAAGTTCGGTTATGTACAAGGATGGGTTATGAACTAGCGGGAATTTATTTTAACTAGCAAAGGTGGACTACGAAAGAGAAGAATTGAGTTATGAACTAGCGAAAGTAGAGTATCAACTAGTAGTAAGTTATGAACTAGCGAGGCTAGTTTATAAACTGGCAAGTGTGGGCTACGAATTAGCTAAAGTGAATTACGAATTAGTGGGGGTTGACTAGAGGTGTGCTATGAACTACAGAAAATGGTTTATGAACTAGCGAAGGTGGGTTATAAACTAGCTGGTGAGTGTTATGAACTAGCAGGTGTGTTTCATAAACTAGCTGGTGTGTTTCATGAACTAGCAGGTGTGTGTTATGAACTAGCAAGTGTGTGTTATGAACTAGCAAGTGTGTTTTTTGAACTAGCAAGTGTGTGTTATGAACTAGCTGGTGTGTGACATGAACTAGGTGTGTGTTATGAACTAGCTGGTGTGTTTTATGAACTAGCTGGTGTGTTATGAACTAGCTGGTATGTTATGAACTAGCTGGTGTGTGTTATGAACTAGCATGAGTGTGTTAAAAACTAGCATGAGTGTTAAAAACTAGCAGGTGTGTGTCAAACTAGCTGGTGTGTTATGAACTAGATGGTGTGTGTTATAAAGTAGCTGATCTGTTATGAACTAGCTTGTGTGTGTTATAAACCAGTTGGTGTTATGAACTAGCTAGTGTGTGTTATATACTAGCTGGTGTGTTATGAACTAGCTGGTGTTATAAACTAGCTGGTGTTATAAATTAGCTGTGTTATAAACTAGCTGGTGTTATAAACTAGCTGGTGTTATAAACTAGCTGGTGTTATAAACTAGCTGGTGTGTGTTATGAACTAGCAGGTGTGTGTTATGAACTAGCAGGTGTGTGTTATGAACTAACAGGTGTGTGTTATGAACTAGGTGTGTGTTATGAACTAGCTGGTGTGTGTTTTGAACTAGCTGGTGTGTGTTTTGAACTAGCAGGTGTGTATTATGAACTAGCTTGTGTGTGTGTGTGTGTGTGTGTGTCCTCTACTCTAGTGGAGGGGGTAACATCAGAAACTCAAAGGTATATATACAATACAACAATTTGATGAACAAAATATGTGCAGCACTTGAGTATCTTTATTGGAGAGACGTTTCGTGTGCATAGCAGGCTTTTTCAATTTAATGCAAAGGCATGAGGAGAGTGATGAAGCAGTAGATGGTCACGTGGACGGGCTCGCCTAGTGGACATGTAATCTTTAAGATCTTCTCTCACTAAACCTTGGTTAAAAGATGTTCACTTCCTTAACGTTGATTAACATTCTTTGAAAGGTGTTGAGCTTCTTAGACTTAGTAGATGTAATACAGAGGCTTGAGGATGGAGTCTTTTATACTGGAGTCAGTGGAAGAAGTAATGAGGTGCAGCAGTTAAGACGGTCACAGGTGGGCGGGACCACTGCTAGAAGTAGGTTATGCCCATAAGTTGGGCCAGATGGTAATACTAACTTCATAGAAGAAATCAGTACCAAAAGTCCATGGTGTTGCTGGGTCAAGCAAGCATCTTCACATCCAAGGTATAAAATACCCACAAACTGATGAATAACATATATGTTGAACATCTTTATCGGAGAGACGTGTTTCCCTCTTCTCTGTATTGACCACTACTACTGCTTTATCGCTCCACCATTTTTACCTCATTTCTCTGTATTAGAATGAAAGAAAAAGTCTGCTGCGTTGAATAAACGTGAAAGTATAAGGAAAAAAATAAGCCTATTTAATTTGAGTAAATTTACTAATTTGAAAAAGGACAGTGTTTCCAAACTGGGTATGGAAAGGACCAGAGGACCCAAGGAGAGAATTATAAAAAAATTATTTGAAGAAATCTAAGAATAAAACATATTTAACAAACGATTAGTAGCAGATGGAATTTACTGAGAGAATATAGTGTGCGTGTACAAGCTTGAAAGTTTTTAATACAGAGGTAAATGTAAAACCCTATATTATACCTTAATTTTTTCTTTATTCTCTAAGCTATCATCCACACCATCTGGACGGTCAGTTAGCTAGTACACGTTCAACTTACACAGGTCACCCCCTCCCTCCTCCTCCGCTAATTTAGTCAAGTGCTTGCAATCTCTCCCTAAGATGTCTCAACCCTTTAATCCACTGGGTCACTCGACACCTGTGCTCATTAAGTCAACAATTGCAAGGCCACCCTCACTCACTGCCTTGACACATTACTCCTTATTGACATTATTAGTGTTCTCTGTCTTTGATCATCACCCCCACACACTTCACCAACTCCTGTATCCCTTACCGCTCGCAATGGAAGCACTCTTCTCCCTTTGTAATCGTCAGTCGCTCACATCGCCAGGCAGTCACCCCGCCTGGCGTTCACATCGTCTGGCGTTCACATCACCTGACGTTCACATCACCTGACGTTCACATAAGCATCTCAGATATTTCACTACTTCACTTGTGATGTCCTCGATACATGAAGACTTTTAATTAAAAATAAGTTACAAAAAATATATTACAAGCTATGGAATAAGACAAGCAGTGAGGTTAAGAAACTGAATTACAGGTAAACAAAAGACTAGCTCAGTTTTCTTTTTAATTAAACGGAACTAACAAATCTTTCACCCCAAAATTCCTGGAGAGGATCTGTCGAGATTTGGTAAAGTATTAAAAGAGTTCCAGTAACTTATGGCTGTGAGGAGGTTCGTAAATGTTCCGGTCGACGAGTAAATCCTGCATCTTAGAATTGTCTGCTGTGTTTAAACTGCTGTGGTGGCTATAATGGTATCATCCTTAGCAAGGTCTCTAAGGGCTTTATGATAACGTTGACGTATGACGGGGGCGGAGTGGATGTCCCGGTGATGAGTCTCTGGACGAAACCTTGAAATTCGGTATTCAGATAGTGGTTGTTCTTGGTAACGAGGATGAGTTTTTGTCTGGGTTTACAAACACGTTCATGGTAATCTTTAAACCTAGACTAAGTGCTTGTGACTCACTGTAGGGTTAACTGTACCCGGTCTTCCCATTTGGCTCAATTTGCTTGTGATACAAAGATGAAGTAA
Source organism: Cherax destructor (assembly GCA_009830355.1). Taxonomy (NCBI): domain Eukaryota; kingdom Metazoa; phylum Arthropoda; class Malacostraca; order Decapoda; family Parastacidae; genus Cherax; species Cherax destructor. The sequence goes on from WNWK01001731.1 coordinate 95,681, forward strand.
TTCTCGTGTGAGTCTGATTCTCTGCTGGACGTTAGCAGCAGTGGCTGATAAATATGAACCTGGAGTCGTATTCATCAAATCAGGGGAATGTGGCCCTGAAGAGATATGCTCGGTGACAGTGTCCTGGAACTGTGCTGCGAACTCTGAGTTCGGTGCTGTCTGCGTTAAAAAAAGGGTGTCAAGAAGACGTGAGATGGGGCTGGATAAACAATGATTTTTTTTCTATGTCTGTTCCAGAGGCAGGGATGTCTAAATAGAAGACAATATTAGAAACCTTACTAAGGATACCAACAGGTATTCGTAGGAGACATATTACATCGGGTATCGGTGGCGCCTTCCATAACCTTACTGGCAAGTTAGCCAAACATTCATCCAAACTCGTGAGCGCGATTAGTCAAGCTCATCTTAAACATTCTAGGAACCTCATTAACCGCATATGGGACATTATCGTCAAAAATAAGAAGCCCGCTTGTTTTGGCGTTACTTCTCTTTTTACAAAGATTCTCCCCGCACAAGGTATCAACTTCAATTATTTTATCTTTAGCGACCCAAGTAGAAATAGTGTTATGGGATAGCAGCGCATTCGCCAGTCAGTATCGTCGTGGCCAGTCTGTACATGGAGCATCTAGAGGAGGAGTGATTTACGTTAATTACATTAAGATGTTTAACATGGCTACCTAATGTGAACGATATATTGGTCATCGCATCCAGGCAGCTCGACACGATTATCGGGTTCTACTTCAAAAACAAATAGGCTTCCCAGCCCTGCTATCCTTGAAGAGGGGTGCGCTTACATTCAACATTCACCTAGCTCCAGTTTCCTTCCTAGGCAGGAGCACTCATCTGGGAGACTTATTGTTCTGACGTATGGTAAAAGGGCTAACAACATAGGTAATACATTCAGCAAGAGCAACATTAGCATAGCCACTATGATTTCAATAACTATTAAAGACCACAGTCAAGAATACCGTCAGACTCGCCAAAATCCCGTGTGGAATATGTGAAGAGCAATATATGTGGAAGAGCACTCTTGAAGCCTGAGGCGAGAGAGCATCAGTTCATATGTTTATTTCAGTGACCTACTGCATCTCATTCCAGAATTACATGACTATGCAGATGACTGTACTCTAACACTTATTTATGCAAAAGATGCCAGCTCCTCTCAGGCATATTATTCACCCGCTTACATTTATATCAACCTAGAGGAAGTGATGGCAGGTTAAATTTACTGCTGAGGAAACACAAATGATGATGGTCTCTATACAGCATGCTGTTAATGCTGGAGCTATGGTGGTAATGCTGGAGCTATGGTGGTAATGCAGGAGCTATGCTGGTAATGCTGGAGCTATGCTGTTAATGCTGGAGCTATGGTGGTAATGAATGGGAGTGTTTAAGCCTGGCGATGAGGTGAATTTCCCAGATGTGAAATTTCACTCCAAAATTCAGAATATATGAAGAATCTTGCAGGCGAGGCCACCAAGATGTTAATACCACTTAGCCGTATCTCAGCCTGCAAAACTCTTTACGAGGTACAGTTGCACTCTCACATTGAGAATTTACTCCTTTTTTCAACTGCTTGTCATCCCTATCTGTTTACCCCTTGTCTCATCTGTGACTACCAAACGAGAATAGATAACACTAAAGGCGACTTATCTCTCGTCTGGACCCAGATTGGTTTGATCTAACATTTTAGCAAAATCTGAATCGGAGAGATGTGGGAGGCCTTATAGTTATGCGCAAAGCCAGTGTTATCAAAGTACCACATTTGGTTTCACTTCACAGACAGCGAGAAGACAGTGTGTGTACCACAAGGCGGGCAACGAACACAGCCCATACACTGTATCTTTTTCAAGAACATCACCTCATCTGCGATCATTTCCTCCTATTATGACTAGAGTTTGGTTCATGTTTCAACAACTTTCAAACGTTAATGAAATAAAATTGACCAAATGAAATATTTGGCCCACAACTCATTACTATCATCTTGTTCCCTATTTGTGATTCACAACTTAAAACATTTAGATATTTGTGTAATAACTGTGTTCATAAATCACATCAAGGTGTAAGGAAGACTGAAACTGTCTCGAAAGAATAGATTTATAAAAAAATATCACATCTGTACTTAAATCTTAGTATTATTACTATGAATTATTGCACTTCCAATGTTTAACGGCATATATTATATCGGTTTTCTACTTAATATGAAAAAAATATTTCTAGGAGTGTTGGTACCCGGGGACGAAGTTGAAGTGAAATTTAACTTCGACGTATCTGGCATCTGCTCGACAGTAGAGGTTGCAAGGTCCTGTACGAGGCACACGTACGCTCACACCTTGAGTATGCTCCATTTTCTTGGACTGCCTGCCTCCCCATCTCATCTGCGACTTCTTGACAAAGTAAAGAACAGAGTAAGACGCTTCCTTTCTCGCCTGGACCCAGCCTAGATAGATCTGTCATTTCAGCAGAGCATTCAACTTATGAGGGATGTGGGCAGTCTTACTGTTATGTACAAGGCCAATATTGTCAAAGTACCACACTTGGCTCCACTCCGAGGACAGCGAGAAGTGAGCTTCCACACAACAAGACGGGCAGCCAGCAGCAACTTCACTCTGGCTGTAACCTTCTCCAGAACATCACTTCATCTGAGATCATTTATTCCCAGGATGACTCGAGTCTGCAACATGTTCGTACAGCATAATGATATCAACCAAATAAAGTCTACCTGGAGGGTATTCCGGGGATCAGCGCCCCCGCGGCCCGGTCCACGACCAGGCCTCCCGGTGGATCAGGGCCTGATCAACCACGCTGTTACTACTGGCCACACGTAGTCCAACATACGAACCACAGCCCGGCTGATCCGGCACCGACAGCTCCCTCTTGAAGGCAGCCAGGGGTCTTTTGGTAATTTCCCTTATGCCTAGTGGGAGGCTGTTGAACAGTCTTGAGCCCCAGACACTTAGTGTACCAATGGCGCCCCTACTTTTCATTGGGAGTATTTTGCACTGCCTGCCCAGTCTTTTACTTTCGTAGGGAGTGATTTCTGGGTGTAGCGAAAGAGAGAGAGAGGGTAGGGAGGGAGGGTGGGAGAGAGAGAGACGGAAGGAAGGAGGAAGAAGAAGAGAGGGAGAGAGCACACTGAGGCAATCTGTTGAAAAAAAAACTACTTCTATCTAGATTAAAGACTCGTACAATATGTGTGTGTATAAGGCAGGATTAGAAAAGCATAAGACTCCCCACCCTCCTCTCCCTTCGGCTATGGTTGGCATGAAAATAGGGAAGAAAACATACTATACCATATTGGAAAATGGTATAGAATTTAAAGGAGAGACGGATGTAGATGGAAGGCTTGGAATACAACTACCTCGACTTAATTAGCATCGATTTTATCTCAGTACTCATGTTACTCCACTGTCATTCACAAAGCTGTGCATTTACTCACCTATTTGTACTCGCCGATTTGTGGTTGCAGGGGTCGGGCCACAGCTCCTGGCCCCGTCTCTTTGCTGATCGCTATTAGGTCCACTCTCTTCCTACCCCAAGAGCTTTATTAAACCTCTGCTTAAAGCTATGTATGGATTGTGCCTCCACTACATCACTCTCCAAGTTGTTTCACTTCCTGACAACTCTATGACTGAAAAAGAACTTCCTAACATCTCTGTGATTCATGTGAGTTTTCAACTTCCAGTTGTAACTCTCTGTTGCTATGTTCCATCTCAAAAGCCTTCTGTCCCTACCCACCTTGTCAATTCCTCTCAGTAATTTATACGTCTTTATCATGTCCCCCCTATTCCTCCTGTCATCCAGTGTCGTCTGGCCGATTTCCTTTAACCTCTCCTAAGACATACCCCTATATCCCTTAGGTCCGGGACTAGTCTTGTTGCAAACCTTTGCACTTTCTCTAATATCTTGACGTGCTTAACCAGGTGTGGGGCTCCATACTGGTTCTCTATACTGTGTGTTTGGGTGTGTGTATAAAGAGAGAGAGAGAGAGAGAGAGAGAGAGAGAGAGAGAGAGAGAGAGAGAGAGAGAGAGAGAGAGAGAGAGATGGTAGCCATAACTTCGTGGGAAGGACATTTGAGATGCACCTCGCCTACAGTCGTCCTCCCTTCCCACACTGCAGTAAACTTGACGCCTTTTGTTGCTCTCTCGAGAAACTTTGTGAAGGAAAAGGTGGCAAGGTTGTGGCACACGTCGCCTGGACTGTTCTGTTGAATAAGAAAGCTGCCTGGACTGTTCTGTTGAATAAGAAAGCTGCCTGGACTGTACTGTTGAATAAGAAAGCTGCCTGGACTGTACTGTTGAATAAGAAAGCTGCCTGGACTGTTCTGTTGAATAAGAAAGCTGCCTGGACTGTTCTGTTGAATAAGAAAGCTGCCTGGACTGTTCTGTTGAATAAGAAAGTTGCCTGGACTGTTCTGTTGAATAAGAAAGCTGCCTGGACTGTTCTGTTGAATAAGAAAGCGCCTGACTGTTCTGTTGAATAAGAAGCTGCCTGACTGTTCTGTTGAATAAGAAAGCTGCCTGGACTGTTCTGTTGAATAAGAAAGCTGCCTGGACTGTTCTGTTGAATAAGAAAGCTGCCTGGACTGTTCTGTTGAATAAGAAAGCTGCCTGGACTGTTCTGTTGAATAAGAAAGCTGCCTGGACTGTTCTGTTGAATAAGAAAGCTGCCTGGACTGTACTGTTGAATAAGAAAGCTGCCTGGACTGTACTGTTGAATAAGAAAGCTGCCTGGACTGTACTGTTGAATAAGAAAGCTGCCTGGACTGTACTGTTGAATAAGAAAGCTGCCTGGACTGTACTGTTGAATAAGAAAGCTGCCTGGACTGTACTGTTGAATAAGAAAGCTGCCTGGACTGTACTGTTGAATAAGAAAGCTGCCTGGACTGTACTGTTGAATAAGAAAGCTGCCTGGACTGTACTGTTGAATAAGAAAGCTGCCTGGACTCTACTGTTGAATAAGAAAGCTGCCTGGACTGTACTGTTGAATAAGAAAGCTGCCTGGACTGTCTGAATTGCCTGAATAATAAGAAAGCTGCTGGACTGTGCTCTTGAATAAGAAAGCTGCCTGGACTGTAATCCTGGTGCTCTGGAATAGAAAGCTGCCTGGCCTGTGCTCTGGAATAAGAAAGCTGCCTGGACTGTGCTCTGAATAAGAAAGCTGCCTGGACTGTGCTCAGGAATAAGAAAGGTGCCTGGACTGTGCTCTGGAATAAGAAAGCTGCCTGGCCTGTGCTCTGGAATAAGAAAGCTGCCTGGACTGTGCTCTGGAATAAGAAAGCTGCCTGGACTGTGCTCTGAATAAGAAAGGTGCCTTGCCTGTGCTCTGGAATAAGAAAGCTGCCTGGCCTGTGCTCTGGAATAAGAAAGCTGCCTGGCCTGAGCTCTGGAATAAGAAAGTGCCTGGACTGTGCTCTGGAATAAGAAAGGTGCCTGGACTGTGCTCTGGAATAAGAAAGGTGCCTGGACTGTGCTCTGGAATAAAAAAGTTGCCTGGACTGTGCTCTGGAATAAGAAAGGTGCCTTGCCTGTGCTCTGGAATAAGAAAGGTGCCTGGACTGTGCTCTGGAATAAGAAAGGTGCCTGGACTGTGCTCTGGAATAAGAAAGCTGCCTTGCCTGTGCTCTGGAATAAGAAAGGTGCCTGGACTGTGCTCTGGAATAAGAAAGCCGCCTTGCCAGGGGTCTTTTGGTAATTTCCCTTATGCCTAGTGGGAGGCTGTTGAACAGTCTTGAGCCCCAGACACTTAGTGTACCAATGGCGCCCCTACTTTTCATTGGGAGTATTTTGCACTTCCTGCCCAGTCTTTTACTTTCGTAGGGAGTGATTTCTGGGTGTAGCGAAAGAGAGAGAGAGGGTAGGGAGGGAGGGTGGGAGAGAGAGAGAGACGGAAGGAAGGAGGAAGAAGAAGAGAGGGAGAGAGCACACTGAGGCAATCTGTTGAAAAAAAAACGACTTCTATCTAGATTAAAGACTCGTACAATATGTGTGTGTATAAGGCAGGATTAGAAAAGCATAAGACTCCCCACCCTCCTCTCCCTTCGGCTATGGTTGGCATGAAAATAGGGAAGAAAACATACTATACCATATTGGAAAATGGTATAGAATTTAAAGGAGAGACGGATGTAGATGGAAGGCTTGGAATACAACTACCTCGACTTAATTAGCATCGATTTTATCTCAGTACTCATGTTACTCCACTGTCATTCACAAAGCTGTGCATTTACTCACCTATTTGTACTCGCCGATTTGTGGTTGCAGGGGTCGGGCCACAGCTCCTGGCCCCGTCTCTTTGCTGATCGCTATTAGGTCCACTCTCTTCCTACCCCAAGAGCTTTATTAAACCTCTGCTTAAAGCTATGTATGGATTGTGCCTCCACTACATCACTCTCCAAGTTGTTTCACTTCCTGACAACTCTATGACTGAAAAAGAACTTCCTAACATCTCTGTGATTCATGTGAGTTTTCAACTTCCAGTTGTAACTCTCTGTTGCTATGTTCCATCTCAAAAGCCTTCTGTCCCTACCCACCTTGTCAATTCCTCTCAGTAATTTATACGTCTTTATCATGTCCCCCCTATTCCTCCTGTCATCCAGTGTCGTCTGGCCGATTTCCTTTAACCTCTCCTAAGACATACCCCTATATCCCTTAGGTCCGGGACTAGTCTTGTTGCAAACCTTTGCACTTTCTCTAATATCTTGACGTGCTTAACCAGGTGTGGGGCTCCATACTGGTTCTCTATACTGTGTGTTTGGGTGTGTATAAGATAGAGAGAAGAGAGAGAGAGAGAGAGAGAGAGAGAGAGAGAGAGAGAGAGAGAGAGAGAGAGAATGAAGATGGTAGCATAACTTCGTGGGAAGGACATTTGAGATGCACTCCCTAGCGTCCTCCTTCACACTGCAAACTTGACGCTTTTGTTCCTCAAACTTGCTGAAGAAAAGTGGCAGTAAACTCGCCTTGTGCTTCTGTTGAATAAGAAAAGCTGCCTGGACTGTTCTGTTGAATAAGAAGCTGCCTGGACTGTACTGTTGAATAAGAAAGCTGCCTGGACTGTACTGTTGAATAAGAAAGCTGCCTGGACTGTCTGTTGAATAAGAAAGCTGCCTGGACTGTCTGTTGAATAAGAAAGCTGCCTGGACTGTTCTGTTGAATAAGAAAGCTGCCTGGACTGTTCTGTTGAATAAGAAAGCTGCCTGGACTGTTCTGTTGAATAAGAAAGCTGCCTGGACTGTTCTGTTGAATAAGAAAGCTGCCTGGACTGTTCTGTTGAATAAGAAAGCTGCCTGGACTGTTCTGTTGAATAAGAAAGCTGCCTGGACTGTTCTGTTGAATAAGAAAGCTGCCTGGATTGTTCTGTTGAATAAGAAAGCTGCCTGGACTGTACTGTTGAATAAGAAAGCTGCCTGGACTGTACTGTTGAATAAGAAAGCTGCCTGGACTGTACTGTTGAATAAGAAAGCTGCCTGGACTGTACTGTTGAATAAGAAAGCTGCCTGGACTGTTCTGTTGAATAAGAAAGCTGCCTGGACTGTACTGTTGAATAAGAAAGCTGCCTGGACTGTACTGTTGAATAAGAAAGCTGCCTGGACTGTACTGTTGAATAAGAAAGCTGCCTGGACTGTACTGTTGAATAAGAAAGCTGCCTGGACTCTACTGTTGAATAAGAAAGCTGCCTGGACTGTACTGTTGAATAAGAATGCTGCCTGGACTCTACTGTTGAATAACAAAGCTGCCTGGACTGTACTGTTGAATAAGAAAGCTGCCTGGACTGTTCTGTTGAATAAGAAAGCTGCCTGGACTGTTCTGTTGAATAAGAAAGCTGCCTGGACTGTCTGTTGAATAAGAAAGCTGCCTGGACTGTACTGTTGAATAAGAAAGCTGCCTGGACTGTACTGTTGAATAAGAAAGCTGCCTGTACTGTACTGTTGAATAAGAAAGCTGCCTGGACTGTACTGTTGAATAAGAAAGCTGCCTGGACTGTTCTGTTGAATAAGAAAGCTGCCTGGACTGTTCTGTTGAATAAGAAAGCTGCCTGGACTGTACTGTTGAATAAGAGAGCTGCCTGGACTGTACTGTTGAATAAGAAAGCTGCCTGGACTGTACTGTTGAATAAGAAAGCTGCCTGGACTGTACTGTTGAATAAGAAAGCTGCCTGGACTGTTCTGTTGAATAAGAAAGCTGCCTGGACTGTACTGTTGAATAAGAAAGCTGCCTGGACTGTACTGTTGAATAAGAAAGCTGCCTGGACTGTACTGTTGAATAAGAAAGCTGCCTGGACTGTACTGTTGAATAAGAAAGCTGCCTGGACTGTACTGTTGAATAAGAAAGCTGCCTGGACTGTACTGTTGAATAAGAAAGCTGCCTGGACTGTACTGTTGAATAAGAAAGCTGCCTGGACTATACTGTTGAATAAGAAAGCTGCCTGGACTGTACTATTGAATAAGAAAGTTGCCTGGACTGTACTGTTGAATAAGAAAGCTGACTGGACTGTGCTCTTGAATAATAAGAAAGCTGCCTGGACTGTGCTCTGGAATAAGAAAGCTGCCTGGCCTGTGCTCTGGAATAAGAAAGCTGCCTGGCCTGTGCTCTGGAATAAGAAAGCTGCCTGGACTGTGCTCTGGAATAAGAAAGCTGCCTGGACTGTGCTCAGGAATAAGAAAGGTGCCTGGACTGTGCTCTGGAATAAGAAAGCTGCTTGGCCTGTGCTCTGGAATAAGAAAGCTGCCTGGACTGTGCTCTGGAATAAGAAAGCTGCCTGGACTGTGCTCTGGAATAAGAAAGGTGCCTTGCCTGTGCTCTGGAATAAGAAAGCTGCCTGGCCTGTGCTCTGGAATAAGAAAGCTGCCTGGCCTGAGCTCTGGAATAAGAAAGGTGCCTGGACTGTGCTCTGGAATAAGAAAGGTGCCTGGACTGTGCTCTGGAATAAGAAAGGTGCCTGGACTGTGCTCTGGAATAAAAAGTTGCCTGGACTGTGCTCTGGAATAAGAAAGGTGCCTTGCCTGTGCTCTGGAATAAGAAAGGTGCCTGGACTGTGCTCTGGAATAAGAAAGGTGCCTGTACTGTGCTCTGGAATAAGAAAGCTGCCTTGCCTGTGCTCTGGAATAAGAAAGGTGCCTGGACTGTGCTCTGGAATAAGAAAGCCGCCTTGCCTGTGCTCTGGAATAAGAAAGGTGCCTGGACTGTGCTCTGGAATAAGAAAGGTGCCTGGACTGTGCTCTGGAATAAGAAAGGTGCCTTGCCTGTGCTCTGGAATAAGAAAGGTGCCTGGACTGTGCTCTGGAATAAGAAAGGTGCCTGGACTGTGCTCTATAATAAGAAAGGTGCCTGGACTGTGCTCTATAATAAGAAAGGTGCCTGGTCTGTGCTCTGGAATAAGAAAGCTGCCTGGACTGTGCTCTGGAATAAGAAAGGTGCCTGGCCTGTGCTCTGGAATAAGAAAGGTGCCTGGACGGTGCTCTGGAATAAGAAAGGTGCCAGCACAAGGACTTAAGCAAAACAATAAGGAAACATCATGGTTAGGTTATGTGCCGGGTCCTCTACAAGCCACCATGTGTCTTCAGAAATACTGTAACTCACCTGTATGTGTGTGCAGTTGCAGGGGTCGAGTCTCATTTCCTGTCCCCTCCCCTTCCCTCTTCACTAGCTGCTACACTGTTGAAATGGTTGGGTCAGTTGCAGCTGCAAAGACAGCATAGTTGCAGTGTCTGAAATAGCTGTGTTAGGAACAGTTGCTGGAACAGCTAAGTCAGTTGCAGTCTCTGATGCAAAAGAATCATTTGCTGTTACTGAGAGTCAGTTAGTCACTAACCCTAACCTTTGTGAACGTATATGTGAAGCAAATGGCAAACATAATGAAACTAGCCAATATGACCATCCTAAGAAATGCAGAAATCTTCTTGATAAAGGCAAATAGCATTCCATAAACTGCACTCTACTTCCACCCATTAATGTGTTAAAACTCAATAAAGGAGAAACTACTCTAGAATATAAACTGTCTGGTATTTCATGTGAAGGAAAAAATGGTTTATAAAGTCAAGTGAACACCAACCTGAACATACTACTACACCAACACAGACAGCAAAGAGTGTTAGTGCCAGGAGGCAGAAAAGAATGGTATGCCTACCTCATAGCCATGCTGGAGAGGAAACAACCATTGGTTGGCTCATAAAGCCATGCTGGAGAGGAAACAACCATTGGTTGGCTCATAAAGCAACCATTAATTAAACAAAACAAAGTACTAGGACAGCAACAAATAATGTAAAACTTTCCTATTTGCAAACATACCAGGTCTTAAACCGACCAATGTCAAAAAAATTCAGTTTATCAGCGAACTCTTCACCGAGTCATGTGCAATGTTTACGGCTTTTCCAGAGACCTACGTATCTACATGGGTGCGATGGAAAAAAAAAACATTAAAAGGGGATTGGTCTGTAAGTCACGGAGCAGTTCATTTGCACTAAGTCACTTAACACCACAATAGATACAGCTGAAGTTTTGGTGGTTAAAATAAAAAATCAGAATTTTCTTGTTGGGCTTGTATATAAACCACCAGATGCAGTTTAACAACAGTTCAAAGACCAACTATTGCAAACCTATAACTATATTTAACATCGGCCAAATCCGGACCTAATATCCTGTTGAACGGTAACTTCAATATAAGGTATCTAAAATGGAAGACTGTAGCCAAGATTGTGACAGCAGAGAAAATCCTGTAGGCAGTTCTTAATTGAACTACTAAGATTGCAATAAATTCCCTTTAGTCCAGGAAATAGAGGATAAAATCAGACTAGAAAACGCACTTAATTTTATATTTACTAATAATGAAGACCTGGTGTGGAACATTATAGTGTCGAAAACAGTGAATTCAGACCACAACTTAATAGAAGTTCAGACCTGCATATTCACTGGCCATAATCAGCAAAATACACTCACGATGCGTACGTTTAACAAATTTAATTCAAACAACATCAACCAGGGTCAAATAAATTGCGACCTTACTGAAATATGCTAGGAAGACAATATGATTAACTTGTACCTGAACCAGCATTACTAGAGGAAGAGCTCAGTGGCACTAGAAGTATCCTTCAAACACATACCATTGTAAAGGAGGAGGAAAAGGTGTAGGTTAGAAAGGGAAAGTGGTGCCTTCAATAGATGATGAGGGATTTCAGTAATTCTTAAAGGCTACAGAGAAATGGAAAACGTTGAGCTCAAAATGAATACATCACATAGAATCCAAGAGAGATGGAGAGAACAAAATGTCCTAAGTGTAACTGAAAGAAACCCAAAAAAATTTCTCTCGCGCAAATTCCACTGCCAAAACAACACCGAGTATTGTCCAGGTAGACAATGTGACTGAATGTTCAGTGAACCATTAATCAGCCTAGGAACTGACGACCCAAATGAGTTTTTCATGAACGAGGAGCAATACTCTACAGACATCTACAAAATTTCTGAAATAGTCTATTCCCACTTGATTTCAAAAACACCATCAGTTGCATGCCCATGTTCTCCGCCCCATGGATCTTTGAAAGGGTTTTAAGAAGGAAGGTTACCAATCACATGGTATAGCAGCAATTGCACAAACTAGGGCTACATGGGTTCAGAACAGGTCACTCCAGCCTCTCGACAAGTGCGACCATGGGGTAATAGCACGAAAATTGCGAGCAAAGGGAGTAAGTGGAAGGTGGACAGATGGATATTTAACTTTCTTACAAATAGGACTCAAGAGTAATAGCAAACAGAGGGAAAATCAGAGGCTGCCACAATGAAAAGTTGTCCGCCTTGGCACAATATTAGCTGCACTTCTCATTCTCAGTCTCATAGCTGACATAAACAGGGACATAGATCATAGCACTTTATTATCCGTTGCAGACGATACTATAATTTGTATGAGAGTGGAGTCCATTGACGACACAGTGAACCTCCAATTCTATGGCAAACGTGATATGTATGCAAGGGATGCGGTTCATCTCTCTGGGGCTGGAGTGGTTGCATTAGCCGATTCGATTGCGGGGGTCATTGGAGACTTGTCTAGGACTTTAAACTGATAGATTATAGAGGTATGGGTGTTTGTGGGAAACAATCAAGCTGTAGTATTAGGCCTGGAAACAACAGATATTACCAGGATACCCCAGGGATATGTTTAAAAGACAAGATTCAAAATAAAGTTGCTTGTAAATGCAAAGCAATTGATCAACAAACAAAGAGAGATAGTAGAGGGAAACGAGTGACTAGCTCCCTTAAGGTTTACTATACAAATAGTAGGAGTCTAAGAAATAAGATAAATGAGCTAAGATTACTTGCAAGTGCAGGTAATATAGATATTATTGCTATAACAGAGACCTGGTTCAACCTGAAAGATAGAGGTGGTGGAGTGGCGATGTATGTCAGAGATAATTTAAATTGTTGTGTTAGACAAGATATAAGATTAGAAACAGCGGACACAGAATCTGTTTGGCTACAGTTTCTCGAGGGTCGTGAAAAATTAATTTTGGGTGTGATTTACAGGCCCCCAAACCTTGATAGGGAGTGCAGTAAGCTGCTATGGGACGAAATTCATAAGGCGTCTAGATATGAAAATGTGTTAATGGGAGATTTTAACTTTAGACAAATTGATTGGAACAATGTGACAGGTAATCTTGAGTCTAGTGACTTTCTTGATACGGTTAAGGATTGTTTTATAAACCAGTTTGTGACAGAACCAACTAGAGGTTGCAATTTGCTTGATTTGGTTCTTGCTAACAATCACTAATTAATAATCTTGAGGTTAATGAAGAGCTTGGGGAAAGCGATCACAAATCACTTAGTTTTAATATATCATGGAATTACCCAGGTAACTGCAATCAAGTCCCTGTTCCAGACTTTCGTGTAGCCGACTTCATGGGGCTGAGAAATTACCTAGGTGGGCTAAATTGGGATGACCTAACTATGGATCAGGTAGGTGGTTTTGGTTGCCAATATGACGTTTTCCAGAGCGTAGTTCTAGCTGCCCAGACAACTTTTGTTCCGAGTAGGGAAATTAGATCTAACGAAAATGATCCTAAATGGATGAACAATAGATTAAAACATCTCATTGGTCAAAAGAGAGGCATATATAGGCGTATCAAAAGAGGGGATGGACAGATAAGAAATCAATATTTTCAATTAAAGAGAGAAATAAAAAAAGGAATAAGAAAAGCAAAAAGGGATTATGAGCCTAAGGTCGCAAGGGATTTGAAGACTAACCCAAAAGGGTTCTTTCAGGTATACAGAAGTAAGATTAGGGACAAGATAGGCCCACTTAAGAGTAACTCAGGACAGATCACGGACAGTGATAAGGATATGTGTGAAATTTTAAATACTTACTTCCTCTCAGTTTTTACTCAGGAAGATACTAGCGGAATTCCAGAAATAATAAATTATGTAGAACAGGAAGATAATAGACTATGCTCGATTGGGGTAACTAGTGACATGGTCCTCAGACAAATAGAGAAATTAAACCTAACAAATCCCCAGGCCCTGATGAACTGTTTGCAAGAGTTTTAAAGGAATGTAAAGAGGAACTTAGTAAACCTTTGGCAAATCTTTTCAATATATCACTACAAACTGGCATATTGCCAGACAAGTGGAAAAGGGCAAATGTAATACCTATTTACAAGGCAGGTGACAGGTCCTTAGCTTCGAACTATAGACCAATAAGCTTTACCTCCATAGTTGGTAAATTTATGGAATCAATAATTGCCGAGGCAATTCGTAGCCATCTTGAAAAGTATAAATTGATTAATGAATCTCAACACGGTTTTACTAAGGGGCGTTCCTGTCTTACGAATTTACTAACTTTTTTCACTAAGGTATTTGAGGAGGTAGATCATGGTAATGAATATGATATTGTGTATATGGACTTCAGTAAGGCTTTCGATAAAGTTCCACATCAGAGGCTACTGGGAAAACTTAAGGCACACGGAATAGGAGGAGAAATTTTTTCCTGGGTAGAGGCATGGTTGACAAATAGGCGGCAGAGAGTTTGCATAAATGGAGAGAAATCAGAATGAGGGAGCGTCTCAAGCGGTGTTCCACAGGGGTCAGTTTTGGGCCCCCTGTTGTTTACAATTTACATAAACGACATAGATGAGGGAATAAATAGTAACATGAGTAAATTTGCTGATGACACCAAAATAGGCCGTCAAATTCATTCAAATGAGGACATTAGAGCACTCCAGGATGATTTGAATAGACCGATGCAGTGGTCGGAGAAGTGGCAGATGCAGTTTAATGTAAGCAAATGCAAAGTTCTAAATGTTGGGCAGGACAATAACCATGCCACATATAAGCTGAATAATGTAGATCTTATTACTTGTGATTGCGAGAAGGATTTAGGAGTTCTGGTCAGCAGTAATCTGAAATCAAGACAACAGTGCATAAGTGTTCGCAATATAGCTAACAGAATCCTTGGCTTCATATCAAGAAGTATAAATAATAAAAGTCCTCAGGTTGTTCTTCAACTCTATATATCTTTGGTTAGGCCTCATTTAGATTATGCTGCACAGTTCTGGTCACCGTATTACAGAATGGATATAAATGCACTGGAAAACGTACAGAGGAGGATGACAAAGTTGATTCCATGAATCAGAAATCTTCCCTATCTGCACTCTCTAGAAAGGCGTAGAATTAGGGGGGATATGATTGAGGTGTATAAATGGAAAACAGGAATAAATAAAGGGGATGTAAATAGCGTGCTGAAAATATCCAGCCAAGACAGGACTCGCAGCAATGGTTTCAAGTTGGAAAAGTTCAGATACAGGAAGGATATAGGAAAGCACTGGTTTGGTAACAGAGTTGTGGATGAGTGGAACAAACTCCCGAGTACCATCATAGATGCTAAGACGTTGTGTAGTTTTAAAGATAGGTTAGATAAATACATGGGAGGGTGTGGGTGGGTGTGAGTTTGGACCTGACTAGCTTGTGCTACTAGGTCAGTAGCCGTACTAATTCCTTAAGTGGAAGTGACCTGACCAGGTGGTCGGCTAGATAATTATACGAGTGGGTGCAGTTGGGTGTGAATTGGTCCTGACTAGCTTGTGCTACTAGGTCAGATAACGTGCTCCTTCCTTAAGTGAATGTAACCTGACCTGGCTGGGTCGGGGCATTGGCTTAAGCCGTTGGAGACTTGGACCTGCCTCGCATGGGCCAGTAGGCCTGCTACAGTGTTCCTTCTTTCTTATGTTCTTATGTTCAGCGAGTCAACGACAACAATCTGGTGTTCAGTGAGGACATTAAAGTTACTGCGTTTCAAAAAACAATGATGAAATAAAAACGAGATTATAGTACACGATGAACACAAATCACTAAATAGTGCAGAAGTATAATGAGGGAGACTTAGGAGTAATAATGTCCAGGAAGCACAACAATGTTGTTCATGCAACCGCAATGAAAGGAAAACTAGATACATATCGATCGCTGCGCGATCAGAGAAAGGTATCCTTGTATTCCATAACTCCAGTCCTCCATCTCAGTGTACACTACTGGAGTAGTGCAGTGTTGTGTAAGCTGATAATACATTATTATTATTATTAAGGGGGCGCTAAACCCATAGGATTATGCAGCGCCTGTGGGGGGGATGTGGAAGGTATTCAGGCTTAATTCAGGGAACCGGAGCACAGATCCAATTCCCTAGATGAAGAGCCCCTCACCAGCATCGAATATTAAATTATAAAAGTGGCATCCACATACTCCATTAAATATGCCAACCTTCTAATAAGTAGGATACTCAAGAGTTGAAAATTTGAATCCGATTAGAGCAGTTTGTCTCCACCTATCACACGGAAACAAAATTTGGTAGGATTGACCACAGGACATCCAAGCATGCAAATAGTCTCAGGGATCTTGCATTATTATTATTATTATTATTATTATTATTATTATTATTTATTAACACATCGGCCGATTCCCACCAAGGCAGGGTGGCCCGAAAAAGAAAAACTTTCATCATTCACTCCATCACTGTCTTGTCAGAGGGGTGCTTTACACTACAGTTATAAAACTTCAGAGTGCAGACACTGTACTTCCCATCTCCAGGACTCAAGTCCGGCCTGCCGGTTTCCCTGAATCCCTTCATAAATGTTACTTTGCTCACACTCCAACAGCACGTCAAGTATTTAAAACCATTTGTCTCCAGTCACTCCTATCAAATACGCTCACGCATGCTTGCTGGAAATCCAAGCCCCTCGCACCCAAAACCTCTTTTACCCCCTCCCTCTAACCTTTCCTAGGCCGACCCCTACCCCGCCTTCCCTCCACTATAGATTTATACACTCTTGAAGTCATTCTGTTTCGTTCCATTCTCTCTACATGTCCGAACCACCTCAATTTTTTAAAATTCTATTTTTTTCTGTTAAAAGGCCAATTAAGCCAATTTCATTGATTGCTAATGGTTAGTTTTGATACATTAGTACAGAACAACTATTTAAAATTAACTTCAAAAGGGTTTAAGAGTATTGTGAGTTTTTGTCTGGCAACTCCGAAGGATCAATGGATGGCAGCACTGAATTAGACGTGTTGTGTGGTGTTTATCCAGACTCATGAAATCGTAATCGCCCGTGGTATGGTTTGTAAACACTCGCTAGCGCACTCAGCTCACACACTGAGGTCCGGGGTTCGAATCTCCTCTGGTACGGCTGGAAAACATTAGGGACTTGTTTCCATAAGACACCTGCTGTCCCTGTTCACCCATCAGTTTAAAATGGGTACCTGGGTGTTAGTCGACTGGTGTGGGTCGCATCCTGGGACAAAACTGACATAATTTGACCGAAATGCTCAGCATAACAAGCGGCTTTCTATATGACTCAGAGAGTCATAAAACTCCAGAGTTTTATGACTCTGATCGCGGGTTCTAACCCCGCCCGTGGTATGGGTTGATAAATTCATTAGTGTGTGTTTTCTGTGGTGTGCTTGCTACTAAAAGTGCCATTTGTTTTTTCTTGCAGTTTAATGGTTAGAAAACCAACACTCTTATATGGGTGTGAAGCATGGGTGAAGAATGTTGCAACGAGGAGAAGGCTGGAGGCAGTGGAGATGTCATGTCTGAGGTCAATGTGTGGTGTGAATATAATGCAGAGAATTCGGAGTTTGGAAATTAGGAGGAGGTGCGGGATTACCAAAACTATTATCCAGAGAGCTGAGGAGGGGTTGTTGAGGTGGTTCGGACATGTAGAGAGAATGGAACGAGACAGAATGACTTCGAGAGTGTATAAATCTGTAGTGGAGGAAAGGCGGGGTAGGGGTCGGTCTAGGAAAGTTTGGAGGGAGGGGGTAATTTAGGTTTTGTGTGCGAGGGGCTTGGACTTCCAGCAAGCATGTGTGAGCGTATTTGATAGGAGTGAATGGAGACAAATGGTTTTTAATACTTGACGTGCTGTTGGAGTGTGAGCAAAGTAACATTTATGAAGGGATTCAGGGAAACCGGCAGGCCGGACTTGAGTCCTGGAGATGGGAAGTACAGTGTCTGCACTCTGAAGGAGGGGTGTTAATGTTGCAGTTTTATAACTGTAGTGTAAAGCACCCCTCTGGCAAGACAGTGATGGAGTGAATGATGATGAAAGTTTTTCTTTTTCAGGCCACCCAGCCTTGGTGGGAATCGGCCGATGTGTTAATAAAAAAAATAAAAAAAAAATCAGCAGAGATAAGTAAAACTGCAAAGTGGTACAGATAAGCATTTTATTGAATGATAACACATTGAAAAGGAAAGAAATAGCAATAAAACTTGGTGATTGAACTCAGTCAGTAAAATTAAGAAGAAATTTAATTACGATCAAGATTTAAAGTGTAAAAGTGCTGAAAGATGTGGTAGAGAACGGAAAGCAACACCGACATCAGACGGAATGGTTCTTAACAAGAGAAGAGCAACTTTCAGGCAGATTTCCTCTGACCTAGCAGCAGCAACAGGTGTTAGCCTTGCCCAAAGGACAGTTAATGAAAGGCTTTTGGAGAGTGGAATGAAAGCATGTCGTCCCAGAAAGAAGCCGCGACTTGCTGAACCCGTGGTATGGAAACATTTAGTCTGGGTTAAGAATCACATTGAGTGGACTTATGGGGTAGGCAAGAATTACATTTAGCTATTCAGTTCATTTGAAAATTCTATTTGAAAAAAATAAAATTACGATTCAGCTTCTCTGGCTTTTCCACTACTTCTATTGTCTTTTTTATTGTTGCAGTTGGTGTCTTCTGATAAATCAACCATTACAGTGCTAGGTGATCGTGTACTGACTGTAAGAAGGCGGTCAGATGAAGAATTTATGCCTGAATGTCTGGAGGAGAGAAGTGAGAAGAGCCTCTAACTGAATGCCGTTAGTCACAGTGACAACCCCCAGAGGAAATGGTGAGCACTAAAATCGCCTAATAACAGAAATGGTGGCTGTAATGAAGACACCAGGAATGCAACATCTGGGATAGATAATGTCCGAGAAGGAGAGAGATGCAAAGAACAGACCATATACCACTTATTTAAGTAGATGTGTGCTGCAATGTAATGCAGCGAAGTATGACCAAAGATCTGATGGTATGGTAGATCGGTGCGTACAAGAAGTGCACTTTCATTAAAGGTTCCATCTGGAAAACGATCTGATGAATATAAGACATAGCCCGAGAAGGGATGGATAACAACAGAGTGTAATTTGGGTTCTTATAAAGAAACACAAACAGGGGAAAACTGAGAGCAATACCTGAAGCTCACCCCGGTTACCTCTGAAGCTTCAAAGCCGTGATTTGTGAAGAGAAGGATACAGGAAATATGAAGCAATAGGTATCTACGGACTAGAAGAGTTAGTAAAGTCCACATGTGGAGGCAGAGGAAAACGAGTAAGCAGTGAAGGATTGGAACACTGTGAAGAAAATTGTTGTTCAGGTGGGGTAGAAGAGTAGCGACGGGAGGTGGATCATTGTCCATCAATGGTTTAGTCTCCTCAATATATTCTGAGATAACTAAGTGTTTCAGAGGACAAGGAAGTTGTATGTGGGACGACATCGGAGATAGAAGGGGAGGGTGAGTGAAGATTGGGGCGACGATGGAAGTTACCAAAGAAGGGGGGGGGGGACGAAAGGTTAGAGTTAACTTGGGAAGAAGCTTGGGAGGGAACAGGAGAAGAAGGGACTGTACGAAGAGGAGGATGAACTTCTACTCATTACAGAGCTAGTAAGAGGTAAAGAACTAGGTACAGAAAGTGGAAAGGAGAAATGTTCGGGAAGGATAAGTGAAGGAGAGGTTAAAGGAGATTTACACTTTGGGCATTTTTTGAACTTTGGAGAAGTAGAGGGGCGAAGGGAAGGAGCTGTTGTGTGAGGTCTTTTAGACATAGAAACTTGCGAGCGAGAAGATGAAGATTTGAGAACAGTATGAGGTGACGAGGTAGGAACCTCGGCGTCCAGGACTGCAAAAGAGGTGACTGTGGAAGGAGTGACCACAGGGAAGACTGCAGGAGTTGGGACCCCTGAGACTGGGGACCTCTTAGTAACTCGAGAATAAGAAATATGGGGGAAGTCTCCCCTGAAGGCATACGTAGTTGAGAGTCTGCCATGGTGTAAGTAAAGGCTTCTGTCTCTTTGGGATAACGGATTTCTCGTTCATTTAAACAAACAGGGAGGTAGACTACAAGGCGTATTGCTATGGTCGTCGGCACCACAGACTGGACATTCTGCCATGGACCTGCAATATTTCGCTGGATGGCCAAAATGTCAGCAATTTCTACACTGTTGTGGTATATGTGTCCCGTGATATAAACCGAGGGCAGAAGCTCACAGCAGTCAAAAGTTAAGTGAGCTACATTGCAGGGGTAGCGTCTCCGCCTGAGGGCAGGCAGTACATGTGTGTCTACTCTGAGAATTGAGAGGTCTTGGAGCTCAAACTGTTCCAGAATGTCGTAATCACATGTCTGGAAATTACGCTGAACAATGGTATGAGGTAGAATGACAGTACCACTACAAGAATTGAGAGAATGGTGTTTTTGAATTGTTACAGGAACATTGTCTATGGTGGTAAGGAGAGAAAGATCGTGAACTTGGCTAGCATTTTGCACCATGACGATGCGAGCACCCTTAAGAGCATGAGACAAAATATGTTGACCAACATGGCGTAGAAGCGCCTTGCTGATACTATGATCAGAAAGATAGTCTTAGGAAGATGTCCGAAAAATCTTAGTCCATTGTGTACTATGATGCGTAGTATGTAAAGGGAGCGATTGTCGCGTTGGTCTTTCCTGAGTAAAGTGAGAAGCATTGGAAGCAGTGTCATCAGTGTCATGGTTGTTTAGATGTAGGACCGGAGGTGATCCGTTTTGAGGCTGGTGGCCGATCTGAAAACTGTCACACTGTACGGGGAGAAGCCGGAAGCATAGTCAAAGGCGTATGGAGGTCGGTGTCAAAGGAGTCAGGCCGAGCCTCAGCATCAAGAGCGTGCGAAAAATTTTGTCACCCACAGAAGATAGAGGCATTAGAAAAGTCCCAAGGATGGTCCGATAACAAAGCAGGGTCGTAAGGGTGTTGCTACAGAAAGAGACCCAGGAGGATTTGGGACTCCATGGTTAGGTCTCTCTTTTGTTTTTGTTTATAAGAAAAAAAGAAAAAAAAGGGGGGGGGGACGTGGAGAAGTAGCTCCTAGGAGGAATGAAAGGGCGCCCAAGAGGACCTCAGTGCAGCCAGTAGTGCAGATGCGGCATGCAACCCATGCCATACCCTACCCTTCAAGCCAGTAAACCATCAATCCGCAATAGCATCCTCACCTCTACCGAGCCACCTCGACGAACAAAAGAGAGGGCAGTCAGAAGCCCTCCACAAAGTATACCTCCTTCGGCCACCACTTCCTGGAATCTGACAGGCAGCCTTCAGAGATTACATCCATCACCTGAAGGACACCCGAAGCCTTCCCCGGAAAGATCGGGATTTCCAGATAATCCAGATTCCGTGGCAAACTACACTACCACCAAGGACCTCAACAGAATGCGATGGGCCACGGTACCCTCCCCTGAGGGAAGAACCCCAAAGGAGGAATGGGAAATGAGGGATGAGGATGACTGGGGGGTAATTAGGTTCGGTGGAGGAAGAGGACCGAAGGGTTCAATTCCTCAGACCAAGAGCCTCTTCGCCGCTGCAAGGCCTCTTCTTCCCTTGAAGAGGAATCTGATTCTAATAATTGCAAGTTTTTTAACTATTTCAGTAAAATTTCAAATTTGCACCTACTCAGACTAAACTTATAGGTTATTTTTTTATTATTTTACATCAATAAATTTATCTGCAGGCTTAGAGAACTTAATGGGTATTATCCTGGCCTTCTTATGAACCAGTCATTAAATAATGAAGCAGTTCAGTAGAGGTAAACTGAAAATTATTTAATTAAGGTGATAACGGAAATAAATTTTTGTATGCTATTTTGCACACAAAATAGCACATCACCAGCACATTTGAATTTTACTCTCCACTGTCATCGAGGTTTTAGAGAATTTTTTTGAATGTTTGAAGCTACGACACTGAGGATCTTGGAGGTTTTCCTTGCCATTCCAGGATGCTGGGAATGATGGGTTCCAGGATGCTGGGAATGATGGGTTCCAGGATGCTGGGAATGATGGGTTCCAGGATGCTGGGAATGATGGGTTCCAGGATGCTGGGAATGATGGGGTCCAGGATGCTGGGAATGATGGGGTCCAGGATGCTGGGAATGATGGGTTCCAGGATGCTGGGAATGATGGGTTCCAGGATGCTGGGAATGGCTTCAACAAAACCGATCATTGGGCACATGAACAGGTAACTAAAGGTGACTTCCTTCAGCTCTTCTTAAAGTAGCTGGAGATAACTTCCTCCAGCCCTTCTCCAGGTAACTTCCTCCAGGTAACTGGAGATAACTTCCTCCAGGTAACTGTAGGTAACTTCGACCAGTTCTTCAAGTGGCTGGAGCTAAAGTATTACAACTTAGAAACTCACCATTCAGCAGGTTCTTAATGTGTCAAATATAAAAGTTAAGATGAGCGAAGAGGGAAAGCGGCGATATTCTTCCCAGGAGAAGAGCAAAAAGATGGGTAAGCAGGGACTTGTACTGTGTCATTTGCGCTGCCTCGTGTCTGCCGGGACTCCACTCTCATCTAGTGTCCTCTATTTGCATCTCATTTTCCTACCACTGCATCTCATTTTCGTTTGTCTGCATATTTTAAATTGTCTACATTTCATTTAATCTCATTTTATCACAGTAAACAGGTGATATTACAATATGCAAAACAAACAAGGAGAAAAAAATAAATTCAAATCGCTTTCGTGATTACTCACATTATCAAGGAAATCACGAAATCACTTGGAATTTCACTATTTTTTCACTGTGGTTATTTTACACACACACACACACATATATATATATATATATATATATATATATATATATATATATATATATATATATATATATATATATATATATATATATATATATATATGCAAAAAAATCACAGTAAACAGGTGATATCAAAATATGCAAGACAACCACTTAAGGAATGCAAAATGCAAAATGGAACTCTGTGAACCAATATCTAACATTTTTAATTTATCTCTTCAAACAGGTGTAGTGTCTGATATGTGGAAGATGGCTAATGTAATTCCTATTTTTAAAGCAGGGGACAAGTCACTACCGTCAAACTACCGCCCAATAAGCCTGACCTCAATTGTAGGCAAATTACTAGAGTCAATTATAGCTGATATTATTAGAAGCCATCTAGATAACCATAATTTGATTAATGATACCCAGCATGGATTCACGAGGGGCCGTTCCTGCCTATCTAATTTATTAACCTTCTTCAGTAAAGCTTTTGAGGCTGTTGATCACGATAAAGAATTCGATATTGTTTATTTAGACTTTAGTAAGGCTTTTGATAGAGTACCGCACCAGAGACTGTTAAAGAAAGTGGCAGCTCATGGCATTGGGGGAAAAGTGCTGTCATGGATCGAGTCATGGCTCACCAATAGGAAGCAGAGAGTGTGCATAAATGGGGTTAAATCCGAATGGGGACTTGTAACAAGTGGTGTTCCACAGGGATCAGTCTTAGGCCCATTGTTATTTATAATATATATCAATGACCTTGATGAGGGAATTACTAGTGATATGAGCAAATTCGCCGACGACACGAAGATAGGTAGGATAATTGATTCAAACATAGATGTCATAGAACTTCAGGAAGATTTAGACAAACTTAATTCGTGGTCAGAAAAGTGGCAGATGCAGTTCAATGTAGATAAATGCAAGGTTCTGAAGCTCGGAGTGTCCATAACCCAAGCACTTATAAGTTAAATAACGTAGAACTTAGCCATACAGATTGCGAGAAGGACTTGGGGGTGATGGTAAGCAGCAACCTTAAACCAAGACAGCAATGCCTAAGCGTACGTAATAAAGCAAATAGATTACTGGAATTTATATCAAGAAGTGTTAGCAACAGAAGTCCAGAGGTTATATTACAGCTTTATACATCATTAGTAAGGCCTCACCTAGATTACGCAGCTCAGTTCTGGTCTCCATATTACAGAATGGACATAAATTCGTTAGAAAACATTCAGCGTAGAATGACTAAATTAATACATAGCATTAGAAATCTTCCTTACGAAGAAAGATTGAAGACCCTAAAATTACATTCACTTGTAAGACGTAGAATGAGGGGAGACATGATCGAGGTATACAAGTGGAAAATGGGTATTAACAAAGGGGATATAAATAAGGTCTTGAGGGTATCTCTCCAAGAGAGAACCCGCAATAATGGATTCAAGTTAGATAAGTTTAGATTTAGAAAGGATATAGGAAAGTATTGGTTTGGAAATAGGGTAGTTGATGAGTGGAACAGTCTGCCTAGTAGGGTTATTGAAGCTAGGACCTTGGGTAGTTTCAAATTTAGGTTGGATAAATTCATGAGTGAGAGGGGTTGGATTTGAGTGGGACTCGCGCATGAGTGGGTAGAATTGTCAAAGCTTATTTCTTGGGTAGCATTGAAAATTGGGTTGAGCAAATATTCTGTTAGTGGGACGGATTGTGAAGGACCTGCCTAGTATGGGCCAACAGGCCTGCTGCAGTGTTCCTCCTTTCTTATGTTCTTATGTTAAAAAATAGAGGAATTCCAAGCGCTTTCGTGACTACTCACATTATCAAGGAACTATAACAGGAAACATGACAAGAAGGATTATAAAGGGGCAGAATACACCTCACAGTCACATCACACTAACAAAGACAACACCTCACAGTAGATTAACATCGCACGACTCTGTGAAGAGGAACATAAGAAAGGACCTGAAACTCTTCCCAAGAATTAAGATTAGTCCAATTTATCATTAAATTCTTCCCAAATTTTATTAATTATAAAAGAATCCAATTTATATAAACCAAAAGAAATATTCATATTATTTTCAAAACTGCTTTTAATGAAACATGATTCTATTATATTCCTCTCAACCATGGACTTGCTTGATACAACCTTCTCAGCATTTTGAAAATCAATTGGATGGTTAAAGTCTCTCACATGAATAAAGAGAGCATTACAATCTTGTCCAGTTCTAATGCTATATTTATTAGAAGTCCCAGTGTAGTAATATTATATGTTGTAGGAGAACTAGTAATAGGCAGAATAAGGTGGATAGTGGAAAGCTAGTGACACTAGATGACAAGGACAGTAATAGGTATAGTGGAAAAACAGAGATGAGCAGGAAGGGTAAAGAGAAAGGAGGGTCTCTAAATATATATTACACCAATAGTCGTAGTGCTAGGAATAAGATGGACGAGTTGAGATTAGTTGCAAGTACGGGTAATATTGATGTTTTTGCAATAACTGAGACATGGTTTAATATGAAAAATCGGGACTTGCCTGCCGAATGTCACATTCAGGGTTTTAAATTGTTCCAAGTAGACAGAAGTATCGGGAAAGGGGGTGGGGTGGCACTCTATGTCCGTGATCATTTAAATTGTTGCATAAAAACGGGTATAAAGTCTGAATTAACACATACAGAGTCTGTCTGGATAGAATTTTCAGAGGGTGTGAAAAATTGATTTTAGGCGTGATTTACCGACCTCCAAACTTAGATAGGGAACAAGGGAGACTACTTTGGGAGGAAATTGTTAAGGCCACAAGACACGATAACGTAGTAATTCTAGGGACTTTAACTTTAGTCAGATTGATTGGAATTTCATGACAGGGAATTTAGAATCTAACGACTTTTAGAAGTAGTTCATGATTGCTTTTGAAGCAGTTTGTAACAGAACCTACAAGGGAAATAACCTACTTGACTTGGTTCTGGCAAGCAAGGAAACCCTTGTTAATAATTTAGAAATTACAGAGGAACTCGGCTCAAGCGACCACAAGTCAATTACCTTTAGCATTGAATGGATGTATGATAGTAGGGATAATTCAGTAATGGTCCCAGATTTTCGCTTAGCAGATTATAATGGACTTAGAGAACACTTATCAACTGTGGACTGGGGTGAAGAAGAGAGGTATCAATATGACAGTTTTCTTAACACTATACAGGCTGCCCAAAGAACATTTATCCCGTATAAAGAAATTAGATCAAGTAGAAATGACCCAAAATGGATGAATAATAGGCTCAAATATCTTTTAGGGCAGAAGAAAGGAATTTATAGGCGCATAAAAAGAGGTGAGGGTCATCTTATAAATCAGTATACTGACATTAAGAGGACGTTAAAAGGGAATAAGAAAAGCTAAACGGGACTATGAAATTAAAGTTGCTAGGGATTCAAAAACTAACCCAAAAGTTTTTCCAGGTTTATAGAACAAAAGTTAGGGATAAGATAGGTCCCCTTAAAAATAACTTTGGGCATCTTACTGACAAGGAGAATGATATGTGCTCTATTTTTAATAATTATTTTCTCTCGGTTTTCACACAGGAAGACATTAATAATATCCCAGTAATTAATTTTTACAGAGGCCCAGAAGAAGATAAATTATGTAATATCACAGTCACTAGCGAAATGATTATGAAACAGCTGGACCGACTGAAACAAAATAAATCGCCGGGTCCTGATGAGCTTTTGCAAGGGTTCTTAAGGAATGCAAAATGGAACTCTGTGAACCAATATCTAACATTTTTAATTTATCTCTTCAAACAGGTGTAGTGTCTGATATGTGGAAGATGGCTAATGTAATTCCTATTTTTAAAGCAGGGGACAAGTCACTACCGTCAAACTACCGCCCAATAAGCCTGACCTCAATTGTAGGCAAATTACTAGAGTCAATTATAGCTGATATTATTAGAAGCCATCTGGATAACCATAATTTGATTAATGATACCCAGCATGGATTCACGAGGGCCGTTCCTGCCTATCTAATTTATTAACCTTCTTCAGTAAAG
The DNA here is from genome assembly GCA_009830355.1 of Cherax destructor. Lineage (NCBI taxonomy): Eukaryota > Metazoa > Arthropoda > Malacostraca > Decapoda > Parastacidae > Cherax > Cherax destructor. The sequence goes on from WNWK01001731.1 coordinate 122,034, forward strand.
CTTTTGAGGCTGTTGATCACGATAAAGAATTCGATATTGTATATTTAGACTTTAGTAAGGCTTTTGATAGAGTACCGCACCAGAGACTGTTAAAGAAAGTGGCAGCTCATGGCATTGGGGAAAAGTGCTGTCATGGATCGAGTCATGGCTCACCAATAGGAAGCAGAGAGTGTGCATAAATGGGGTTAAATCCGAATGGGGACTTGTAACAAGTGGTGTTCCACAGGGATCAGTCTTAGGCCCATTGTTATTTATAATATATATCAATGACCTTGATGAGGGAATTACTAGTGATATGAGCAAATTCGCCGACGACACGAAGATAGGTAGGATAATTGATTCAAACATAGATGTCATAGAACTTCAGGAAGATTTAGACAAACTTAATTCGTGGTCAGAAAAGTGGCAGATGCAGTTCAATGTAGATAAATGCAAGGTTCTGAAGCTCGGAGTGTCCATAACCCAAGCACTTATAAGTTAAATAACGTAGAACTTAGCCATACAGATTGCGAGAAGGACTTGGGTGTGATGGTAAGCAGCAACCTTAAACCAAGACAGCAATGCCTAAGCGTACGTAATAAGGCAAATAGATTACTGGGATTTATATCAAGAAGTGTTAGCAACAGAAGTCCAGAGGTTATATTACAGCTTTATACATCATTAGTAAGGCCTCACCTAGATTACGCAGCTCAGTTCTGGTCTCCATATTACAGAATGGACATAAATTCGTTAGAAAATATTCAGCGTAGAATGACTAAATTAATACATAGCATTAGAAATCTTCCTTACGAAGAAAGATTGAAGACCCTAAAATTACATTCACTTGTAAGACGTAGAATGAGGGAAGACATGATCGAGGTATACAAGTGGAAAATGGGTATTAACAAAGGGGATATAAATAAGGTCTTGAGGATATCTCTCCAAGAGAGAACCCGCAATAATGGATTCAAGTTAGATAAGTTTAGATTTAGAAAGGATATAGGAAAGTATTGGTTTGGAAATAGGGTAGTTGATGAGTGGAACAGTCTGCCTAGTAGGGTTGTTAAATTAGACACATATGCAACACTTGGGTATCTTTATTGAGAAAACGTTTCGCCACACAGTGGCTTCATCAGTCCAATACAAAAAGAAAGTAGTAATAAAAGGAGGAGTTTGAGGTAATCAGTCCCTCGGCCTGGAGTCGATGTGTTCAGTCCATCAATCTTGAAGTAAATACAACATAAGGCAAATAGAAGTTGCTTATATACTGTAGACAGGTGAGATGAAGCAGGAGGAGGCAGGTCATAGTGGTATCAACCACTAGTCGAAGTAAGTCCTTGTCCAAAGGTTTGGACAAATGTTGAAGAATCCCTTTGTATCAAGATCCCAAGAAGTTGCTGTGTCAGACAGGATGTAGATGAATGGTTCAGAGAACCGACAAGTTGTTAAATTAGACACATATGCAACACTTGGGTACCTCAAACTCCTCCTTTTATTACTACTTTCTTTTTTGTATTGGACTGATGAAGCCACTGTGTGGCGAAACGTTTTCTCAATAAAGATACCCAAGTGTTGCATATGTGTCTAATTTAACAACTTGTCGGTTCTCTGAACCATTCATCTACATCCTGTCTGACACAGCAACTTCTTGGGATCTTGATACAAAGGGATTCTTCAACATAAGAACATAAGAACATAAGAAAGGAGGAACACTGCAGCAGGCCTGTTGGCCCATACTAGGCAGGTCCTTCACAATCCGTCCCACTAACAGAATATTTGCTCAACCCAATTTTCAATGCTACCCAAGAAATAAGCTTTGACAATTCTACCCACTCATGCGCGAGTCCCACTCAAATCCAACCCCTCTCACTCATGAATTTATCCAACCTAAATTTGAAACTACCCAAGGTCCTAGCTTCAATAACCCTACTAGGCAGACTGTTCCACTCATCAACTACCCTATTTCCAAACCAATACTTTCCTATATCCTTTCTAAATCTAAACTTATCTAACTTGAATCCATTATTGCGGTTCTCTCTTGGAGAGATATCCTCAAGACCTTATTTATATCCCCTTTGTTAATACCCATTTTCCACTTGTATACCTCGATCATGTCTCCCCTCATTCTACGTCTTACAAGTGAATGTAATTTTAGGGTCTTCAAACCTTTGGACAAGGACTTACTTCGACTAGTGGTTGATACCACTATGACCTGCCTCCTCCTGCTTCATCTCACCTGTCTACAGTATATAAGCAACTTCTATTTGCCTTATGTTGTATTTACTTCAAGATTGATGGACTGAACACATCGACTCCAGGCCGAGGACTGATTACCTCAAACTCCTCCTTTTATTACTACTTTCTTTTTGTATTGGACTGATGAAGCCACTGTGTGGCGAAACGTTTTCTCAATAAAGATACCCAAGTGTTGCATATGTGTCTAATTTAACAACTTGTCGGTTCTCTGAACCATTCATCTACATCCTGTCTGACACAGCAACTTCTTGGGATCTTGATACAAAGGGATTCTTCAACATTTGTCCAAACCTTTGGACAAGGACTTACTTCGACTAGTGGTTGATACCACTATGACCTGCCTCCTCCTGCTTCATCTCACCTGTCTACAGTATATAAGCAACTTCTATTTGCCTTATGTTGTATTTACTTCAAGATTGATGGACTGAACACATCGACTCCAGGCCGAGGGACTGATTACCTCAAACTCCTCCTTTTATTACTACTTTCTTTTTTGTATTGGACTGATGAAGCCACTGTGTGGCGAAACGTTTTCTCAATAAAGATACCCAAGTGTTGCATATGTGTCTAATTTAACAACTTGTCAGGGTTTTCTGAACCATTCATCTACATCCTGTCTGACACAGCAACTTCTTGGGATCTTGATACAAAGGGATTCTTCAACATTTGTCCAAACCTTTGGACAAGGACTTACTTCGACTAGTGGTTGATACCACTATGACCTGCCTCCTCCTGCTTCATCTCACCTGTCTACAGTATATAAGCAACTTCTATTTGCCTTATGTTGTATTTACTTCAAGATTGATGGACTGAACACATCGACTCCAGGCCGAGGGACTGATTACCTCAAACTCCTCCTTTTATTACTACTTTCTTTTTTGTATTGGACTGATGAAGCCACTGTGTGGCGAAACGTTTTCTCAATAAAGATACCCAAGTGTTGCATATGTGTCTAATTTAACAACTTGTCGGTTCTCTGAACCATTCATCTACAGCCTAGTAGGGTTATTGAAGGTAGGACCTTGGGTAGTTTCAAATTTAGGTTGGATAAATTCATGAGTGAGAGGGGTTGGATTTGAGTGGGACTCGCGCATGAGTGGGTAAAATTGTCAAAGCTTATTTATTGGGTAGCATTGAAAATTGGGTTGAGCAAATATTCTGTTAGTGGGACGGATTGTGAAGGACCTGCCTAGTATGGGCCAACAGGCCTGCTGCAGTGTTCCTCCTTTCTTATGTTCTTATGTTCTTATGTTGTTTAAGAGTTTCAGGTCCTTTCTTATGTTCCTCTTCACAGAGTCCTGCGATGTTACGCTACTGTGAGGTGTTGTCTTTGTTAGTGTGATGTGACTGTGAGGTGTATTCTGCCCCTTTATAAGCCTTCTTGTCATGTTTCCTTTTATAGTTCCTTGATAATGTGAGTAGTCACGAAATCTCTTGGAATTCTTCTATTTTTTCATAGTGGTTGTCTTGCATATATATATATATATATATATATATATATATATATATATATATATATATATATATAAACACATCGGCCATCTCCCACCAAGGCAGGGTGGCCCAAAAAAGAATAACTTTCATCATTCACTCCATTATTGTCTTGTCAGAGGCGCGCTTACACTACAGTTATAAAACTGCAACATTAACACCCCTCCTTCAGAGTGTAGACACTGTACTTCCCATATCCAGGACTTAAGTCTGGCCTGCCTGTTTCCCTGAATCTCTTCATAAATGTTACCTTGCTCACACTCCAACAGGATGTCAAGTCCTAAAAACTATTTGTCTCCATTCGCTCCTATCTAGCTGGAAGTCCAAGCCTCTCGCACACAAAACCTCCACTACAGATTTATACACTCTTGAAGTCATTCCATTTTCTTCCACCCTCTCTACATGTCCGAACCACCTCAACAACCCCTCCTCAGCCCTCTGGATAATAGTTTTGGTAATCCTGCACGGCCTTCTGATTTCCAAACTACGAATTCTCTACATTATATTCACACCACACATTGCTCTCAGACATGACATCTACACTGCACCCAGCCTTCTCCTTGTTACAACATTCACCACCCATGTTTCATAACCCATATAACTATTCTCTCATACATTCCTCTCTTTGCTTCCATGGACAAAGTTCTTTGTCTAGATTCCAGAGTGCACCACTCACCTTTTTCCCCTCATCAATTCTATAATTCACCTCATCTTTCATAGACCCATCTGCTCCTAAATATCTGAATACATTCACCTCCTCCATACTCTCTCCCTCCAATCTGCTATCCAATCTTTCATCACAATTTTTATTTGTTATCCTCATCTCCTTACTCTTTTCTTTTATTCACTTTTAATTTTCTTCTTTTACATACCCTACCAAACTCATCCACCAACCTCTGCAACTTTTCTTCAAAATCTCCCAAAAGCACAGTGTCATCAGCAAAGAGCAACTGTGACAACTCCCACTTTGTGTTAGATTCTTTATCTTTTAACCCCACACCTCTTGCCAACACCCGAACATTAACTCCTTTTACAACCTGTGACGTGACACTCGACCAGCGTCTACGCACCAAAACATCATGCTACGTCTTTCGTGAATGGTTAGATAATGCATTTAGCTGTTACTGTACCATACACTGACAGGTACACAAGATTACGTGATAGGATAGGTAGTGGGGTTAAAGGATATGCGAAGGAGAAATTTGGATCATTGAAATATTATCGGAATGGTATAGAAGATTCCCAAATAAGGTATATTAATCGATACTGAGAAGACTGGTAGACAATATTTAGGAATATATGAAGAGATACTTCTGAATACCCCTGGGAACATTCAAGTACCCCAGACCAGGATATTTAAACGGACAAAAGACCACATTCATTTCTTTTCTTTTATTAATTAAAAAGGTTACGCAGAATAACAGCAATCCATATGTATATTATCCACTGAGAAACGTATTTTCTCAAGTCGCATGACCTGTTCTTAGCAGCTAGAAAAAGCTTGAGGCTGGCTATATCTTCTAATTTCATATTCCTTGACTTCTCAAAACCCGGAGGCCCTCTCCTACTGGATATGGGGGGATGGGGATGGCGGTGGTGCGGGTGGCACCAAACCGTTGGCTCACATTCTGAGAGAGACTGCGGCAGGTGACACACCCGCACTCCGCTACTCTGAGAAAACTTTCCCTCGCTCCTTCAATTGTCGACGTATATATATTGTGTATGTAATAATTTCGCAAAAATCATTCTGAACCTAACAAAAAATATATATTTCATTGTGTTTGTTTATTATAAAATTATTGTAAACTTATCTAAAATAATAATAATAATAATAATAATAATAATAATAATAATAATAATAATAATATCATGTACAAGGTATACATGCCTAGCTGACGTAAATGACATATTAATATATAGAAAGCCCCTTGTTATGCAGAGCATTTCGGGCAAATTAGGTCAGTTTTGTCCCAGGATGCGACCTACACTAGTTGACTAACTCCCAGGTACCCATTTTACTGATGGGTGAACATAGACAACCGGTGTAAGGAAACACACACAATGTTTCCACCCTTTCGCCAGGCCAGGGCCAGGTGGCCCGGTGGCTAGAGCTCTCGCTTCACACACGGAGGGCCCGGGTTCGATTCCCGTCGGGTGGAAACATTTCGAAGTGTTTCCTTACACCTGTTGTCATGTTCACCTAGCAGCAAATAGGTACCAGGGTGTAGGTCGACTGGTGTGGGTCGCATCCTGGGGGACAAGATTAAGGACCCCAATGGAAATAAGACAGACAGTCCTCGATGACGCACTGACTTTCTTGGGTTATCCTGGGTGGCTAACCTCCCGGGGTTAAAAACCCTTAGAAAATCTTATTTTAATCGAACCCGGACCCTCAACCGTGTTTTGTAAGAGCTTTTGTAAGTGTATTTTTGGGGTTCTGAAACGACTAATCTAATTTACATTTGTCCTTATGGGAACAAATTCGTTCGGTAATGGCACTCAAACAGCATTCTGGAATGAATTTTCAACGAAAACCGAGGGTCCACGTATATATATATTATTTCTTCCAATGAACCGGCCATATCCCATCCAGGTAGGGTGACAAAAAAAAAACACGAAAGTTTTTCTTTTTAAATTTTGCAATTTATACAGGAGAATGGGTTACTAACTCCTTGCTCCCGGCATTTTAGTCGACTCTTACGACACGCATGCCTTACGGAGGAAGAATTTTTTTTGCACTTCCTCATGGAGATAAGAGGAAATAATGAAGAACAAGAACTATTAAGAAAACATATGAAAACCTAGATGGGTGCATAAACATATGTGTGTACATGGAAGCGTAGTTAGACCTAAGTGTAAGTAGGAGTAGCAAGATATATCAGTTATCCTGTAAGTTTATGAGACAGAAAATGGCACCAGCAATTCTTCCATCATGTAAAACAGTTGCAGGTTTCCTACTACCTAGGATTTATATACAAATAATAATCTCTCAATCCACAGTAGAATTGAAACCTGCAAACTCGGCATCAGAGTACTCAGTATTTCATTCACAACGCCAGACAAGTATGGGCGCCTAGCCGAAGCTAGACAGAGTTCTCCCATACCCCGGTGCACCAGGCTTGTTCAGAGTTAATTCATCAAATCCTGCCACGTTCAGTGAACAATGCAATGAGAGAGATTTTGAAATGCTTAACAATTCGCAAATACCCGAAATTATTTACAAACATTATCTCTCAGTCCACAGCAGGATTGGAACCTGTAAACTGTGCATCAGAGTACACAGTACTGAGAGATAATGTATATAAATAATTTCCCCTGTTTGCAAATTATTTAGTAAAGTATGTGAAAAAAAATTAAATGGATTGGATAATAAAAAAATCTTTGTGTAATATATATAACTGTTTATGTATATGCTCTAAATCACACGCACCATTATTCGGTCCATCAGGTTACTGTGGACATAAAGTTTCTTATATACATATAACCCGCACATATGGGACACTGAGAATAAGGACAACATTGCGGACCGACGTGTACCATTATGTGGGGGTTATTTGTGCATTGTTCCAGTCACGGTATTGTGTCTTATTATTCCTTCAAAATTTCATACTTATTGCGGCCTAGGTGCACTTTATTCATCTATGTTCACATACCTTAACCTAAATATTTATACCCAGCCCTCAGTCTCTTTGTCCATGTCCCTCCTCCTGTCACCTCCCTCCTTCCTAGCTTCTCCTCCTCCTGTTTCTACTATTCTTCCATTTTTATTATAAAAATATATGAAAAATAACAAGAAGTATAATCTTTCCTATCTTCCTTCTTTTATAACAGAGAAAAGTTTAAGATCTGTTTACTGGATTATTATATATTTAAAGAATACTTAAGCTAGAAATCAAAGACCATATGTTAGAATCTGAAGGAAAGATAAAATGAACGGTGGATCCAACAACATTCAATATTACCAATGTTATGTTGGTCTCAAAAGACAAGATTTTCTTGCCACCGCTGCACATTAAGTTTGATCTCAACAAACATCTTGACAAAGAAATGAACTAGGATCATCTTGGATTCAAATACGTCTTACAAATGTTCCATAAGTAAAGCAAAGATTAAAGGTGCATTTTTAAGCTCATATTTCCAACCTCATGGCTCACAATAATTTACAAATGGTAATAAATGACGGAATTACCAACTTGGCGTTTGTTCAAGAACATTTACATCGTCTTGACAGACCCTGGGGTGTCACCCACAAGGCACTGGTAGATCAGCTACTACAAAACTACAATTGATTGAGTTACAATATGTCACTCAAACAGCACTTCTTCCTCTCATATTTGTATTTTTGCCCTGACAGTCAGCCTGTTGTAAGTGATGAGTATCAAGATGTTGCAGAAGTATAAATGAGCAACAAAGGCAACTTTTTATTTACACAAGCCATGTGGAGAAAATTCTCCAAGAGAGGGGGGGGTATCAGCCCTTTCAGCCCTTTCAACCTTTTCAAGGGCCCTGCCCTTGGAAAGGGCCAGACGCGTCTGACTTCCTGGTCAACAATTTAATTCGTAACAGATGTACGGACACAGGAAGCCAGGAAGTCACGTGACGGCTGACCAGTGTTGCAAAGGCAGTAGGAAAACTAAGGACATTCTACACCCACTTTATTATCAGGTTAAAGATGCATACACAGTCGCCTGGGCCTAGAGATGGCAAGAAATCAAGCATTGTGTGTTGCTTTCTGTAGATTTAGCAAGTGGGGAACTGTGCTTAGGTCAGCGAAACAAGGCAAACCAGCAGGGGCTCAGAAGTGGGCGTCAGATTGACTTAAGAAACCAAAGAGGGAAGGCTTGCGGCGCGAGGATTTGACCTAACAAAGGAACTTTTATCGTGCGAATCCGTTCTCCTATTCAATCTCCACTAACGCTGGGAAATCGGATAAGAACTCTGTTCCAGGGCATTTAGTGATAATTAATCATAAAATCGCAGTATATTCCAGAGAAGTGTGCACAGCTTCTGTTAGTAACTACTGCAAAAAGACTAAGTATTGAAGAACATAGAGAGACAATCACGAGTGTACGTCATAGAACAAGACTGTGACTCTTCAGCGACGTTCTTCAATCAAGACAGCGTTCTCCGGGTGTGAATTAAGGGTCCGATACAAATACCCAGGTAAGTCTGCTCAGACATTTATATGTTCAAAAGACTGCACAGTTAGTAACATGTTCATAATCTAGGCAGATTTATCATTCACCCGGTGACACGCGGGCGATCAGCCCAAACCCCGTGAGTAAAGTGCATTTCAGTCCATTCAATGACTGAAGATTTGAAATACGATCCTCTGGAGCAATTATTTTACACCAATTTCATTTATATTTAACAGGCCAAGGGGATGGAAGGTATGCATCAGCTATAACGACATCGGGGACGACTGCGAAGTCGTGGATGCATCAATAAGCAAAGTTATTTCATTACTGATCATTAATCTTAGGAGTCCATTTCCCTAACAAGCCATACATTTTGCTTTAAATAAATTGCGGCATTTTATACTCCTTTATACTCAATATTACGCACATGATACTTGTTACACAGCTTGAGTACTGGTCACACCCCAGCAGTCTTGTGTTTCCGTTGTTTCTCAACACTCCACTTTCTTCCCAGTCGTCTATATAACTCTCCACATCATTTTTAGTAATGCATATTTTATAAAAAAATTAAAAGAAAAGAAAAAAAAGTAAGGTAGAGAAAGTAATGTCATTCAACTGTCTTAAAATATTTTTTTTTACGTATATTAATAGATTTGAAATAAAATTTTATAGTAATTTCATTGACATTGAAAAATGTTTATTTTTATGTCGTTCATGTCCCTTACTATGTAGACAACAAACCTTAACCATCACAGGTTGAAGGCGGGTGGTAGGAGGGCGAGAAAGTTGAGGGAGGTCGCCAAGGTCAAGAGTGACTTCCCAAAGGTCGTTTCACAGACACCTCTCAGAGGTAGTCTCACAGACACCTCTCAGAGGAAGTCTCACAGACACCTCTCAGAGGTAGTCTCACAGACACCTCTCAGAGGTAGTCTCGCAGACACCTCTCAGAGGTAGTCTCGCAGACACCTCTCAGAGGTAGTCTCGCAGACACCTCTCAGAGGTAGTCTCGCAGACACCTCTCAGAGGTAGTTTCGCAGACACCTCTCAGAGGTAGTCTCACAGACCCCTCTCAGAGGTAGTCTCACAGACACCTCTCAGAGGTAGTCTCACAGACACCTCTCAGAGGTAGTCTCACAGACACCTCTCAGAGGTAGTCTCACAGACACCTCTCAGAGGTAGTCTCACAGACACCTCTCAGAGGTAGTCTCACAGACACCTCTCAGAGGTAGTCTCACAGACACCTCTCAGAGGTAGTCTCACAGACACCTCTCAGAGGAAGTCTCACAGACACCTCTCAGAGGAAGTCTCGCAGACACCTCTCAGAGGTAGTCTCGCAGACACCTCCAAGAGGTAGTCTCACAGACATACCTCTCAGAGGTAGTCTCACAGACATACCTCCCAGAGGTAGTCTCACAGACATACCTCCCAGAGGTAGTCTCACAGACATACCTCCCAGAGGTAGTCTCACAGACATACCTCCCAGAGGTAGTCTCACAGACATACCTCCCAGAGGTAGTCTCACAGACATACCTCCCAGAGGTAGTCTCACAGACATACCTCCCAGAGGTAGTCTCACAGACATACCTCCCAGAGGTAGTCTCACAGACATACCTCCCAGAGGTAGTCTCACAGACATACCTCCCAGAGGTAGTCTCGCAGACACCTCTCAGAGGTAGTCTCACAGACATACCTCCCAGAGGTAGTCTCACAGACATACTTCCCAGAGGTAGTCTCGCAGACATACCTCCCAGAGGTAGTCTCGCAGACACCTCTCAGAGGTAGTCTCACAGACATACCTCCCAGAGGTAGTCTCACAGACATACCTCCCAGAGGTAGTCTCACAGACATACCTCCCAGAGGTAGTCTCACAGACATACCTCCCAGAGGTAGTCTCGCAGACACCTCTCAGAGGTAGTCTCACAGACATACCTCTCAGAGGTAGTATCACAGACATACCTCTCAATAGTAGTATCACAGATATACCTCTACGAGGTATGTAGCCTCAGAGATATCTTCCAGAACCAGTTTAGAGACACCTTTCAGTAGTAGTACTATCACAGACAACTCCAAGAGACAGTCTCACAGACATACATGTTTTTACAGGCAGCCTCACAGAACTATCTTTTTTGAAGCAGTTTCACTGACGTACATCTTTTTCTAGGCAGTATAAAAGACAATCACATTTTCTTAGGCATTCTTACAGACATTCATCTTATTTGAGACTGTCACAAACATTTTTCCCCATTTGTCTCTCCCTCTCTGTATTCAGTATTTTGCAGTAATATTATATAATATAATTATATATATATTATATATTATATATATATATATATATATATATATATATATATATATATATATATATCTTTGTCATCGAGTTGAGGCAATAGGAGCCCCAACTCAGCAGCAGCACTATCACCACAACATCATCACCACCACCACTACAATCAGCACCGTCAGCACAATACCACCAGCACTATCATCATAATACCACCAGCACTATCATCATAATACCACCAGCACTACAACAACAATACCGACTTATCACGACGACCACCATCACCACTACTACTACTACCACTATTACCACCACCATCACCACGAACAGTGACTACGGCCAATATCCGGCCTGGACACCCTCACCTGACTAACAATTTAGCAGGAGTGGAGTGGGAATTAAACTCTACTTCAGTATAAAACTTCCACTCAGGTGAATTTCTATATGACTTTAAATTGAATCCATAGGTGAATGCTTCTCATTTAGTTTCTACTTTTCTTAATTTTAAACCAAAGTGCCAAGGAATTTAAATAATTTGGCTATCATTCATAGACTTTCATTTAAGCTTAATCCCATTATTAATTTCGGAAATTTTTTTATATCAAGGTTCTCTATGTTGCAATCTTAATTTTCTGACTAATATAGCTACAGTAATTCGTCAAGTTTATCCACATTCGCTCAAAGTTCATCCATATGGATACTATGGATGACAATAATTCCAAGTGTATTTATTCTGTATCTTGGGATACCTATGTACGTCATATTAATCCTCTTTTAAGTTAATAATTGACATAATAATATCACATTGTTTTTCCATTATGTTATATCTGTACATTGTATCTTCGTTATATTCATAACAGTGTTTATCCGTTGCGTCATAACTTTAATACCATCTCCGTTATATTAATAATGTTTTTAATCCCCTCTGCCATAACTTCAATACAATTTTCGTTATAATATTAATACATACGCAGAGTTTGTATTTATTGTTAGCATACACTCTCAACACCTTGTTTTTGCTACCGTGTTTATTATATAAACTTTTTATGTAATACTGTTTTATATAAATGTTCATTACCTGGACTGTTCAATGTATTGGGTGTTCACTTCATAAATTATTTATTATATAAAGTATTTATAACAAACTGTTCCTCACATAAAATGTTCATAGGTTGGTTAAATAAGGTTTTATACTTATCGACAACACAAAAGGTTATTAAGTATGCATATCACCTATTAACCAGTCAAGCATGTTTTAATCCCTATTGTAAGGATTAAACTCTCAGTATATACTATATACACTGACATACACCTCTCTATGTTATAAAAGTTTTATTAAATGTGTTGTGACTGTTATTACCTGGAGAGAGTTCCAGGGGTCAACGCCCCTGCGGCCCGGTCTGTGACCAGGCCTCATGTTGGACCAGAGCCTGATCAACCAGGCTGTTACTGCTGGCCGCACGCAGTCCAACGTACGAACCACAGCCTGGCTGGTCAGGCACCGACTTTAGGTGCCTGTCCAGTACCTGCTTGAAGACAGCCAGGGGTCTATTGGTAATCCCCCTTATGTATGCTGGGAGGCAGTTGAACAGTCTTGGGCCCCTGACACTTATTGTGTTGTCTCTCAACGTGCTAGTGGCACCTATGCTTTTCATTGGGGGGATGTTACATCGTCTTCTGAGTCTTTTGCTTTCGTAGGGAGTGACACTCGTGTGCAAGTTTGGTACTAATCCCTCTAGGATTTTCCAAGTGTATATAATAATGTATCTCTCTCGCCTGCGTTCCAGGGAGTACAGGTTTAGGAACTTCAAGCGTTCCCAGTAATTGAGGTGGTTTATCGCAGTTATGCGTGCCGTGAAGGTTCTCTGTACATTTTCTAGGTCAGCAATTTCACCTGCCTTGAAAGGTGCAGTTAGTGTGCAGCAATATTCCAGCCTAGATAGAACAAGCGACCTGAAAAGTGTCAACATGGGCTTGGCATCCCTGGTTTTGAAGGTTCTCATTATCCATCCTGTCATTTTTCTGGCAGATGCGATTGCTACAGTCTTATGGTCCTTGAAGGTGAGATCCTCTGTCATGATCACTCCCAGGTCTTTGACATTAGTTTTTCGCTCTATTGTATGGTTGGAATTTGTTTTATACTCAGATGAGATATTAATTTCCTCACGTTTTCCATATCGGAGTAATTTAAATTTCTCATTATTGAACTTCATATTGTTTTCTGCAGCCCATTTAAAGATTTGGTTTATGTCTGCTTGGAGTCTTGCAGTGTCTTCAATGGTGGACACTGTCATGCAGATTCAGGTGTCATCTGCAAAGGAAGACACAGCACTGTGGCTGATATCCCTGTCTATGTCCGATATAAGGATGAGGAACAGGATGGGAGCGAGTACTGTGCCTTGTGGAACAGAGCTTTTCACCGTAGCCGCCTCAGACTTTACTCTGTTGACTACTTCTCTTTGTGTTCTACTTGTTAGGAAATTATAGATCCATCTTTTAACTTTTCCTGTTATTCCTTTATCACGCATTTTGTGTGCTATCACACCATGGTCACACTTATCAAAGGCTTTTGCAAAGTCTGTGTATATAACATCTGCATTCTGTTTGTCTTCTAGAGCATCCAGGACCTTGTCGTAGTGGTCCAGTAGTTGGGACAGACAGGAGCGACCTGCTCTAAACCCATGCTGCCCTGGGTTGTGTAATTGATGGTTGTAGATGAATGGTTCAGAGAACCGACAAGTTATAAATTAGACACATATGCAACACTTGGGTATCTTTATTGAGGAAACGTTTCGCCACACAGTGGCTTCATCAGTCCAATACAAAGTAGAAAGGTGTAAGGAGAGTAGGAGTTTGAGGTTATCAGTCCCTCGGCCTGGAGTCGATGTGTTCAGTCCATCAATCTTGTTAGAAGTAACAGCTTGGGATCTTGATACAAACGAATTCTTCTACACTTGTCCAACCTTTGGACGAAGACCTACTTAGAATAGTGGATGGTACTACTATGACCCCGCCTCCTCCTGCTTCATCTCACCTGATTACAGCATATAAGCCACCTCTACGGCCTTGTACTACACTTCTAACAAGATTGATGGACTGAACACATCGACTCCAGGCCGAGGGACTGATAACCTCAAACTCCTACTCTCCTTACACCTTTCTACTTTGTATTGGACTGATGAAGCCACTGTGTGGCGAAACGTTTCCTCAATAAAGATACCCAAGTGTTGCATATGTGTCTAATTTATAACTTGTCGGTTCTCTGAACCATTCATCTACATCCTGTCTGACACAGCAACAGCTTGGGATCTTGATACAAACGAATTCTTCTACACTTGTCCAACCTTTGGACGAAGACCTACTTAGAATAGTGGATGGTACTACTATGACCCCGCCTCCTCCTGCTTCATCTCACCTGATTACAGCATATAAGCCACCTCTACGGCCTTGTACTACACTTCTAACAAGATTGATGGACTGAACACATCGACTCCAGGCCGAGGGACTGATAACCTCAAACTCCTACTCTCCTTACACCTTTCTACTTTGTATTGGACTGATGAAGCCACTGTGTGGCGAAACGTTTCCTCAATAAAGATACCCAAGTGTTGCATATGTGTCTAATTTATAATTGATGGTTATCTAGATGAGTGGCGATCCTGCTTTTTAGAACCCTTTCAAAGATTTTTATGATATGGGACGTTAGCGCTATTGGTCTGTAGTTCTTTGCTATTGCTTTACTGCCACCTTTGTGGAGTGGGGCTATGTCTGTTGTTTGTAGCAGCTGAGGGACGACCCCAGTGTCCATGCTCCCTCTCCATATGATGTTAAAAGCACGTGATAGGGGCTTCTTGCAGTTCTTGATGAACACGGAGTTCCATGAGTCAGGGCCTGGAGCGGAGTGCATGGGCATGTCATTTATCGCCTTTTCGAAGTCATGTGGCGTCAGGGTAATGTCAGATAGGCATGCGTCTACCAGGTTCTGTGCCCAGTGCATCTCGGTATTGCATTCCTCTCGTAAAAAAAAAGATACCCGAGTCATGTATTTTCCTTATATGTTTACTAATGTACATTTTGGCCTCTGAGGCCAAAATGTACATTAGTAAACATATAATATTGTAATGTAAACACGTTGTGTTTACATTACAATATATATGCTATGCTTATATTGCAGGTTAAGTAAGATTCGTGTTGCCTGAGGCGGGTCTTAGTTATATGACGACCCACCACTCCAACTTTTGCTCATCTGACCGAGGTCTTCCACCAGCTTACTGCTCCACAACTTTAAAAATTAATTAGGTGTTTATATTGCAATATTGTATGCCATGTTTATATTCCAATATTCTACGTTGTGTTTATATTACACCATTGCACACAAGTTTCAAGCTACCTACAATTATTTTGTGTTCCAAAAAATTATGACAGAAAAAATCAGAACAGTTTAGCCTTTTTCTTTGCTCTTTTATTCACCGAAAACTTCCCTCGTATGTCTCATTAATACGATACAGAGTGCGGCGTAAGTTGCTTCACCGGTATCAAATTTTTGGGTCGTCCTGTATCCAGTAAAACAAGAAAAAAGTGTGAGTTCTACACAATGAAAATTCTACTAAACCACATAAGAGTAAACTCATTACTGAACCCAGCATATTAAACCATATGCTAGTAAACTCATTACTGATTCAAGCGTATTAAATTACTTGCTATTAAACTCACTGCTGCACTCAGTGTATTACACCACATGTTGCTCAACTCACTGCTGCATCCTGTATATTAGATCACATGTTGCTCAACTCACTGCTGCATCCTGTATATTAGATCAAATGCTGCTCAACTCACTGCTGCATCCTGTATATTAGATCACATGCTGCTCAACTCACTGCTGCATCCTGTATATTAGATCACATGCTGCTCAACTCACTGCTGCATCCTGTATATTAGATCACATGCTGCTCAACTCACTGCTGCATCCTGTATATTAGTCATGGTCAATATGCTGCATCCTGATAGATCACATGTCTCAACTCATGCTGCACCCTGTATATTAGAGTCACATTGCTTAGCTCTCAACTCACTGCTGCACTTATTATCACAGCTGCTCAACTCCTGCTCATCTGTATTAGATCACATGCTGCTCACTCACTCTGCACCTGTATATTAGATCATGCTCTCAACGCTGCATCCTGTATATTAGATCACATGCTGCTCAACTCACTGCTGCATCCTGTATATTAGATCACATGCTGCTCAACTCACTGCTGCACCCTGTATATTAGATCACATGCTACTCAACTCACTGCTGCACCCTGTATATTAGATCACATGCTACTCAACTCACTACTGCACCCTGTATATTAGATCATATGCTACTCAACTCACTACTGCACCCTGTATATTAGATCACATGCTACTCAACTCACTACTGCACCCTGTATATTAGATCACATGCTACTCAACTCACTGCTGCACCCTGTATATTAGATCACATGCTACTCAACTCACTGCTGCACCCTGTATATTAGATCACATGCTACTCAACTCACTGCTGCACCCTGTATATTAGATCACATGCTACTCAACTCACTGCTACATCCTGTGTATTAGATCACATGCTACTCAACTCACTACTGCACCCTGTATATTAGATCACATGCTACTCAACTCACTACTGCACCCTGTATATTAGATCATATGCTACTCAACTCACTACTGCACCCTGTATATTAGATCATAGGCTACTCAACTCACTACTGCACCCTGTATATTAGATCACATGCTACTCAACTCACTACTGCACCCTGTTAGTTACCATTTTGTCCTAGGCACATGTCGATTAGACACTAGGCCTGTTGTATATGTGTGTGTGTGTGTGTGTGTGTGTGTGTGTGTGTGTAACGAAACACTTCGAAATGTTTCGGCCCCGCCGGGAATTGAACCCGGGCCCTCCGTGCGTGAAGCAAGAGCGCTAGCCACCATGCCATCGGGGCCTGTATATTAGATCACATGCTACTCAACTCACTGCTACACTCAGAGTATCAACATTTATGTTGCTAAATCAGTGCAGCCAATAATCAAGAAAAAATTCCATTAAAGTGAATTACTCCGCAGCTGGACTAGTAAGACAGCACAACATTGCCTCGGCAAAGATCTATTGTATTTTACTTATGTAAATATAAATATCAAAGTCAGCCAATTTAAGATGACTATCATGCTTCCTTTATCGTCTCTGATGCACCTCTGACTGCACTTGCTTCCATCATGTATAGTGCTGCCACACAACCTCTATCATAACACTATTTCCTGACTTATGACATCATCTGTACGCAATCTGTCTGAAAGCCTTGAGTCTTGTCAAATCATTGCACATTTATTCATCCTTAACTTCAATTTTCTGTCAGTGCTTTATATATATATATATATATATATATAAATATATATATATATATATATACGTGTATATATATATGAAATAACACTGCGACTAGCCAAGGATTCGAACCTATGTTGTTTTGGCCCGCCGCATGGTGAGCAAAAAACACATGACGCTCTAACTCAGAGGACCACCAAATCCTACAAAAGTCACGCACCCAGCAGAGCTAGGTGTTTTACCGTGATCCGAAGACATACGGTGGTGTGGGTGCCTCTGAGCTTATTTCATTCTCCACCCTGTTTGGTGTACTAGCCTCAACAAGCAGTATTTCATATTATTGTACCTACGAACGAGTGGTACTGATCGATAACAACACTCCGACTAGCCAAGGATTCGAACCTATGTTTATATATTATTTTTTATTAACACATCAGCCGTCTCCCACCAAGGCAGGGTGGCCCGAAAAAGAAAAACTTTCATCATCATTCACTCCATCACTGTCTTGCCAGAGGCATGCTTACACTACAGTTATAAAACTGCAACATTAACACCCCTCCTTCAGAGTGTAGACAATGTACTTCCCATCTCCAGGACTCAAGTCCGGCCTGCCAGTTTCCCTGAATCCCTTCATAAATGTTACCTTACTCACATTCCAACAGCACGTCAAGTCCTAAAAACCATTTGTCTCCATTCACTTCTATCAAATATGCTCACGCATGCATGCTAGAAGTCCAAGCCCCTCGCACACAAAACCTAATTTACCCCCTCCCTCCAACCTTTCTTATTCCGACCCCTACCCCGCCTTCCCTCTACTACAGATTTATACACTCTTTAAGTCATTATATTTCCTTCCACCCTCTCTACATGTCCCAACCACCTCAAAAACCCCTCCCCAGCCCTCTGGATAATAGTTTTGGTAATCCCACACCTCCTCCTAATTTCCAAAATACAAATTCTCTCTATTATATTCATACCACACATTGCTCTCAGACATGACATCTCCACTGCCTCCAGCCTTCTCCTTGTTGCAACATTCACCACCCATGCTTCACACCCATAAAAGAGCGTTGGTATAACTATACTTTCACACATTCCCCTCTTCGCCTCCATGGACAAAGTTCTTTGTCTCCACAGACTCCTAAGTGCACCATTCATCTTTTTACCCTCATCAATTCTATGATTCCCCTCATTTTCATAGACCCATCTGCTGACACGTCCACTCTTAAATATTTGAATACACATTCACCTCTTCCATACTCTCTCCCTCCAATCTGATATACAATCTTTCGTCACTTATATTATATATATATATATATATATATATATATATATATATATATATATATATATATATATATATATATATATATATATATATAATGTCGTGACGAATAGGTAAAATTGGTCAATTAGCAAGAAATCATTTAAAATTATGTCCTTTCTAAAATTTTCTCTTATACGTTTAAATATATAATTTTTTCATTTATGTTAATGTAAAAATTTATAATTTTGTACCAAGAGAAACTTTGAAAACCTACCTAACCTTATTACAACAAGCGCAATTTAATTTAGCCTAACCCAACTAAATATATTTTAGATACGTTAACATTAATTTAATAATTAACAAACACAATGAAATATATTTTTTTCGTTATGTTCAGAAGGATTTTGGCGAAATTATTACATACACAAATTTTCACTTGTCTTATATGGCAAGGTGAGCGTTGCTATTTAAGCCAAAATCGCAAGTTTTACCTAATCGGCACGACATATATATATATATATATATATATATATATATATATATATATATATATATATATATATATATATATATATATGCAAGAAAACCACTATGAAAAAATAGAAGAATTCCAAGCGCAGTTTTGAAAATAATATGAATATTTCTTTTGGTTTATATAAATTGGATTCATTTATAATTAATAAAATTTGGGAAGAATTTAATGATAAATTGGACTAATCTTAATTCTTGGGAAGAGTTTCAGGTCCTTTCTTATGTTCCTCTTCACAGAGTCGTGCGATGTTACGGTACTGTGAGGTGTAGTCTTTGTTAGTGTGATGTGACTGTGAGGTGTAGTCTCGCCCCTTATATAAGCCCTTCTTGTCATGTTTCCTGTTATAGTTCCTTGATAATGTGAGTAGTCACGAAAGCGCTTGGAATTCTTCTATTTTTCATAGTGGTTTTCTTGCATATTTTGATATCACCTGTTTACTGTGATCTTTTGCATATATATATATATATATATATATATATATATATATATATATATATATATATATATATATATACTTATATACATACATACACACTACTATATATAAATATATAGTCTCTAAACCTATACATGAATGTATACCATCAGCAGAAACGATCAGAGCAGGTGCAACTAGCCATCTTTAATACCAAACCCTACTGGTCCGAGTGGCTCTGAATCCCATCGGAAGGACAAGATTCAATCCCGTGTTGAACGGGACGTGAGATCGCTCTCGCCCTCGTCACCTGGTACACGCATCTCGAAATGAGACGAGATGGTGTCCCCGTGACTGACGGTTCTGTGAGTGGGTGGACGGGAAAGTGGAGGGAATAATGGAGAGTAGAAGAAGGGAAGAAAGGTGATAAGACACATTCTTTAAAGACATTACGCTGTCTTTTTAGAGCTTTTATTTACTATATTCTTGGAGCCCCTCATGTGGCTAAACAAGTAACATTGGTAGGGAGCAATCTACAGCAGATAGAGGTTATATTCGTACGATGGTATATAAAGAAAATAAAAAGACCGATCATTACTCTATACAAACTCAAATCTATTTGCCATCTAATAATATACAGGTCGTTTCACTTTAATATGAGTAACATTTTCAGCTTAACTCCAAAAGTTTACTAACTATTGTAGCCGCTGACCAGTAATGGAGAGGCCAAGCAATATACTTCATGTGTTTTACAGTAATGAGACATGAAAAATTTACAATCGTTACCATTTATGCCTCATTATAAACTAAGTCACTATTTCCTGCAAATTTACTACCAATAAAGTTCAAAGGAAGAGATCTGCTTTTTTATGTAACAATGAAATATTCACTAAGCGTTTACCAGTCATAGTTCACGTTGTGTGCTTCAAGCAAACTCTTAATTACCAGATATATCTCTGTCTGCGCATACTCCATAAACACTGCCTCCTCTACAACACTGTCTCTATAAACACTGCCTCCTCTACAACACTGTCTCTATAAACACTGCCTCCTCTACAACACTGTCTCTATAAACACTGCCTCCTCTACAACACTGTCTCTATAAACACTGCCTCCTCTACAACACTGTCTCTATAAACACTGCCTCCTCTACAACACTGTCTCTATAAACACTGCCTCCTCTACAACACTGTC
This sequence comes from Cherax destructor, assembly GCA_009830355.1. Classification (NCBI taxonomy): domain Eukaryota; kingdom Metazoa; phylum Arthropoda; class Malacostraca; order Decapoda; family Parastacidae; genus Cherax; species Cherax destructor. The sequence continues at coordinate 142,948 of WNWK01001731.1, forward strand.
TCTATAAACACTGCCTCCTCTACAACACTGTCTCTATAAACACTGCCTCCTCTACAACACTGTCTCTATAAACACTGCCTCCTCTACAACACTGTCTCTATAAACACTGCCTCCTCTACAACACTGTCTCTATAAACACTGCCTCCTCTACAACACTTGTCTCTATAAACATTGCCTCCTGTAAAACACTGCTCCATATTGTACTGCCTTCTGTACAACACTGCAACCAGTACAAAAGAGTTCCCTGAGCAACACTGACCCCTATATAATACATGCCCTTATACACAGCTGCCCCTTGTACTAAATTGACACTGTACAACGTTCCCTGTATAACACTGACACCTGTACAACACTGCTACTTGTATAACACTGACCCCTGTCCAGCACTGTCCTTGTACAAAACTGCTTCCTGTACAACCTAACTCTGTACAATACTGCCCAATATAAAGCACTGCCCACTGTATAGCACTGTCCACTGTACAGCTCTGTACCCTGTATAGCATCTCCTAATGTACAACACTGTCAACTGTATAGCACTGTTCAATGTACAGCAATGTCCACTGTACAGCACTGTCCACTGTACAGCACTGTCCACTGTACAGCACTGTCCACTGTACAGCACTGTCCACTGTACAGCACTGTCCACTGTACAGCACTGTCCACTGTACAGTACTGTCCACTGTACAGCACTGTCCACTGTACAGCACTGCCCACTGTACAGCACTGTCCACTGTACAGCACTGCCCACTGTACAGCACTGTCCACTGTACAGCACTGCCCACTGTACAGCACTGTCCACTGTACAACACTGTCCACTGTACAGTACTGTCCACTGTACAGCACTGTCCACTGTACAGCACTGTCCACTGTACAGCACTGTCCACTGTACAGTACTGTCCACTGTACAGCACTGTCCGCTGTACAGTACTGTCCACTGTACAGCACTGTCCACTGTACAGCACTGCCCACTGTAAAACGCAGCCTCTGCACAACACATGCAAAAGGAAAAGTACCAAGTGCCGCATAAGTTTTTAATGCAGAGTAAAATAAAAATCCCTAGGGGGGGGGAGTCCAGGAACTGGTTAAAGAGGCCCAGAAGCTGTAGCTCACCCCACGTAAGTAGACTAGCACCTGTATATTAAAATCCTCAAAAGACCCAGGAGCTGTAGATCAACACTCTTAAGAGGGCCAGGAACTGGCATTCAGGCCAGCTTAACACCGAGAATATTTATTCAGTAAGAGACTCGGAGGATCAAAACATCGCTGAGACAAACAGTACACTGTGCATGTTGCATGGTGCATGTTGCATGTTGCATGCACTAACCTAACCAGGAATTTACCCTCTCTTCAGATCGCAGAAAAATATATAAATACCTTTCACCTGTTTGTGTGGTTAGAAATAGATGAGGAAAGGGGGGGGGGTGAAAGTGGAATGTTCAAACGGCTTGAGGGAGAAGTCGAAATATTTTTCATTGAAACATTTTTTTATCTACTTCTCTGAGACTAGGGGTCCCCACAATTTGCACTTGAGGAGGACCCCATCTGCATATCATTCGTAAAAAAATGCATCATATTTTCTAGGGTATATATTTGAATATTGTCATGCAAGTCCTTCAGAAAGCAAGTTTGCAAATCTCAAAGGATGAAATAATGCTGAGCAAACTAGCCCCTACACACTCCAGTAACAATAATACAAACCTCCTTCAAGGATACATCAGTGTTAAATGTCTAAAACTGATCAGATAACGTATTTACATGCGAGAAATTAGCACAAACAATCCAAAACCAACACAAAACTTTCCCTAAGATACACCAGTTTAGAAGCCGATCAGAAGCATTCTCCAGTTATTACATGGAAAGCGATATCCCAATTTGTTTAATAAAACTGTCAAATTAAAACTTACACAGAACCAGAACAATGCGAGCATTTCTTTGAACAAACCACACTAGTTCTGGAAGTTAGTTGGCTATCAGAAGAGGCATCCTCCAGGTATCGTACACAAACCAATAATGCTCAATTTTTAACCACATTAATAAATTGAACCAGAGCAAAATGTTGATACTTTGAGGCTGATAAGATAAAGGAATTCTCAAGTTGTTGCATAGAAAACAATTTTATTTTTGGGTCTATGAAATTGACTAGAGGCATCTTCACATGCCAATACATGCATGAATCAGTCCATCATTGCCGTACACCTGAGATGAACATAGGAAGCGTATTGTTTGAGGTTTTCCCACGTTCTTTACGAAAGCCTTAAAACAGGAAACAAAAATCAGGCAACCACTTCAGGTACCACCATCTGCTAGATACAGTTCAGATAATTTACCTTTTTATTAAATCTGGTATTTTTCCAACTAATGTTTGCCATTATTTAGACGTCTTTAATCAAAATAATTTACAATGTTTTCTGTAACAAAACTATTTGCCATTAAAACCAATTCGGGATATTTACATCCTAGGAGGGATGTAAGTATCCCCAGTTATCCACGAATAAGATCCAATTGCTGAAAAAGTAGCCATGCTTTCATTTTTTTTCGAATTTTGCAGGAATTGTGTTTGTCAGTTATATGATCTAAGGTGCCTTAGAAGTATTGAAAGAAAATCAACATTTTCCATCCTGCTTTCGTTTAGTGGACTGCTGAACATTTATTCATAGTGGTCTTTTGAAATTTCGCTCATTTCTTTTTCATCGTCAATGTATGAACGGCCTGTAATTAATGGTCCAATACTAAAGGTAGTCCTAAACTAGGATTTTGCATATTCATAGAAATATTTGGGGTTCCTTGCGATGCCCCGGACAGCTTTTTTGTTGTCTTTGGGCTTCTTCTCTCCAGAACGAAAGCTTAAGATTTTGTTCTACCTCGGTAATTTTTAAGCAGTTCGGTAACCCTTTTTTTTTCTACCGTATATTATTTTATGCTCTCTTTCTATACTTGAGCTTTTAGGTTCTCTCAGTCGAACATAAAATAAAATAAGGTTGTTGGGATTTTTAACCCGGAGGAGGAGGGTGTTCCACCCAGGACAACCCAAGGAAGTGCGTCACCTACAACTCTCTCTCTTATTTCCATTGGGGTCCTTCAGTCTTGTCCCTCAGGATGCGACCCCCACCAGTCGACTAATACCCAGGTACCTACTTGCTGCTAGGTGAACAGGGACAGCAGGTGTAAGGAAACATACCCAATGTTGCCACCCGTGTCGGGGGCTGAATCACGGATATTGACTCACGAAATCGTAATGACACGATTGTAAACAAACCATAACCACGTTGTCAAGTGAGCCACGGAAACGTTAATTATATTTACTTATCTTAGTCAATGGATCGTCATGAGCGCCATCAGAAGTGGGCCTCCTTGTCGTGACGAATAGATAAAACTTGAGATTTTGGCTTAAATATCAACGCTGTTCTTGCCATATAAGACAAGCGAAAATTTGTGTATGCAATAATTTCGCAAAAATCATTCTGAACTTATCGAAAAAATATATTTCATTGTGTTCGTTTATTAAATTATTGTAGACTTATCTAAAATATATTTAGTTGGATTAGGCTAAATCAAATTGCGCTTGTTATAATAAGGTTAGGTAAGTTTTCTAAGGTTGTCATTGTACAAAATTATTAATTTTTACATTAACATAAATGAAAAAAAAATATATCTTTAAACGTATAAGAGAATTTTTAGAAAAGACTTAATTTTAAATAAGTTCTTGCTAATTGACCAGTTTTACTTATTCAGCACGACATTATATATATATATATATATATATATATATATATATATATATATATATATATACACATGTATATGCGAAATTTTTACAAACATTATCTCTCAGTCCAAAGCAGGATTCAAATTTGCACACTCTGTATCAAAGTATAGAGTACTTTCGCCACTCAGCCAGATCCCAGAACTGGCTGTAGATGAATAAACAGACATGTTAGTCTCGGGACCACGGTTCGAACCTCCCGTCCACCTTTTTGTTTATTCATCAACAGTAGTTCATTAAAATTTAAACTGATTTCATAAACTTTGGCTTTGAAAACTATTGTAGCCGTGGCGAAGGACAGTTGGGTTACAGATGGTAGCCACCGACACAAACAGGTCATAGCAGGGCCTTCTGTGTATTAGATGCCCGGTAGCTCAGAGGTAAAGTACTGGACCTGTTAATCTCGGGACCACAGTTCGAGCCGACACTTGCTCACTCTTTACGCCGACACTTGCTCACTCTTTACGCCGACACTTGCTCACTCTTTACGCCGACACTTGCTCACTCACTGTCCATTTCAAGGCTGCATATCATTGCTGTCCGCCATATCATCTTAAGTGAGATCACCAAAATGGATGATGAATATCTTGTTCGCTTGATGAAAGGTAACCTCCAACTAGAAGTTATTAGTACAGCTTCAGAGGCAATGGAGTATAATTAACACTTTAAACTATGTATCACAAAGTCATATTCCCTCAGTTCCATCTAGTGTGTGTATATTTTCACCAGCATTTTTACACTATATATATTCTGGAAAATATATTTCTCTTAATGTATGCACTGTACATATCCTTCCATGTGAACATGCAACATTGCATGCACACGTGTATATATATACACGCTTAGAGTTACTTTAAGCCCAGTAGATGAATGGATCAAAATAGGATTACTAGAAGGGTATATAAATCAGAAGTGGAGGGAAGGAGTCGAACCAGGAAAGGTTCGAGGAAGGAGGTAAAGGAGGCTTGGAGTGCTACTGGCTTGGAGATTCGGCAGGCTTTTGTTAATATGATAGATCGGATTGGGGGTAAATGGTTTTTGTGATCTGATGTGCTGTTGGAAAGTAAGCAAGGTAACATTTATGAAGGGATTTAGGTAAATCGGTTAGCCGGATTTGAGTTGTGGCAGTAAAGGAGGTGTGAGGATGTTGCAGTTCGGAGGGCTATCTGAACTGTGACGTCATCGCACTTCTGGCAAGACAGTGAGTGAATGTTTGACGATGAATAATAATATTTTTTTGGGGTCACTATTCATGAAGCCTTATTGACGATAGGCTTTAAGCCCGATTAGCCAATCAACCAGTCTTCTACTAAACACTATATTCTAATAAGAACATCTTTATTGAGAGAGATCCTTATCACCGTACTGTATATTTTCTGAGTATGTCTCTATTGAGAGATATACTCAGTATATATGGAGAAAGTACACCCGAATTTGCACGAGTGTCTTCCATAGAAGACACTGCAAGACTCAAAGCGGACATCGACGAAATCTTTAAATAGGCCGCGGAAAACAATACGAAGTTCAGTGAAGAGAAATTTCAATTATTCCGATATGGAAAACTCTAGGAAATTAAAACTATATCAGAGTATAAAACAAATTCCAACCATACAATAGAGCGGAAAACTAATGTGAAAGATCTGAGTGATAATGTCAGAGGATCTCAATTTCAAAGATCACAACAATGTATCTACCATATCTGCTAGAAAAATGATAGGATGGATAATGAGAACCTTCAAAACTAGGAATGCCAAGCCCATGACGATTCTCTTCAAATCACTTGCACACACTAGGCTGGAATATTGCTGTACACTAATCGCCCCTTCCAAGGCAGGTGATATTTCTGATCTGGAGAATGTACAGAGAACCTTCACGGCACACGTAAGTATGATAAAGCACCTAAATTACTGGGAACGCTTGAAGGCCCTTCACTTGTATTCCTTGGAATGCTGGCGAGAAAGATACATGATAATATATACTTGGAAAATCCTAGAGGGATTAGTACCAAATTTGCACACGAAAATCACTCCCTACGAAAGCAGATGACTCTGCAGATGTAAGGGCGCCACGAGTACGCTGAGACAACACAATAAGCGTCAGAGGCCCAAGATTGTTCAAATGTCGTCCAGCATACATAAGGGGGATTACCAATAGACCTTTGGCTGTCTTCAAGGAGCTGGACAGGCACCTAGAGTCAGTACCTGACCAGCCGGGCTGTGGTTCGTACGTTGGTTTGCTTGCGGCCAGGAGTAACAGCTTGGTTGATCAGGCCATGATCCAAAGCGAGGCGTGGTCACCGACTGGGCCACATGTCTATGGTGCATCCAACAACATAAGCAGACTCTTGGATGTCACTACCGCCCGCCTCCGGCTGGGTTACAAGTATCTTTGGCAGGTTAAATCACCACCACCAGATGTAGACCAAACAAGATGTAAACTTTGCCAGTTGGATTATTGTCACACCCTGCGTCATTATGTACTGGAGTGCGATAAAATTAATGAATTCAGAGACTACTCATTCAGAAATGTTCAAGATATGTCAAAGTATTTTATCCACAGTGGTATATTACAGACCATTCTGGAAAAATACCCTGACTTTGCTCCCTGTAAATAAAGCATTGACACCCGTGTGTGTGTGTGTGTGTATGTGTGTATGTATATGTGTGTATGTGTATGTGTGTATGTATATACATGTATGTGTGTGTATGTGTGTGTGTATATATATATATGTGTACTCACCTAATTGTGGTTGCAGGGGTCGAGACTCAGCTCCTGGCCCCGGTGTATATGTATATGTGTGTGTGTGACCCAACAATTAAAATTTGCACCAATAACTCATTACAGTTGTGGCTGGGTGTAGACTAATAGATTGCTCATTGCTTTATAATTTGTTCATGAGTGCAACCATGTACAGACGTAAGTAAATTTACTTACATGATTCATTACCTTGTAACTAGTGAATTAATTACCATTGTACCTTGTTCAGCTATCAAAACTTTGGGGCCCTGTCACTGGACCCTATATATACCTCTGTAATCTCCAAATACCTTTGTAGCTTGTCATGATTGTGACCATCTGAGTTCATTACCTTTGTAACTTGCTCAGCTATCAAACTTTGAGGTCCAGTCCCTGGACCCATTATGTACCTCTGTAATCTTTTGACTACCGCCCACAGGATGGGTATGGGGTGCATAATAAAGATATCAAACTAACTAAACGACTGGGCCGCTGGGACGTTGACCCCCCGAAACCCTCTCCAGGTATACAAGCATACCTGATTGGGTGTGTATCTCATTATAAATACAATTAGAGTTTGCTTTAAACCTCATAGATACAAATTTATGATAGAAGTATCCTTAACTTGTGTTGAACAAAGAATAAAAATGAAACTCATGTGCAAGTTATTTGTGTATAGTTAACAGGTTACATGACCTTAATGACCCTATGTCCAGTTGATTGGCTTTGAGCCTAATTAATCATCCAATTTTTACCATGTGTCGTGGCCATAACACCCAAACATTGTGTACACAGTTTTTTTCACACGTATTAGATTAGTTAAAATTTTCGTCATACTATCTCAGCTTACAAAACTAATATATTAAATACTGGAGGAACTGTATGTGTAAGCGCTCCACTGTTAGTGAGCAGTGGAGGAACTGTATGTGTAAGAGCCCCACTGTTAGTGAGCAGTGGAGGAACTGTATGTGTAAGAGCTCCACTGTTAGTGAGCAGTGGAGGAACTGTATGTAGAAGAGCTCCACTGTTAGTGAGCAGTGGAGGAACTGTATGTGTAAGAGCCCCACTGTTAGTGAGCAGTGGAGGAACTGTATGTGTAAGAGCTCCACTGTTAGTGAGCAGTGGAGGAACTGTATGTGTAAGAGCTCCACTGTTAGTGAGCAGTGGAGGAACTGTATGTGTAAGAGCTCCACTGTTAGTGAGCAGTGGAGGAACTGTATGTGTAAGAGCTCCACTGTTAGTGAGCAGTGGAGGAACTGTATGTGTAAGAGCTCCACTGTTAGTGAGCAGTGGAGGAACTGTATGTGTAAGCGCTCCACTGTTAGTGAACAGTGGAGGAACTGTATGTGTAAGAGCTCCACTGTTAGTGAGCAGTGGAGGAACTGTATGTGTAAGAGCTCCACTGTTAGTGAGCAGTGGAGGAACTGTATGTGTAAGAGCTCCACTGTTAGTGAGCAGTGGAGGAACTGTATGTGTAAGAGCTCCACTGTTAGTGAGCAGTGGAGGAACTGTATGTGTAAGAGCTCCACTGTTAGTGAGCAGTGGAGGAACTGTATGTGTAAGAGCTCCACTGTTAGTGAGCAGTGGAGGAACTGTATGTGTAAGCGCTCCACTGTTAGTGAACAGTGGAGGAACTGTATGTGTAAGAGCTCCACTGTTAGTGAGCAGTGGAGGAACTGTATGTGTAAGAGCTCCACTGTTAGTGAGCAGTGGAGGAAGTGTATGTGTAAGCGCTCCACTGTTAGTGAGCAGTGGAGGAAGTGTATGTGTAAGCGCTCCACTGTTAGTGAGCAATTTTTATTTTGGTAGATCATGTTTCGCTTTTTTTTCTCTAGCGTTATGTCGTCTATGTTACAGTCCTCTGGTGTAAGGGAGTTTGTTTTGCTTCTTTTTTTTTTTTTTTTTCGTTGTCGGGAGTTTTATATTTCAGTCTGTCTCTGTTGTTAGGAAGTCTTCATTTCCGCCTTTTTCTGTTGTACCACTGTGTATGTTTGGATCTCTGTTGTACTGCAGTCTGTGTTTCGGGATATTTCTTTTGTACCACAGTGTATACTTACATTTTTCTGTGTTACTGAGAAGTCTGTTTTCCGCCTTTCTCTGATGTTCGGAAATCTATGAAATTTTGTGTAACAATTTTTACGTCGGCATTTTTCACCTTTCCGTTTTGGTTGATTGGTGGTGGATGATTTATATTTGCGAGTAGACACTAAGGGAAGAGGACAGCAGGAACCTGCACGACGACCATCATAGAAAACACGATTGACTGAATAAATACCTTGAGTATACCTGAAGAGGGTTTCAGGGGTCAACGCCCCCGCGGCCCGGTCTGTGACCATGCCTCATGGTGGATCAGGGCCTGATCAACCAGACTTTTACTGTTGGCCGCACGCAACCCGATGTAGGAACCACAACCCGGCTGGTCAGGTACTGACTTTAGGTGCCTGTCCAGCGCCTTCTTGAAGACATCCAGGGGTCTATTGGTAATCTCCCTTATCTTAGGTCTCTGACACTTATTGTGTTGTCTCTAATCGTGCTAGTGGCGCCCCTTCTTTTTCATTGGGGGATGTTGCATCGTCTGCCGAGTCTTTTGCTTTCATAGGAAGTGATTTTCGCGTGCAAGTTTGGTACTAATGCCTCTAGGATTTTCCAAGTGTATATAATCATGTATCTCTCCCGCCTGCGTTCTAGGGAGTACAGGTTGAGATGTTTTATCTCAGTTGTGTGTGCCGTGAAGGTTTTCTCTGCACATTTTCTAAGCCAGTAATTGCACCTGCCTTTAAAGGTGCTGTTAGTGTGTCGCAATATTCCAGTCTAGATAGAATAAGCGACCTAAAGAGTGTCCTCACGGGCTTGGCAGCCGTAGTTTTGAAGGTTCTCATTATCCATCCTGTCATTTTTCTAGTAGATGCGATTGATACAATGTTGTGGTCTTTGAAAGTGAGATCCTCTGACATTATCACTCCCAGGTCTTTTACATTAGTTTTTCGCTCTATTGTGTGGTTGGAATTTGTTTAATACTTCGATAAGTTTTAATTTCATCACGTTTTCCATATCGGAGTAATTGAAATTTCTCATCATTGAACTTCATATTGTTTTCTGCAGCCCATTTAAAGATTTGGTTGATGTCTGCTTGGAGTCTTGCAGTGTCTTCAATGGAGGACACAGTCATGCAAATTCGGGTGTCATCTGCAAAGGAAGACACGGTGCTGTGGCTTACATCCCTGTCTATGTCAGATATGAGGATGAGGAACAGGATGGGAGTGAGTACTGTGCCTTGTGGAACAGAGCTTTTCACAATAGCCGCCTCAGACTTTACTCTGTTTACTATTACTCTTTGAGTTCTGTCTGTTAGGAAATTATAGATCCATCTACCAACTTTTCCCGTTATTCCTTTATCAACTATTTTGTGCGCTATTACACCATGGTCACACTTGTCAAAGGCTTTTTGCAAAGTCTGTGTATACTACATTTGCATTTTGTCTTCTAGAGCATCCAGGACCTTGTCGTAGTGGTTCAGTAGTTGGGACAAGCAGGAGCGACATACGCTAAACCTATGTTGCCCTTGGTTGTCTAACTGATGGGTATCTAGATGAGTGGCGATCTTGCTTCTTACAACCCTTTCCAAGATTTTTATGATATGGGATGTTAACGCTATCGGTCTGTAGTTCTTTGCTATTGCTTTACTGCCCCTTTTTGTGGAGTGGGGCTATGTCTGTTGTTTTTTGGCAGCTGTGGGACGACCCCAGTGTCCATGCTCCCTCTCCATAGGATGTTAAAAACACATGATAGAAGCTTCTTGCAGTTCTTGATGAACACGGAGTTCCATGAGTCTGGGCCTGGAGCAGAGTGTATGGGCATGTCATTTATCGCCTTTTCGAAGTCATTTGGTGTCAGGATAACATCAGATAGGTTTGAGTCTACCAAATTCTGTCTCGCTCATAAAAAAATAAATTAGGTCTTCGACTCTCAGTCTGGTTAGCGGTTCGCTAAAAAAAAGTCATATTGGGACTTGAGAAGCTCACTCATTTCCTTGCTGTCATCTGTGTAGGACTCATCTCGTCTAAGTAGGGGCCCAATACTGGATGTTGTTCTCGACTTAGATTTGGCATAAGAAATGTTTTGGGTTTCTTTCAATTTAATTTATGGCTTTTAGTTCTTCCCTGGTTTCTTGACACCTGTAAGATTCCTTTAGCTTAGTTCGATGTTTGTTATACATGTCTGAACCTCTTATTATGTTGTGATCTGAGTATTTTGTTTTTGATATAGTAATATTTCGTATCAGATCATCATTGTTGGTGAAGATGAGGTCCAGTGTGTTCTCCAATCTTGTTGGCTCTATTATTTGCTGGTTTAAGGTGAATTTAGTTAAGAGATTTAAAAGCCCGTGTGTGTGCGAGTTTTCATCTGAGCTGCCTCCTGGTGTTATCTTAGCTACAACATTATTTGCTACATTCCTCCATTTTAGGTGCCTTAGGTTGAAATCCCCCAGGAGCAAGATGTTTGGGGCAGGAGCTGGAAGATTTTCCAGACAGTGGTCTACTTTCAAAAGCTGTTTCTGGAATTGTTGAAAAGTTGCATCCGGAGGCTTGTATACAACCCCAATGACCAGGATTTGGTTCTCGATCTTTACTGCCAAAACTTCAATTGCGTCATTTGAGGCGTTTAGGAGTTCCGAGCATATCAGTGACTCAGTGACGTACAGGCTAATCCCCCATCCCCTTCCCTTTTGCCTGTTCACTCTGTTGTATCTGTATAGGTTGTAACTCGAGATCCATATTTGATTGTCAAAGTGATCCTTCATGTGAGTCTCTGTGAAAACCGAAAACATTGCGTTTGATTCTGTAAGCAGTCCACGGATGAAAGGTATTTTGTTGTTCGTTGCTGGCTTTAGACCCTGTATACTTGCAAAGATAAATATCGTTGTATTGGTGGTATGGGGAAGCTTTTTTTCTTGGCACTAATATCTGTTGTTTTGGAGTGGAGGCCATTGACTGTGATTCCGCTCCAGAAATGATCGGAGTTGGTGTACGATTTCTGTCATTTCCTGCCAGCTTTTTTTTCCTTCCTGGCGCTAAAAAATCTCTCTCTATGAAGTGGTTGTGCCTACCCAGGTTATCCCATGGTCTGGATGTTCTATATCTTCTTGTCCTTTTTAGGTGGTGTGCCTGACAATATAAGTTATAGCACTGTCTTTCCTGAACTGAAGAGTGACATTTCAGGGTGAAAAAGCTTACAGGAAAGCAGGTTGCATTTACCTGTTGTCACATGGGCACGACATTTTCTGGGGTGGTAAAAGTTACACGTCCCATCTGTTTTTCCAGATATTCCATGACTGCAGATAGCTAATGCATAGAATTTGCATAGGTCTGATTTCTGTTTGCCTTGGTTTTTCGTGACTGCAAATGGCTACGAGACTTTTCTTAACAATGCAAATATAAGTGAGCACAAAAAGAGAGAGAGCAAAGATGATGTACCACCTGGGAAGAAACAAACGCATGAAAGCAAGGACAAATACATGGAATTATTACACCGAAGTGAGCGAGCGAGACTAAAAGTTGAATATGCATCTCCTAGTGAGCCTTCTTATTCTAGCTCATAAATCACCTATCCTGGGTGAATATCAAATTTAGATTAACTGGCTTATCTCTTATTATCACAGCGCCTTCGACATACTAGCTAAGGGAATTGTGTGTTATGACATATTACATGGTTGCTTGCAGCTCTTCTCCACCAGGGAAGTCTATGGTTGAAGTCGCCCTTTATTAGCAATGTTGCCTCCATCTTGTCAGAAAGCGAGGCACCTTTCTTAATTTCCTTTATGACTGCTTCGTGACTGTTATCGTATTCACGTCTTAATCTCTCCATGTAATATTACGTTGTACTGAACTACGACGACTGCCCTTTGGTGATTTTTTTAGATTTTAGATTTTGTCACCGAAGTGACTAGTCTATTGTAAACCCCATATCAACCCTGTAGACGGTAGCGCAAGAGCACATGTATAGACAAGGGTTAACAGGTGTACGTCTGGATTTATATCTACAGTTCACTTATCTGTTACAAGCAAATTTAGGAAATTTGCTTAATATATCTGGTATGTTATTTTCATGAACAAGATACCTTGAAATGTCACCAGTAAATTCTGGTCAAATTTTGCGTCGTCACCTCTTTATTTCAAGTGCTCCTTCAGGAGTAGTGCTTCTTTTACTTTCATGAGACCATCCCTTCATAATATCTGACATCTTCTGTATATGTTAATAATTAAATCTCTTGTTCTTTTATGTGCGTATGTTTTCTTTTACGTCATAAAAATATTTTTTGACATGTAGCTAATTCCATCGGTATTCATATATAAATTTTGATGCTGCATTTGGAGTGTGGTGACAGTGGTGACAGTGGTGGCAGGAGTTAAAATGTTGATTACTGAAGGAGTGAGGGTTTAAGAAATTAGGGTGAGGTTAAGGTGGGTTGCGTTATTGTGTACTGGGTAATTTCTTGGGTAACAGATGTTATGGGAAGAAAGAGAGCAGGGAGGAAGGGTTTTAACTTAGTTTAAGCACCTCATACACATTCTGTGGGCGGTAATGAAAATATTACAGAGGCACATAATAGGTCCAGGAACTGGGCCGCAAAGTTTGCTAGCTAAACAAGTTACAGTGGTAATGAACTGCTACGTGTTTATATCTGGTTACAATAATAATGAGTTATTTATGTATATATGAATTAGGTCACAAAAAAATATTATAAAAATATTATCTTATATTTTAGCAAGTTATGGTTGTAAAAAAAAGTTTAAGTGGTTATCCGTTATTTACAGTGGGCAAAGTTAGGGTATTTTTCCAGAATGGTTGGCAATATGCCACTGTGGATAGAACATTTCAAAATTTCTTGAACATTTCTGAGCAAGTTCTCCGAATTCATTAATTTTATTGCATTCCTGTACACAATGACGCAAGGTGTGACAATTGTCCATCTGACAAAGTTTACATTATTTTGGTCTACATCATCTGGTGGTGATGATTCAACCTCCCAGAGATACTGGTAATAGACATTTGATGTGTTATTTAGAGACACACAATTCTCTCTCCATTAGTCAATTTTGCTTTTGTAAGGACCGCTCCACTATTGACCCCCTTACTGCGCTTAGATACCTATGTTCGTAATGCCTCTGCTAGTAGCCGGGGCCGGGCGGTAGACACATACAAGAGTCTGATTAGTTTGTTGGATGCACCATAGACAAGTGGCTGCTCCTGCATGATAGTGACGATACATGGACTGACTGGTGTCAGTCTCTCTCAGTCTCAACTCAATAAAGTTCAGTTGAAGTTCTTTTCGAATTGTTCTCAAACTGTTGATTGACAGTGCATGGATTCTAGGTGTGTGTACTTACCAACGTGAATGTGTCAATGTGTGTTTGTGGAAATTACGTTCTTCTCTCTTAAATCATGATGTCTGCGTCTGTTACCTGCCTCCCTTGTGTTGGTTACTTTTCACTATTCTCATATTAAGGTCAGGAGAGACAAGTAAAGTTATATGGATTCTTTATTAGTCAATAAATGTTCCATGTAACTTATCATTTAGAAATTTTGTACCATTACAAACCCGCCTTTACAGTACAGGGATTTCCAATGTCCATGTTGCTCAGTGGAGTATTAAACTTATACTTGAACCCACTTGTGTTGTTCCCTCATCTACCAGAGCAGAGAGAAAGACAGACTGACAGAGAGACAGACAGACAGACAGAGACAGAAAAGAAAGGAAAGAGATGCAGTGTGTAACTGAGGATAATCGTAAACAGTAGCCATAAAGCCTAGCTCAAGAGTCTGTTGAGTGGTTTGAAAATGGCTTGTTATTGTAATTCGAGTCACTCGGAACGTATCCGCCATCAGATATACTTACCAACCACTTATGACAGGGGTATCAGATATACTTACCAAGCACTTATGACAGGGGTATCAGATATACTTACCAAGCACTTATGACAGGGGTATCAGATATACTTACCAACCACTTATGACAGGGGTATCAGATATACTTACCAAGCACTTATGACAGGGGTATCAGATATACTTACCAAGCACTTATGACAGGGGTAACATCCAACTGTGCCATCATCCCACTGAACTGAGTCAAGCTTTCACTGTTGTGTTTGTTGGATGAGTGCTGTGTAATTACGTGGCTAGTTTGCTAAATTTGAGCTTCAGCTCTTTTATGTTATGTGCGCGATCCCTTATTTGTTATCAGCTATTTGTTGGAGGGGTCGAGTTTTAGCTCCTGGCCCCGCCTCTCAATCTGTTTCTTGCCAGATTCACTCTCTCTTAGTTCCTTGAGCCTTATTTTCGTACCTGCTCTTAAAACTATGCATGGAGCCAGCCTCTACTACTACTACTCATCAAAGTCATTCCACTTACTGTCCACCATAAAGCTGAAGAAAAGCTCCCTGACAATCTTATGGTTCACGTATGTCGAAGTTTCAGTTGTGCCCCCGAGTACCCGTTTCCCGCCTCTCTTTGTCTACCTTATCATTTCCTCTGAGTATTTTTAACTTTATCATTTCCCCTGGTTCTTCTGTACCCCAATGTCGTTAGGTTCAAATCCATTGGAATCCCCACGTAGCTAATACCCCTTAGTTTTGGAACTAGCCTCGCTGCATACCTCTCAACAATCTCCAATTTCTTGGCAAGATTTTCTCGGTGTTGGTTCTACGTTGGTGTTGTGGGCCTGGAATGACGTTCTGTTGAGATTTGCCAGATGAGCATTGTAAACAGAGGTTATTCGGTTGAAGTGAGCCTCCGGCGATATACTAGCCACTATGCTCACCAGATCTTTTTATTTGAGTGAGATCTACGGCCTCTATTCCCCCGAGTCTATAATACATGTTTGGTCTTCTTGCCACTTTCTCAATTATAATCTTTCATTTACTGGGGTTGAGTTCAAGCATCTAATTATCTGACAAATCTTGTAACTTGTCCAGATTCATTTGTAGCTTTTCCAAGTCCTCATCTGCTACTGTTCGTCTCCTCTTTACTTTACATCAGCGAACAGGGAAACATTCGCATGAATACCATCTGGTATGCCTATTCAGATATTTCTTCTAGGACAATCACTTTTTGTTTCCTTCCTGTGAGGTACTCTTTGATACTCCAGAGTATGTTCTGTTATTTATACTTGCCCCT
Organism: Cherax destructor; assembly: GCA_009830355.1. Classification (NCBI taxonomy): domain Eukaryota; kingdom Metazoa; phylum Arthropoda; class Malacostraca; order Decapoda; family Parastacidae; genus Cherax; species Cherax destructor. Next base: position 158,621 of record WNWK01001731.1, read on the forward strand.
CAAGTTTTTGCACCAGTCTCTTGTGAGGTGCAGTATCACATGCCTTCTTGCAGTCTTAGAAAATGCAATCCACTCATCCCTTTCTCTTCTTTCTCACTTCTATTACTTTGTTAGAGAATTGAAAAAGGTTTATAAGACAAGATTTATCATCTCCGAATCGTACTACTTATCGTTTATGAAACCACTTCTCTCCATATACTCTATTGTTCTTCTGATTACCTTTATCGTTACCTTGCTTGGTATGCCTTGTCAGTGATACTAGTTTCTAGTTCACTTCTTCCTGTTTCCTTTCTTAAATATAGGTTCTATATTTGCTGTCTTCCAGATCGCTGGCAACTGTCCCGTGTCCACTGACTTGTAGACATTAGTTAATGGAGCGAACAGTGCCCCTGCTCCTCCTCGAAGATTGTATGGTGACACCATGTCAGGTCCCATTGAGTTTGATGTATAGAGCTCCTTTAATTTTTTTTTTACATGTCGGTGTACCCTTTCTCATAAGGTTTCTGGTAGTGCCCCTTGTTTCCGCCGAGAATTCCTTATCGTTTTTATTGAGCTTTCCTTCATTCTTCAGTCGAATTACCTTATCTTTTACGCTTGTCTTTCTTCTGATGTGGCTGTGAAAAAGTTTTTGTTTAAACTTGGCCTTTGCTGCTATGTCATTATCAAATTGTCGTTCAGCTTCTAATGTCATCCTTACATATTCGTTTCTGGCTAGTCTGTTTACTTCTCTATTATTGTTTGTAGTTTGCTGTTTATATTTTTTTCATACTCTTATGCTCTTCTTTTGTTTTCCTTTCTGCATATTAGTACGAAGTTCTCTGCTTAATGGCACATTTCAGCTAAGTACTCCATCTTCTTATCCACCGATTTTTTTTCCAGTTCACTTTCCCATTCCTGGGTGTTAGGAATTCTCTCATCCCTTTTAAGTTCTTTCTTTTAAAGTCTGGTTTAATGCACCCACCTCCTATTATTCTTCCATCTACATTTAGTTCTACAGGGTATTCGAAGTTCAGTACTGTATAGTCGCTAGCAACAAGGGGGCTCTCATAATCTGTTTCACCTATGTCAGATGTACTTGCAGTAAATACTAGCTGGCTCATCCCCTCCTTTCAGTCTCTCTGGTCGTGTCTGCAACATGCTGACACAGTTTCCTTAATAATGCCCATCAACTTAGCACTCCATGTTTCTGGGCCACCACGTGGGTCATAGTTCTCTCAGTTTATTCATCTGTGGTTGAAATCTCCCATCATTAGCGGTTTTGCTTTAGATCTATGTACTTTCTATGGTGTTTCTTCTATAGTGTCAATCCCTGAATGCTGTTTTCTTTATATTTTTATCTTAGTTCACTACCATTAGGTGGGTTGCATATAACTTCAACAGTACTTTAACTCCCCAAAATCATAATTGCACCCACTATGCAGTCATTTGCTTCATGTCTATCCCTCTCATCTGTCCATAATTCCACTGTTTTCTAATTAGCAATGCTACTCCTCCACCTCCCCTATTTTCTTTGTCTTTCCTTATCACTTGATATCCTGCTGGGAATATGGCATCTGCATCTCAGCTTTGTGTCTGTGATAGCTATGGTATCTGATGTCATCTCATATATTCGTTCTTTCAGCCCATCACTCATACCTGGAGTATACCTGGAGGGTGTTCTCCAGGTATGAGTGATGAGTTGAAAGAACGAATATCATAGGTAACATCAGATATCATAGCTATCACAGACAAAGCTGAGATAATCAATCTGCTTTTGTGCACCACACACTAGTTTGTGTTGTCTATGGACCGAACAAGGCAAGGTTAAACTACACTAATCTTTCTGTCTGTTGTTCATCTGACAAGAGTGGGGGAGGTCGAGGTGGGGTTGGTGTATGCCCGAAATGGATTGCATACTAGTATTCGCTTTCTTTTGTGCCTAACAGTGTTTCATTACATGTAAACGACTATTTTTGCACTCCATAAAAATAAAAATTTGAATTTGAATTACAAGATGCAGAGGTTAGGGATGTGGTAATAGGCAGGAAGGGTAAAAGGGAAGGTGTGGGGATAATGTTAATGCTGGGGAAGTGAGGATAGACCTTCAGTTGTGTGTGTGTGTGTGTGTATGAGTGAGTGAGTGAGTGAGTGAGAGAGGGAGAGTTGTGCTTGGTGGTGGTAAGCACCAAGCTTTCAGTTTATTATTTCCAAGATGAGTATATCGCATCTCAACATCAACACAGGCACTTGGCTAGTTTATGATTGGATGTTGTATAAATGTGGTATGTGCCAGCAAGATCGTGTACCAGAGTGCATACGTACTCTCTGGCCTCAGACTCTTGGCTCTTAACAAGCAGTTTTACTGATGCCTGTCTTCCAGGGCCCGATTATATATACTTTTATAAGTAAGTAAAGTATTTGTTTTCTCTGCTTATTCGTCGACTTACACCCTGGGATTAAAAAAGTACTTCCCAACGTCTCTATTGCTCATCTTAATTATTTATTCTGGCACTCCCCGCATCCTCAAGAGCTTGTCCCTTCCCACCCAATCTAATCCTCTGAGTATTAGTCTGAGTTCCTTAATTCTTTTCTCGTAGTGTATTTTCCTTACTTCCGGCACCAGCTGTTGACTTCATGCTAAAGCTTCAATTTCCAAGATGAGCATAGCGTATATTGTGCTTAATATCCTAAATGAACCATTCGTCAGGCTCCAGAAGTTAGTTTACAAGTTAGCTAAATCTGTATATGCTGCTTCTGGAGAAATTCGTTGTGTAATGTTTACATCCCGATCTTTCAACTTGCCCTTATCTACAGCTTCTCTTCCTCAGTTTGTATTTCGTGACTGGTCTTCTCAGTTCATATTCAATATTTATTTCTTTAAACTTATTAATATTAAACTGAAGTAGCCATCTTCCAGACTACATTTGCAGCCATTTAAAGTCTTGTAATTCACACACGGTAACTAGTAAACTAGTACCTACAAATGTATTAAGACAACACATAGGCAACATATGGAAAACTTTTATTTAGGAGACGTTACTTTCACCAGAAACTTCTTCAATCAAATGTTCTTCTCATCAGGACCTCTAATCTAGTCTTCTTGGAATCTTTGGCTGTCGTTTTCGGTTATTTTCCTCTTCAAATTCACACTTTCTGCAAACAATAATATCCAATTTAATTGTGAGAAGCCATTGAATAGCAGGGATTTAAACACTGACACTTGGAAGACTTTTCGTTCACATTCCGAAGGGTTTAGGGAGAGGTCTATATTCTCTCCTTAATCTTTAATTACTTGAATGTCTTCTAGGAGTGTGTACCGTTCTCCAAGAACCAGATATTGAGCCGTGGTCTCAGCATGATGGCTGCATCACAGCTCACTATTCTCACTGCTGCCCTGCCAGCCAGGATATGAAGAGAGTTGCCAATGGCGTGTAAAGCTGAGAGATTTGGGGAGATGTCAAGTGCATATTTAGCGAGTTTTGAACCAAACGAGAAAATCATTTTATCGGGGACCTAAATGCAGAAGTGGGAAAAACTGTTGTAGAAGGCTCGGTACGTAATACGTATTTTAAGAAAGAAAAGGAGGCTAAATAAGTACAGATAGATAGGAAGACTACAGGTTGTCCATATTTTTAGAGGGACAACAGATATGTCAGATCATTATTTAGTGGTAGTAACAGTGAGAGTAAGAGGTACAAGGAGAATGTCATCATTAACAAAGAAGGGAAAGTTTTTAAATTAGAGTAGATAGGGTAAAATATAAACAACAATTAGGAAAAATGAGCAGGATGAGGAGGTCGATGAGGTATGAAGTAGATATGAGAATGCAGTGTTAATGTGTGCAACAAATGTTTGTGGATATTGAAAGTTGGGTGTGAAAGAGCAGAGGAGAGATTGGTGGAATGACGAGATAAAGGTGGTGGTGGTGAGGAGGAAAAATTTAGCATGTGAGAGGCTTTTACAAAGTAAAAGTGATTTACAGAAGACGGAATATATAGAGAGTAAAAACAGTAGTTAAAAGAGTGGTGAGTGTAAAATGAGAGCATAAGTTCAGAAAGCCTGGGGAACAGATGAATTTAACATTTAAAAACAAAATAGGGAAGTCACTGGGTGATAGGTATGGAGGTACTGAGAAGATTCATACATTTTTGAACGTTCAACAGCCGTAGAAAATATTATTTTAAAATTGTATTTATAAATAAAAAATACAACCATATAATAACCTACTCACCAAACAGAATATGTTTAATCTCTGCTCGTTGAAGACTTTGAGTCTTCACTTTTGCAGTTAACAGTTTCATATCTGGCTGGTAGGATGTCAAAGGTGTTCTAAGAAGCTCAGTGAGGTGGTTGTTAGTGAGGGTAGCACTGCGTTTTGACTGGATAAATTTCATTACAGAGAAGAGAGGTTTACAGTAGCAAGTTGTCCCAAAAACAAAGAGCAGTCGGAAGCCAGTTCTGAAGACTGGGACACTTTGCTTCTGGAATTTGTTTCCAAAAGACGGTTAGAGATGAACTTTTATGTACCAGCTTCAAACCCACATCTTCCTGTAGCTCAATAAGCTCAAGAAGCAGTTTGGATACATAATGCATATGGAGGTATGAAAAATAATGTGAATTACCCGTATAAATAAAATATTCTAATATTGATACATACTATACTACCATAAATTAATATAAAAAATTTAAGAAAATGAGTGAAACCCAATATTGTCTCGGGAGCCACGCAGTGCAGCTTCGGGAGCCGCACAGTGCAGCTTCGGAGCCACGCAGTGCAGCTTCAGGAGCCGCACAGTGCAGCTTCGGGAGCCACGCAGTGCAGCTTCGGGAGCCGCACAGTGCAGCTTCGGGAGCCGCACAGTGCAGCTTCGGGAGCCGCGCAGTGCAGCTTCGGGAGCAGCAGCAGCTGGCGCAGTGCGCTTCGGAGCTCGCAGTGCAGCTTCGGGAGCCGCGCAGTGCAGCTTCGGGAGCAGCACAGTGCAGCTTCGGGAGCCGCGCAGTGCAGCTTCGGGAGCCACGCAGTGCAGCTTCGGGAGCCGCACAGTGCAGCTTCGGGAGCGCACAGTGCAGCTTCGGGAGCCTCGCAGTGCAGCTTCGGGAGCCACGCAGTGCAGCTTCGGGAGCCGCACAGTGCAGCTTCGGGAGCCGCACAGTGCAGCTTCGGGAGCCGCACAGTGCAGCTTCGGGAGCCACGCAGTGCAGCTTCGGGAGCCGCACAGTGCAGCTTCGGGAGCCACAGTGCAGCTTCGGGAGCCGCACAGTGCAGCTTCGGGAGCCACGCAGTGCAGCTTCGGGAGCCGCAGCAGTGCAGCTTGGGAGCCAGCACAGTGCAGCTTCGGGAGCCGCACAGTGCAGCTTCGGGAGCCACGCAGTGCAGCTTCGGGAGCCGCACAGTGCAGCTTCGGGAGCCGCACAGTGCAGCTTCGGGAGCCCACAGTGCAGCTTCGGGAGCCACGCAGTGCAGCTTCGGGAGCCGCACAGTGCAGCTTCGGGAGCCGCACAGTGTAGCTTCGGGAGCCGCACAGTGTAGCTTCGGGAGCCGCACAGTGTAGCTTCGGGAGCCGCACAGTGTAGCTTCGGGAGCCGCACAGTGTAGCTTCGGGAGCCGCACAGTGTAGCTTCGGGAGCCGCACAGTGTAGCTTCGGGAGCCGCACAGTGTAGCTTCGGGAGCCGCACAGTGTAGCTTCGGGAGCCGCACAGTGTAGCTTCGGGAGCCGCACAGTGTAGCTTCGGGAGCCGCACAGTGTAGCTTCGGGAGCCGCACAGTGTAGCTTCGGGAGCCGCACAGTGTAGCTTCGGGAGCCGCATGCAGGTCGAGAGCTGCAGTTTGCCCACGTTTGGTTTAGACATTTAGAGAGAGGATAGAAAAAAAATAGGGCTGGTCCCAAATCTGCACACAGAAATCACTCCCTACGAAAGTAAACACTAGGCAGATGGTGGAATATACAACAAATGAAAAGCAAAGGTGCCATAAAAACACTAAGAGAAAACGCAACAAGTCTCCGGAGCTCAAGACCGTTCAACAGCCTCTCATCATACATAAGGGGAATTACTAATAGACCCCTGGCTGTCTTCAAGACGGAAGTGAACAGATACAGTATTGTGCAAATTAATTTGGACAGGAGTAAATTTTATTATCTCATGTCTTAGTCTCTGGCTTAATTAATGTAGTTTTTTTCTTTTAGAAGAGTTTGCTACTGACTTCTGACAACCATCCAGCTGTGGTGCTACCCTGCGACTCTCGTCAGTGCTACAACAGCTGTTGTTCTGTAAGGCAATTCTTGCAAGCGTGCTCCATGAGTAAATGTGGTTTCGCCAAATTCTCACCTTCAGTTCATGATTACTGCTGAAATTCATGATGGATGTTACACCTAGGAAGCATGCAAGTATTGTAACTCTTAGAAACATGCTGTTTTGAGTATCAGACAGATCGCTGAAAATTTGAGCCTAGCAAAGTCAACTGTTGGTTGGGTTCTGAAGAAAGCTGACAACATTGGTGATTGTGAAGTGCTGCGTCGAGGAAGACGTGGAAGAAAACGCAAGACACCTCACCATGACAAAGTTGTCATGAGAGATGATGTAGACGATCCCAAGAAGATCAGTAAAAATCTACAAAAAAGATTTGGCTTCAGCTGACGTAAATGTTGATTCTTCATGTGTTCGACTAAGGTTCTTTGAAGTTGGCAGAACTGCCAGAAAGCCAATAAAGAACCAATTATTGACTGTTGAGGGAACGATGCATATTGACAAATATAAGCTAATCCTAGCAACTCATTTGCTTCCCATTGTGGATAGAAACTTTCCTGGTAGAGAAGACATTTTCCAGCAGGATCTTGCTCCATGACACACGTCCAGAAAAATGCCGATGTTCTTTGAAGACAGTGGGCTAAACTGGTCTGGAAACTCTCCTGACCTCAACCCAATTGAGAATCTATGGGCAATAACCAAACGCGGGATCACGAAACAGGACTGTTCAACTGTGGAGAAGCTAATTTTTTCTGTTACTGGGACCTGGTACCACGACGAACTTGCCAAAATGTGTTCAACATTGGTCGTTTCTATTTCAGTGTAGCAATGCTTATAAAATCAAAGGATAGTTCATATCTATTATGAAATCATTTATCTGTCATATCATTGCTGTGTATTTTTCAAATAAACATTAATTTTACCAAATAAATGTCTTATTTCATTATTGTCCCAATTAATATTACCTACTGTATCTAAAGTCAGTGCCTGATCAACTAGGTTGTGGTTCGTATGTTGGACTGCGTGCACCAGCAATAACAGCCTAGTTGATCAGGAACTGATCCACTGGTAGGCCTGGTCGAGGACTGGGCCACGGGGTGTTGATCCCCAGAACGACCTTCAGGTAGGCTCCAGGTAGCTCTTAAGTGCCGATGAAAAGAGGGAGGCAGTGAATTCATGCATTGGGCAAGGAGGTATACAGTCTTTTAGGATTGAGGAAGAGCCAGATGTCAGTGTAGGGCAGTGCGTGAGTGAGTAAAATGATAAAGAAGAAAAGCAGCAGAGATAGATGGAATCAATAAAGAAATGTTAAAAATGAGTGTGGATATAGTTTTTAGAGTCGTTGGTGCATTTATTCAATAAATACATGAAAAGGGGAAGGTACCCTGGTTCGGTAGAGAACATTTATAGTTCCTTTGTATAAGAGATTATTATTATTATTATTATTATTATTATTATTATAATCAAAAGAAGCGCTAAACCACAAGGGTTATACAGCTTGTATAAGAGAAGGAGTGATAAAAGAGAATGTAGGAATTTTGGGGGAATAAGCGTGAGTATACCATGTAAAGTGTATGACAGATTTATTATTAAAAGAATTAAGGGAACGACAGAGAGTAGGATTTGCAGAAGAAAAAGGAGGATTTAAAAAAGTTAGGGGATGCATAATATAAGTGTTTACATTCATGCATGTAGGTAGGTGAACAATACTTAGATAAAGGTTAACAAAATTTCGATGCATTTATGGATTTAGAAAAGAAATATGATAGGGTGGATATGGATACAATGTTGCAGATGTTGGAAGTGTATGGAATAGGTGGAAGACTACCTAAAGAAGTTAAGTCTTTATGAAGATAGTGAGGATCTGATTGGGATGTATAGTAGGGAGAATATTTTCCAGTAAAAGAAGGTCCTAGACAGAGATGTGATGTCACGGTGGTTGATTAACATATTTGTAGATAAGGTTGTAAAAGTGATGGCTAGGGTGACCGGGAGAGGTGTAGAATTAAAAGATAAATAATCTAGTACAGAGTGAAAGTAGGCACAGTTGCTTTTGCTGATGACGCAGGGTGGTGGTTTTGTGTGCAAAGGGGCTTGGGCATCCAACAGGCTTGTGTAAGCATGTTAATGTGGAGGTGGAGGTTTACGATTTGATACGTTGTTGGAGTGTGAGCAAGGTAAAATTTATGAAGGTATTCAGGGACACTGGTCAGCTGCACTTGAGCCATGGAGATAGAAAATACAGAGCATTCAATACACGAATAACTCTCACTTAGGAGACAAACTTATAACGACTTTTCGGTCCAACTTGAACCAAAATGCTAAAAGGCATTTTTATTGCCTTTCGTATCTTATGCATTGGTAGGTTCTGTCATATGGGGCTTTTGTCCCACAAGGAATTTTGTCCTATGCCTGTGAACCAGTAGTTCTCCTGCAGTGCTCCTCTATCTCTTGTTCTTATAGACTACTTCCACTAATACTGGTACTACTATGTCATCACTTTGTTATTATTTTTCCACTACTACCTTATTTCTATCTCCACCACTTCCGTACTACCACTTCTAACACTACTACTGCTAACCACAACTACTACTCCCGAGCTGCCACTCCCTTTCCCTCCTCCCTTTTGTATATATTCTGGCCTCCTCTTCTAGCTTTAGTGTGATTTGTTGATGGTCCAAGGCGGACCGAATCATCACAAGTTTCAGTCTTCTAAGTGTTGGTTATTTGTATATTGTTTCAGCCACGCTATTGTGACTTTTTATTTTGTTTACAGTGCCTTCACTCTGAAGGACGGGTGGGGATGATGCACTCTGAAATTTGAACTGGAAAGTCAGCATGCTTCTGGCAAGGCAGTGATTGAATGAATAATGATAGCAGCGTTTCTTCTTATTCTACCTCGGTGGGAGACGCCGGTTTCCTGTGTGTGTGTATATAAATATAATATAATATATATATATATATATATATATATATATATATATATATATATATATATATATATATATATATATATACCCACCCGTCCTTCAGAGTGAAGGCACTGTAAACAAAATAAAAAGTCACAATAGCGTGGCTGAAACAATATACAAATAACCAACAATTAGGAGACTGAAACTTGTGATGATTCGGTCCGCCTTGGACCGAAATGAAAAACAATGAAAAACAAATTTCTGTTAAGCAGATCAACAGGCGAAACGACGACAGAGAATAATATGAAGATAAGGAGCAAAGCGTCGACGAGCAGAGTGTAGGGGACGTATCATTACCAGAGAGGAAATGGCTGGATATTGACATGGTGGAGTGCAGCCGACAGATCTGGACGGGTGGGAGGGAAGGTAAGGTGGTGGAGCTGATACGTTTGTTTGTGAGGGAGGGTTGGGAGATGTTCACGTGTGTGTGTGTGTGTACTCACCTAGTTGTGGTTGCAGGGGTCGATTCACAGCTCCCGGCCCCGCCTTTTCACTGGTCGCTACTGGGTAACTTTCCCTCCTCCATGAGCTTCATCATACCTCTTCTTAAAGCTATGTATGGATACTGCCTCAACAACATCACTTTCCAGACTATTCCACTTCCTAACAACTCTGATTAATTTGAGTCTTCAACTTCCAATTGTCACCCCTTATTGTTGTGTCCCATCTCTGGAACATCCTGTCTCTGTCCACCTTGTCAATTCCTCTCAGTATTTTATATGTCGTTATTATATCTCCCCTATCTCTCCTCTCTTCCAGTGTTGTCAGGTCGAATTCCCTTAACCTCTCCTCGTAGGACATTCCCCTTAGCTCCCGAACTAGTCACGTTGCAAACCTTTGCACTTTCTCTAATTTTCGTACGTGCTTGGCTAAGTGTGGGTTCCAAACTGGTGCTGCATACTCCAATATGGGCGCCTATCATACACGGTGTACAGGGTTTTGAACGATTCCTTATTGAGATGTCGGAATGTTATTCTTAGGTTTGCTAGGAGCCCATATGCTTCAGCAGTTATTTGGTTGACGTCCACCTCAGGAGATGTGTTTTGTGTTATACTCACCCCAAGATCCTTTTCCTTGAATGAGGTTTGTAGTCTCTGGCCCCCTACACTACTCCATCTGCGGTCTTCTTTGCCCTTCCCCAATCTTCATGACTTTGCACTTGGTAGGGTTGAACACCTGGAGCCAGTTTTTGGACCAGCCTACAGCCTGTCCAGATCCCTTTGTAGTTCTGCCTGGTCCTCCGATTGCATTCTTCTTAACTTCACATCTGAAAACAGGGACACTTCTGAGTCTATTGCTTCCGTCATGTGGTTCACATATACCAAAAACATCACCGGTCCTAAGACTGACCCATGTGGAACCCGGCTCGTCACAGGCGACCACTCTAATACCTCGTCACATACCATGACTCGCTGTCTTCCTCTCAGGTATTCCCTGATCCATTGCCTTCCCTGTTATACCTGCCTGGTCCTCCAGCTTTTGCACTAATCTCTTGTGTGGAACTGTGTCAAATGTCTTCTTACAGTCCAAGAAAACGCAATCTACCCACCCCTCTCTCTCTCTTGTCTTACCGCTGTCACCATGTCATAGAACTCCAGTAGGTTTGTGACACAGGATTTCCCGTCCCTGAAACCGTGCCTGTTGTCGTTCATAAGCTCATTCCTTTCTAGGAGCTCCACCACTCTTTTCCTGATAATCTTCTCCATGACTTTGCATACTATACATGTCAGCAACACTGGTCTGTAGTTTAATGCTTCGAGTCTGTCTCCTTTTTTAAAAATTTCAGTGGCTCTCCGCCTTGCTGCCCCAATTCACACGGAATTTACGTGCATTTGCGGCGATGCGCAAGCTGACGAATATGGTCTACATGGTCTTACTTGCTCCAGAACCAAGGGCTGGCAAGCAAGACACAATGAATTCAACGACATCATAAAGAGAAGCCTTGCTGCAGCTGGATGCCCAGCAGAGAGTCCCGATCACTAGCAGCCAACAATAATCACAACCCAGCAAACTGCCCCGATGGGATCACCATCTATCCTTGAAAGAATGGCAAGCTCTTAGCATGAGACTATACCTGTGTGTCGACGCTGGCTGACACCTACATGACTCACGAAATCGTAATGACACGATTGCAAACAAACCATACCACGAGTGGGGTTAGAACCTGCGATCAGTCTTAAAACTCCAGACTGACGCGTTAGCCACTGGGCCAGCTAGCTTCAATAAGATTCATCCAACTAGGTATATTTCTACACCATAGGAAAGGTTAGCATAGGCACTACTGTGACCACAAATGCAAATTTTTACAGACGAATCTCCCGCTAGCATGGCCGTGACGAACTCTAGCTCAAGACCCCTCAAAGCCGTCAACATGACTCAACATGGCTAACGCGTCGGTCTGGAGTTTTGAGACTCTCTGATCGCGGGTTCTAACCACACCCGTGGTATGGTTTGACACCAACATCCATCACAGTGTCGGGCGACAGGGAGGAGCTGTTGATCACAGGGAGGAGTACAAGATCGGCAAGTACAGACACAAGCCAACAGTATCAATTTGTCCCAGTGGGATCAGAGACCTTGGGATTATGGAGAAAAACGCCACACGTTTCCGTAAAGAACTGGGTTCCAGACTTATCGACACGACCATGGACCCGAGGGCAGCCACTTTCATGTTCCAGCACCTCAGCATGGCCATCCAGAGGGGAAATGCATGCTGCATACAGGGCTCGCATCCGGTTTCGGAGGAGCTGGAGGAGATTCATAATCTTTGATATATTGTACCAATGTATTCATATGTGTGTTTCCTTGTCAATGTATTCTGGTGGTAGGAGAAAAAAATATTCAAACAGCTCCGGGGAGAATCTTGAGTTTTCCCTGAAGTACGTTTATTCTCGTTTCTGAGGATGAGGGTCCCCAGTCTCATAAACATGCAAGATTTCATGTACGTCTTGCTACTTCTACTTACACTTAGGTCACACTACGCATACATGTACAAGTTTATGTATACACACTCATCTGAGTTTTCTTTGATTTTATCTTAATAGTTCTTGTTTTCATTGCTTTTCCTTTCATATCCATGAGGAAGTGGAATAAGAATCTTTCCTCCGTAAGCCATGCGTGTTGTAAAAGTCAACTAAAATGCCGGGAACAATGGGCTAGTAACCCCTTTTCCTGTATAGATTTACTAAAAAGAAAAAAGAAAACTGTCAAAGTGGGATGTTTGAATGTGCGTGGATGTTGTGCGAATGATAAGAAAGAGATGATTGTAGATGTTATGAATGAAAAGAAGCTGGATGTCCTGGCTTTAAGTGAAACAAAGTTGAAGGGGGTAGGAGAGTTTCAGTGGGGAGAAATAAATGGGATTAAGTCAGGGGTTTCAAATAGAGTGAGAGCTAAAGAAGGAGTGGCAATAATGTTGAATAATCAGTTATGGCAGGTAAAGAGGGAATATAAATGTATAAATTCAAGGATTACATGGAGTAAAATAAAGGTTGGATGTGAAAAGTGGGTTATAGTAAGTGTTTATGCACCTGGAGAAGAGAGAAGTGTAGAGGAGAGAGAGAGAGAGAGAGAGAGAGAGAGAGAGAGAGAGAGAGAGAGAGAGAGAGAGAGAGAGAGAGAGAGAGAGAGAGAGAGAGAGAGAGATTTTGGAAAATGTTGAGTGCGTGGGGAGTTTTTAACCAAGTGAGAGAGTACTTAATGCTAAAGTGGGTAAAAATGTTGTGGAGGGAGTAGTAGGTAAATTTGGGGTGCCCGGGGTAAATGTAAATGGGGAACCATTAATTGAGCTATGTGTAGAAAGAGGTTTGGTAATAAGTAATACATATTTTATGAAAAAGAGTATAATTATAAAGGTATGATATAGCATGTAATGAAAGTAGTTTGTTAGATTATGTATTGGTGGATAAAAGGTTGATGGGTAGGCTTCAGGTTGTATATGTTTATAGAGAGGCAACGGATATATCGGATCATTATTTAGTTGTAGCTACAGTTAGAGTAAAAGGTAGATGGGACAAAAAGAAAATGGCAACAGCAAGAGAGAGGTAAAAGTGTATAAACTAAGGGAGGAGGAATTTAGGGCAAGTTATAAGCAACTATTGGCAGAAAGGTGGGCTAGTGCAAGTATGAGTAGTGGGGGAGTTGAAGAGAGTTGGGATAGTTTAAAAATGCAGTAGTAGAATGTGGGGCAGAAGTTTGTGGCTATAGGAGGTGGGTGCAGGAGGAAAGAGGAGTGAGTGGTGGAATGAAGAAGTAAAGGGTATGATAAAAGAGAAAAAGGTAGCTTATGAGAGGTTTTTACAAAACAGAAGTGTTAATAGAAGAGCAGAGTATATGGAGAGTAAAAGAAAGGTAAAGAGAGTGGTGAGAGAGTGCAAAAGGAGAGCAGATGAAAGAGTGGGAGAGGCTCTGTCAAGAAATTTTGTTGAAAACAAGAACAAAATTTGGAGTGAGATAAAAAAGTTAAGAAAGCATAGTGAACGAATGGATTTGTCAGTTAAAAACAGAGTAGGGGAGTTAGTAGATGGGGAGCTGGAGGTATTGGGTAGATGGCGGGAATATTTTGAGGAACTTTTAAATGTTGATGAAAAAAGGGAGGCGGTAATTTCATGCACTGGCCAGGGAGGTATAACATCGTTAAAGAGTGAAGAAGAGCAGAATGTGAGTGTGGGGGAGGTGCGTGAGGCATTACATAGAATGAAAGGGGGTAAAGCAGCTGGAACTGACGGGATCATGACAGAAATGTTAAAAGCAGGGGGAGATATAGTGTTGGAGTGGTTGGTATTTTTGTTTAATAAATGTATGAAAGAGGGGAAGGTACCTAGGGATTGGCAGAGAGCATGTATAGTTCCCTTATATAAAGGAAAGGGGGATAAAAGAGAGTTTAAGAATTATAGGGGAATAAGTTTACTGAGTATACCAGTTAAAGTGCATGGCAGGGTTATTATTGAAAGAATTAGAGGTAAGACAGAGTAGGATTGCAGATGAGCAAGGAGGCTTTAGAGTGGGAAGGGAATGTGTAGATCAAATGTTTACATTGAAGCATATATGTGAACAGTATTTAGATAAAGGTAGGGAAGTTTTCATAGCATTTATGGATTTAGAAAAGGCATATGATAGAGAGGATATGGGAGCAATGTGGCAAATGTTGCAAGTGTATGGAATAGGTAGTAAGTTACTGAATGCTGTAAAGAGTTTTTATGAGGATAGTGAGGCTCAGGTTAGGGTGTGTAGGAGAGAGGGAGATTACTTCCCGGTAAAAGTAGGTCTTAGACAGGAATGTGTAATGTCATCATGGTTGTTTAATATATTTATGGATGGGGTTGTAAAAGAATAAATGCTAGGGTGTTGGGGAAAGGGGTGTGATTAAATTATGGGAAATCAAATGCAAAAGGGGAGTTGACACAGTTACTTTTTGCTGATGATACTGTGCTTATGGGAGATTCTAAAAAAAAGTTGCAAAGGTTAGTGGACGAGTTTGGGAGGGTGTGTAAAGGTAGAAAGTTGAAAGTGAACATAGATAAGAGTAAGGTGATGAGGGTATAAAACGATTTAAATAAAGAAAAATTGGATATCACATTGGATAGAGGGAGTATGGAAGAAGTGAATGTTTTCAGATATTTGGGAGTTGACTTGTCAGCAGATGGGTTTATGAAGGATGAGGTTAACCATAGAATTGATGAAGGAAAAAAGGTGAGTGGTGCGTTGAGGTATCTGTGGAGACAAAAAACGTTATCTATGGAAGCAAAGAAGGGAATGTACGAAAGTATAGTGGTACCAACACTCTTATATGGGTGTGAAGCATGGGTTGCAAATGCTGCAGCGAGGAGGCGGCTGGAGGCAGTGGAGATGTCCTGTCTAAGGGCAATGTGTGGTGTAAATATTATGCAGAAAATTCGGAATGTAGAAATTAGGAGAAGGTGTGGAGTTACTAAAAGTATTAGTCAGAGGGCTGAAGAGGGGTTGTTGAGGTGGTTTGGTCATTTAGAGAGAATCGATTAAAGGATATGACTTGGAGAGCATATAAATCTGTAGGGGAAGGAAGGCGGGGTAGGGGTCGTCCTCGAAAAGGTTGGAAGGAGGGGCCCTCCAACCTTTTCGAGGACGACCCCTACCCCGCCTTCCTTTCCCTACAGATTTATACGCTCTCCAAGTCATTATACTTTGATCCATTCTCTCTAAATGACCAAACCACCTCAACAACCCCTAAAGGAGGTTTTGTGGGAGAGGGGCTTGGACTTCCAGTATGTTTGAGCGTGTTAGATAGGAGTGAATGGAGACGAATGATTTTTGGGACCTGACGAGCTGTTGGAGTGTGAGCAGGGTAATATTTTGTTAAGGGATTCAGGGAAACCAGTTAATTGATTTAGTTGGACTTGAGTCCTGGAAATGGGAAGTACAATGCCTGCACTTTAAAGGAGGGGTCTGGGATAGTGACAGTTGGGAAGGACTTATTCTCAGCTGTCGTATCTGAGCGCCTCTGCAAAGACAGTGATTATGTATGAGTGTGAATGTGTTGAATGATTATGAAAGTATTTTCTTTCATTTTGGGTCACCCTGCCTCGGTGGGAGATGGCTGACTTGTTGAATATATATATATATACACATACATGTAGGTACAGCTTCACTGAGGACTTTACATACAGGAAAATTTAATTTAAATTGTTGAGGTCCTCGAACTCCTCAGAAACCAATACAGGGTCTCCGTTTTCTATACACGTAAAAGTCTCCCCAGAAGAGTCTACTACACACAAAAATGTAATAACTTTTTTTTATCCCCGTTTAACTTTGGACAGGACCTTAATAAGTCTTAATAAAGTTTGAAGGCAGGAGGGGCTGGCATGTTCTCCGGGCCGCGTTACCAGCTACGCAACACCAAAAACTAATTTCTTAAGTACGTAGTATACTGAGAAGCGTAGGCGGGCTTCAAGCTAGAGAGAACCCTACTCTCCTCTATCCTGGCAGTTTATGTCACTCTCTTTTCAGTTTACGGTCTTCAGGCTGAGGAAGAACCCTACTATCCTCTATCCAGGCAGTTTATGTCACTCTCTTTGCAGTTTACGGTCTTCAAGCTAGAGAGAACCCTACTCTCCTCTATCATGGCAGTTTATGTCACTCTCTTTGCAGTTTACGGTCTTCAAGCTGAGGGAGAACCCTACTCTCCTCTATCCTGGCAGTTTTTGTCACTCTTTGCAGTTTACGGTCGTAATTCTCTCCCCTCTCTGAGTTTACTTGGGCAATTATAAATACCCTCTAGTAGAGTTTACCTTGGTAGTTTTATCTTCACTCTGGTGACAGTTTATGTTCGTGTATTTGGTTTCACTTTCGTATTTATTTTATAATAAATAATAGTTTTTGGCAGTTTACATCTTACTCGCCTTTTTACTTAAAACTTGTATAAGTTGTTTTTACATAGTAGTAGTATTGTTATTCTTGAAAGTTCATGTATTATTGTTGATAGTTCACATCTCAGTCATGAAGATAAACTTATTTTTAGTAGTTTACTTATTTTGGTAGTTTTGCTCATTATTCTTGGTAGTTTACTTTTCAGTCTTGGTAATTAACAGTTTATTCCTGATAGTTTAGTTCTCATTCTTGATAGTTTACCTATTTTCTTAAATTACCGAGAATAAAATACACTTGCCTCTTTTCTCACTAGTTCTCCATCCTATTCTTGCTAGTTTACTTTTATTTCTTGATAGTTTACCTCTCATTCTTATAATTTAATTCTTATACCTGGAAGTTTATTTCTCATTCTTGGTAATTTACCTATTCGTAACAGCTTATTATTCTTAGTTTACCTATTATTAACTTTTCCTGATTCTTGGTAGTTTACTTTTCCTGATTCTTGGTAGTTTACTTTTCCTGATTCTTGGTAGTTTACTTTTCCTGATTCTTGGTAGTTTACTTTTCCTGATTCTTGGTAGTTTACTTTCCTGATTCTTGGTAGTTTACTTTTCCTGATTCTTGGTAGTTTACTTTTCCTGATTCTTGGTAGTTTACTTTTCCTGATTCTTGGTAGTTTACTTTTCCTGATTCTTGGTAGTTTACTTTTCCTGATTCTTGGTAGTTTACTTTTCCTGATTCTTGGTAGTTTACTTTTCCTGATTCTTGGTAGTTTACTTTTCCTGATTCTTGGTAGTTTACTTTCCTGATTCTGGTAGTTTACTTCTCTGATTCTTGGTAGTTTACTTCTCTGATTCTTGGTAGTTTACTTCTCCTGATTCTTGGTAGTTTACTTTCCTGATTCTTGGTAGTTTACTTCTCCTGATTCTTGGTAGTTTACTTCTCCTGATTCTTGGTAGTTTACTTCTCCTGATTCTTGGTAGTTTACTTCTCCTGATTCTTGGTAGTTTACTTCTCCTGATTCTTGGTAGTTTACTTCTCCTGATTCTTGGTAGTTTACTTCTCCTGATTCTTGGTAGTTTACTTCTCCTGATTCTTGGTAGTTTACTTCTCCTGATTCTTGGTAGTTTACTTCTCCTGATTCTTGGTAGTTTACTTCTCCTGATTCTTGGTAGTTTACTCTCCTGATTCTGGTAGTTTACTTCTCCTGATTCTTGGTAGTTTATTCTCTGATTCTTGGTAGTTTACTTCTCCTGATTCTTGGAGTTTACTTCTCCTGATTCTTGGTAGTTTACTTCTCCTGATTCTTGGTAGTTTACTTCTCTGATTCTTGGTAGTTTACTTCTCCTGATTCTTGGTAGTTTACTTCTCCTGATTCTTGGTAGTTTACTTCTCCTGATTCTTGGTAGTTTACTTCTCCTGATTCTTGGTAGTTTACTTTTCCTGATTCTTGGTAGTTTACTTTTCCTGATTCTTGGCAGTTTACTTTTCCTGATTCTTGGTAGTTTACTTTTCCTGATTCTTGGCAGTTTACTTTTCCTGATTCTTGGTAGTTTACTTCTCCTGATTCTTAGTAGTTTACTTTTCCTGATTCTTGGTAGTTTACTTCTCCTAATTCTTAGTAGTTTACTTCTCCTGATTCTTAGTAGTTTACTTTTCCTGATTCTTAGTAGTTTACTTTTCCTGATTCTTGGCAGTTTACTTTTCCTGATTCTTGGCAGTTTACTTTTCCTGATTCTTGGCAGTTTACTTTTCCTGATTCTTGGCAGTTTACTTTTCCTGATTCTTAGTAGTTTACTTTTCCTGATTCTTGGTAGTTTACTTTTCCTGATTCTTAGTAGTTTACTTTTCCTGATTCTTGGTAGTTTATTTTTCCTGATTCTTGCAGTTTACTTTTACTGATTCTTAGTAGTTTACTTTTCCTGATTCTTGGTAGTTTATTTTTCCTGATTCTTGGCAGTTTACTTTTCCTGATTCTTAGTAGTTTACTTTTCCTGATTCTTAGTAGTTTACTTTTCCTGATTCTTGGTAGTTTACTTTTCCTGATTCTTGGCAGTTTACTTTTCCTGATTCTTGGCAGTTTACTTTTCCTGATTCTTGGTAGTTTACTTTCTCTTATTCTTTGTAGTTTACTTTCTTTATAGTTAACCTCTTATTCTTGACAGTTTACGTCTCATTACTGGCTGTTTACTTCCCTTACTTGGAAATTTGCTTATTCCTGTCCTTCGTAGTTTATGTTCTTAATAGTTTACTTCTTATTCTTGATAGTCTTCTTATTCATGATAGTTTCTTACTCTTAACAGTTTACTTTCATTCGTAGTTTACTTCTTAGTCCTACGGTTTGATTAGTATTCTTAAGAGATTACTTCTTATTCTTGATAGTTTACTTAGTGGTTTACTTATCTTTGTAGTTTACTTTTTAGTCCAATAGTTTACTTCTTATTCTTAACATTTTATTTTTTTTAATTTCGGTAAACTTATTCTTACGGTAGTAGTTTACTTCATCTTTGTTGTTTTCCACTTTTGAAAGATTTCTTTTTATTCATATTCCTGAGAATTTACTTCCTTTTCTTGTTATTTACCTTATGTTCTTTACTTCTTATTCTTGATAACCACTTCTGATCCTAAAATAGTTTGCCTCTTATTCCTAACACTTCAAAACAAGTGATCAAAGACAGAAGCGGATAATGAAGATGGAAGGAAGTAGGAGAGAAAGAAGATCTAACAAGAGTAACGAGGAGAGCATTTTACTGTATTCCATAAAGTGCTAAATTCCTTGCTGTAGGCTCGCTCCTCCGTCCTCCAAGCGCCTCCAGTTGACCAGCTATCCTGTCGGTGATCAAGAGAG
The DNA here is from genome assembly GCA_009830355.1 of Cherax destructor. Taxonomy (NCBI): domain Eukaryota; kingdom Metazoa; phylum Arthropoda; class Malacostraca; order Decapoda; family Parastacidae; genus Cherax; species Cherax destructor. The sequence goes on from WNWK01001731.1 coordinate 178,011, forward strand.
CAGAGCGAATAAGGTGACACCGTCTCAGTAAGGACTAACAAAAGATCAGTTTCGGACAGGACTTTCCCGGGACAAGTACCAATGTTTCCTTTATTTTCTTGTATTGAGAAAGTTAGGTATAACTTCTCATCATACACTAATTATTTTCTACGGGGTGGAAGAGTTAAGCCATAGGAAACCTAGGGTCAGTGGTGGCTCTGGGTCAAAGGAAGTTCCGGGTCAGCAGGATCAATGGGTTCAATGACCTAACGCTCCACGGAGTTAGTTATAAAGTTAAGACTCACGTCAATAATCTTTTTCCCGTTTGGTCAGTCAGACGAAACACTGCCATCAGTGACTCTAAATACAACAACAAAGAGTCGAGAACTTTACTTATGTGAGTGAAGTATGTTCAGAACCTTGATAATAATAAAGAATAAAAAAAGAAGCGCTAAACCTACAAGGGTCTTGATAAACTGGAGTGACACAAGGTCAGAACCTAGACAGGCGTTAGTGACGCTTGGGGTTCTCTCTTACTGGATAGTTCTTGAGCCAAAAGTTTCAGCTAGTTTTGTTATCTTAGCTGAAAGTGCATCCCACATGCTGGTGCTATTATTGTAGTTGGGGGGGGGGGTATATTAACCCATCCCTCCTTGGAGAAATTACGTAAAGGTTCTGCCAGAATTTGCTTCCCAGGTTCGTCGACGCAGTCACTGCAGGAGGTTGGCAAGGCGATCTGAGAGGCTTTATATATTCACATTCTGCTTAGTCTTACTAGAAATACAGCTTGCTCCAAACACGATTCAAGTTAAAGGTTTAGGACTTTCTTCTAGCATTTTTCTCTCAATCTGGGCTGTCGAAGGATGGAAAGCATCGTAAAAACAAGTAGGTTAGACTAGAGCGGGATAGACATATGACATTCCTTCAGACTTTATTTTCGGAATCTCACCAACTACAAGAGACCCAGCTAAGAATGCAATCCGCGGGATTAATTTCTTGCATACGTTGCAGGGCAGCTGTGACTTGCTCAGTGGACTGTTGGCTGGAGAACACCAGTTCACATTTCGAGGGGTATAGGGAGAGACCTAGATTCTCTCCTTGCTCTTTGATAATTATGATGTCAGTAAAAGGATATCACTGGTGCCCGTCACCATCCCATCACCCAAGATCCAGACGACCACTAGTCACCTGGCCACCACGTCTCAGGTATTAACTTGTTGCATCCGACAACTTTCAAGCTCTAGGCTTTGAAGGGCTCCAGACACCAGTCATAAAGTCATTTTGTTACTCATGTCTAGTAGCAACTTGGGTTCTGGGTAATTTTTGCCAGTATGAACATTTACCATGATCTTTGATGTTACAACATAAAGATGCTGCAATTACCTCAGCTCACACACTCAATTAACTATTTCTTCATATTATTATTATAAGGCATCTCCTGAAGGGGACCATAAAGGGGTTGCTAGAAATACGAAGCTATTAAATTTCATATTTATTGGGATTAAAAGGACATTTATTTTAAAAAAATCAATCTATTTAAACGGTTCTTACCACACTATGAAAGAAGAAAAATAACAATTCCGTTGAAAACATACACTAGTCTCATTTCTTTGTCACCTTGTCCACCAGAGTTTAATTGCTTCAGGAACCACTTTTTAATGAGTGAAATAAGCACCATATTTTTGTGCTTTCATTTTTCCATGATTCTATTCTTCACTGAATTTCATGCTTTTATACTCTGCCCAACATTAAAATCCCATTAAGAAAAATATTATTAATTTTGCATCGCTAATGTCAACAAGCATTGTGTGTGTGTGTACTCACCTACATGTACTCAGTTATATGTGGTTGCAGGGGTCGATTCACAGCTCCTGGCCCCGCCTTTTCGCTAGTCGCTATTAGATAAACTTTCTCCCTGCTCAAACAGCCTTATTTTGTGTGTATATGTATATGTATATATATATATATATATATATATATATATATATATATATATATATATATATATATATATATATATATATATATATGAAGGTACCACTTCTGGAACTGTGCTGGGGACCCTCATCCTCAGAGAAATGAATAAACTTACTTCAGGGAAAACTCAAGGTTCTCCCTGAAGCTGTTTGAATATTGTTTTCTCCTACTCAGAACATTAATTGTGTACTAACATCGTTGCAATAGTGTGCCAATCGATGGTTGTAGAGCAGAGTTTCCAAAATTGAGGTATATTTACCCCCAGTGACAGGCGAGGGTATTTTCAGTAGATAAACGAGTTAATATAACTCGTTTGTACTGACATAAAGAAATATATTTGGAAAATCAGTTATGTTCATATTTTATGCGAAATACTGAGACAACCTAGTTTAATAAAGTAGTTTAGTGCTACACTTACACAAAAGTGCAGTGAAATATATTCTTACTGTAAAAGTGTCATAATGGCGCAGCTCTGCCTGAGTAGGCTCATCCTGCACAATGAATTTCCCAGGAACTGAAAGAACTGTAAATATTTGATGTCCTGACTAACTGCAGTTTTTGCTCAAAGTAGCATCGTTATTTAAAGTGTGCGTGCATTAGTCTTACTATGACATAGTATTTTTTGTACTGGTAACTTATTTTGTCATTTTACAAATAATTTATATATATATATATATATATATATATATATATATATACACACACACACACACACACACGAGCTTAATTCGTTCCAGACAGCTATTCAAGTGCCGATACCGAAGGAATTTTTTTCCATAAGAAATAATGAAAATTAGATTACTCCATTTCAGACCCCCAAAAATACACTTACAAAAGCACCTTCAAAAATACACTTACATAATTGTTCAAGTTGGGAGCTGCTCGTAAGTAGAGGTACCACGGGAGGGAAGAAGAGCGATTGGTGGAATGATGAGTAAAGAGAGTAGTAAGGGAGAAAAAGCATGTAAAAAGAGAGCAAATGAGAGAGTGGGTGAGATGTTATCAACAAATTTTGTTGAAAATAGGAGGAGAGTTATTAAATGGAGAGTTAGAGGTATCGGGAAGATGGAGGGAATATTTTGAGGAGTTGTTAAATGTTGATGAAGACAGAGAAGCTGTGATTTCGTGTATAGGGCAAGGAGGAATAACATCTTGTAGGAGTGTGGAAGAGCCAGTTGTGAGTGTGGGGGAAGTTCGTGAGGCAGTGGGTAGAATGAAAGGGGGTAAGGCAGCTGGGATTGGTGGGATAAAGATAGAAATGTTAAAAGCAGGTGGGGATATAGTTTTGGAGTGGTTGGTGCTATTATTTATTAAATGTATGGAAGAGAGTAAGGTACCTAGGGATTGGCAGAGAGCATGTATTGTTCCTTTGTATAATGACAAAGGGGACAAAAGAGTGCAAAAATTATAGGGGAATAAGTCTGTTGAGTGTACCTGGTAAAGTGTATGGTAGAGTTATTATTGAAAGAATTAAGAGTAAGACAGAAAGCAGGATAGCAGATGAACAAGGTGGCTTTAGGAAAGGTAGGGGGTGTGTAGACCAAGTGTTTACAGTGAAACATATAGGTGAACAGTATTTGGATAAGGGTAAAGAGGTTTTTGTGGCATTTATGGATTTGGAAAAGGCGTATGATAGGGTGGATAGGGGGGCAATGTGGCATATGTTGCAGGTGTATGGAATATGAGGTAGGTTACTGAAAGCAGTGAAGAGTTTTTATGAGGAAAGTGAGGCTCAGGTTAGTGTAGGAGGGAGGGGGACTATTTCCCAGTAAAAGTGGGCCTTAGACAAGGAGGTGTGATGTCATCGTGGTTGTTCAATATATTTATAGATGGGGTTGTAAGAGAAGTGAATGCGAGGGTCTTGGCAAGAGGTGTGGGGTTAAAAGATAAAGAATCAAATACAAAGTGGGAGTTGTCACAGTTGCTTTTTGCTGATAACACTGTGCTTTTGGGAGATTCTGAAGAGAAGTTGCAGAGGTTGGTGGATGAATTTGGTAGGGTGTGTAAAAAAAGAAAATTGAAAGTGAATATAGGAAAGAGTAAGGTGATGAGGATAACAGAAAGATTAGGTGACGAAAGATTGGATATCAGATTGGAGGGAGAGAGTATGGAGGAGGTGAATGTATTCAGATATTTGGGAGTGGACAAGTCAGCAGATGGGTCTATGAAGGATGAGGTGAATCATAGAATTGATGAGGGGAAAAGGGTGAGTGGAGCACTTCGGAGCCTGTGGAGACAAAGAACCTTGTCCATGGAAGTAAAGAGGGGAATGTATGAGAGTATAGTTATACCAACACTCTTATATGGGTGTGAAGCATGGGTGATGAATGTTGCAACGAGGAGAAGGCTGGAGGTAGTGGAGATGTCATGTCTGAGGTCAATGTGTGGTGTGAATATAATGCAGAGAATTCGGAGTTTGGAAATTAGGAGGAGGTGCGGGATTACCAAAACTATTATCCAGAGAGCTGAGGAGGGGTTGTTGAGGTGGTTCGGACATGTAGAGAGAATGGAACGAGACAGAATGACTTCGAGTGTGTATAAATCTGTAGTGGAGGGAAGGCGGGGTAGGGGTCAGCCCAGGAAAGGTTGGAGGGAGGGGGTAAAGGAGGTTTTGTGTGCGAGGGGCTTGGACTTCCAGCAAGCATGTGTGAGCGTATTTGATAGGAGTGAATGGAGACAAATGTTTTTTTAATACTTGACGTGCTGTTGGAGTGTGAGCAAAGTAACATTTATGAAGGGATTCAGGGAAACCGGCAGGCCGGACTTGAGTCCTGGAGATGGGAAGTACAGTGTCTGCACTCTGAAGGAGGGGTGTTAATGTTGCAGTTTTATAACTGTAGTGTAAAGCACCCCTCTGGCAAGACAGTGATGGAGTGAATGATGATGAAAGTTTTTCTTTTTCAGGCCACCCTGCCTTGGTGAGAATCGGCCGATGTGTTAATAAAATAATATATATATATATATATATATATATATATATATATATTTCATTTCAAGTTTACATCGAAATTTTGTAATTACAATATAGAATTGAAGTGCAAAGAGAGCCACTATCATGCCATGGCATTTTGGGCAGACTTAATCACGACTTATAGACTACTTAATACTAGAGAAATTTATAATTTTGTTATAAATAAACATAGCTTATGTTTATAGCAGATAATAAGTTTACTCAAATTACAATCTGAGGATTTTACATTTTGGCAAAGTGTTTTGTAAGATGGTTATATCAATAGTAAATATTGCAATTATATTATGGGTAAATAACACTGAGCATTGTTGAAAGTAGTTTACAGTACGAATATGTATTTAGTTTAGGTGAGTAGGTGGTTTTTGAGAAGAGTCATAAATTGATGTTCAGGCCAGGTTGTTTAAATATTATCTGGTAATGAATTCCACATTTTGGGGCCCTTTATGTGAATAGAGTTTTTACACAGGGTGATATGGACTCGGGTATATCAAAAAGTGATCTGTGTATTGTGTTATGGCCATGGGTCCTGTTAAAGTTGGTGAGAAGAATTTTGAGTGGAGGGTTTATATTTGAGTGTAGAGTTCTATGTATGTAGTAGACACAAGAATAAGTGTGAATGTTCTTTATGGTGAGTAGTTTTAGACTTTCGAATATTGGTGGAGTATGCTGTCTAGAGTGGGAATTTGTTATCATTCTGACTGCAGCCTTTTGTTGGGTTAAGAGTGGTCTAAGGTGATTTAATGTTGTTGATCCCCATGCACAAATTCCATAGGTGAGATAAGGGCAGATGAGTGAATGATAAAGAGCAAGGAGAGCTGTTTGAGGCACATATTAGTGTATCTTTGATAGTGTGCCTACTGTCTGAGATTTTCTTGGAAATTTGTTGTGTGTGTGTTTGGAATTTGAGGCTACTGTCAAGGTGGATTCCTAGGAATTTTCCCTCTGTGACATTTGAAGCTCTGTTTCCAAACTGAATGAAATAGGTTTTGTCAGTATTGAGAGTAAGCTTGTTAGTCGTCATCCAGGTAGATATTTTCTGTAATTCACCATTTACTGTGTTGGCCAGTATGACTGGGTTTGGGTGAGAGAAGACATATGTAATGTCATCTGCAAATAATATGGGTTTGAGTAGTTGCGATGCATTCGGTAGGTCATTGATGTAAATGAGGAAGAGGAGTGTTCCCAGGACACTTCCTTGCGGGACACCGACTGTAATTTGTTGTGTGGAAGAGTTAGCTCCATTTGTGTACACGTATTGGCTTCTGTTACTAGGGTATGACTTTAGATAGTTGAGTGAGTGCCCTTTTATACCATGTTTGCTAATTTTGAGAGCAGTAAATCATGGTCAACTGTCAAAAGCTTTACGTAAATCTATGAAGATTCCCAGTGGGACTTCTTTCTTCTCAAGAGCGGTGTATATTAGTTCTAGCATGTGTATAATAGCATCATTAGTGCTTTTGTTAGTCCTGAATCCAAACTGACAGGGGTTGAGTATGTTGTGTGAGATGAGGTAGGAATAGATCTGCCTATGAATTAATTTTTCAAAGATTTTAGAGAGCAGAGGTAAGTTAGATATTGGTCTATAATTATTTAAGTCTGTCTGATTACCACCTTTGTGGATCGGGGTGACCCTCGCTATTTTAAAAATTGATGGGAAGGTGGAGGATTCAATGGATTTGTTTTAAGAGTGCTGCAATAATTGGTGACAGTACCTGGGAAGCTTTTTTGTACATAAAAGGTGGTAAGCTGTTTATGTCTCCTGCCTTGTTTTTAAGGGTGTTGATGATGAGCAAGACTTCTATTGGGTTGGTTGGAGCTAAGAATAGTGTATTTGGGTAGGTATTAGTGAGATAGTCTGATGGACGGGTGTTTGAGATTGGGATCTTACTCGCTAGATTCCTTCCTATAGTGGAGAAGAAGTCATTAAGTCTGTTTGCTGTTTCAGCTGGTGGGAGTAGGGGTTCATCTGATTTTGTTAATTTGATAGTTTTATTTTTTAATATCTTTTTATTTCTTAGAATTTCAGATAGGGTTTTCTAGGTCTTTTTATATCACTTTTTATGTTATGTAATCTGTTCTCATTATACAGTTTTTTTGACCTTATCAGGCTGGTAAGGATTGACGAGTAACGTTTGGATTGATCTCTGGTTATTTGACCCCTTCTGTACTGTTTTTCATATTGGTGCTTTTTGTTAATGGATTTTAGGATGCTGGGTGTTAGCCAGGGACTGTTAAGTCTCTTAGCTGTGATCTGTTTAGTTTTTTTAGGGCAATGCTTGTGTTGCATGCAAAGAGTATGTAACCTTTATTCGGAGCATGTTAACACACCCACATAGGCTCCCCTCCAACCAGCGAACCATCGTTAAGGGTTTGGTGATGAGGGCCCCATCATCAAATCAACGACTCGGTTCAGCCAATTAAATGCGAGTTTAACAATGACAAAAGGTGACGTGGTTACCACTCGCAGTTTGTCATTGGAATTCCTGCATAGAGCTGGTTGTGGAAAGTTGTCTGTCTTTTGGCTGCTGCTTAGCCTAGACAACTGTGGCGTGCACTAAACACTACTCCTTTGTATATAGTGTACATAGGTGTAAATATCACTTTGTTATACTTGGTGAAGGAAAAGACAAAAGTCTTATATAATCACAATTACTTGGTGAAGGAAAAGATAAAAGTTTGGAATTAATCTAGCTGATTTTTGAAGAAATACAATTTCAATACATCTTCTACTGTGTTTCTTTGCTCCAAGCTTCCTTTACACTCAGGTTAACAGGCCATTGAACCTGAGGTTGTAATAGCTTGTTATAGAGGTAGTGTTTTTTTATGTTTTTTTAGGAAATTCTTAAAACATTCATTAGTGTCTGAATATACAGTGGTACCTCGAGTTACGATGGTCCCCAAAATCGCCCTTTTATGTAAGTTTATTTTTTTAAATGCTTTTGTAAGTATATTTTTGGGGGTGTAAAAGGACTAGTCTATTTTACATTATTCCTTATGGGGATAAATTCGTTTGGTAATGGCACTTGAACAGCATTCTCGAACGAAAAAATATCGTAACTCGAGGTACCACTGTATTTCTATCTCATTATGCCAACCTATGTTTATCATGGCTGTTATAAAGTTATTAACAGCTGCCGCATTATGTAGTCTGAAAGTAACTTTAGTAGTGTCTTGGGGTAATTTTCCTAGTTTGGTTATGAGAAAGGTAGGGTAGTGGTCTGTGGTGTTGTCTTTGATTATGCCTGATTTTAAAGGGGATATAGTGTTAGTCCAGATATGGTCTAGTAAGGAGATACTGGTCTCAGAAATTCTTGTAGGTTGTGATATTGTTGGTAGCAACAAGCAGTTGCTCTTAGTGTTTGTGAATTCGGTTACTTGTGGGTCCTGGTCATGTAGGAGATTTATGTTGAAATCTCCTGTGAGAAGCAAATGGTCTTTGTTCATGTGTGCATCAGTTATCAGGTTTCCTAATTTTTCACTAAAGTGGTGAATGTTTCACTGTGGTAATCTGTACATGTTTATCACTGTGAGGGGTTTTTGCAGGTCTTTTGATTTAAATTTAGCTATAATATATTCTCCATGTTCATCCCTTATGCAAGAGTTATTGATACAAGTTGATCTGAGTAATATATAGCTATTCCACCCCCTCGCTGGTCTGTCCTACAGTTGTGTATGGCTGTGTAACCTGGAATGACATAGACATCTGTAGTACCAGGCTTTACCAAGGTCTCAGTGAGTGTGATTATTGACATACTGGTCTGTAGGGATTGGAGTTGTGCGGTGAGGTCATCGTAGTGTTTGTTCAGAGATCTTACATTGTAATTAAAGATAGTTATGTTATTGTTGGCTCTGAGTAATGTCTTTGCTTGATCTGCTGTGTAATAATTACAGTTGCTATTGGATTCATGTAAGTCATTTAATAATAGGTTGATATCAGGATCAATGCTTGTAATCATAAGATTTAGTGTGATTCTATGACTAGACTTAAGAACAATGTGTTATGCTAAACTTAATAATATGATACTTGATTAATCTTACTAGCTATTGGATTAACACAATTTTGAACAATAGTCACAGAGATATAGGATATTCTTACAATGTTGATGATTTACTATTTAACTGGCTAATTGAAATGGTTGGAAAAACTACTATGACTAGTATTACATTGTTATGGAACAATTATTTGGATTCAATATTGCACTGGTTGTGATTTTAGAGCTTATAAAAAGCAATATAAAGTAATTGAATGTAAGGAACTATTCTGAGAGAATATAGAGATTAATTGTACAATAGTAAAATAGACTAATAGTTAAAAATTATTTTAAACAAATTTTAAGCAATTAAGGTGATTAATGATATAAAGAAATGAGGTTGAAAAATGGACAAATAGTAAAAATGTATTTAAAAAATAATAAAAATATATAGCAAAAAATTGCAATTAAAGAAAAAAGACATACATTGAGATAGTTGCTTCTAACTAGTAAAAGCACTTAAATAAGGTAGATGAGCAAAACATACACTACACGTAGGGTTTTGGTTTGGACATTGTGTTTAGACAGTCTCTGTTATATTTGCATCCCTAAGGAAGCTTGATAGTTCATTCTCATTTGTGATAGTATATAACTGACCTACATTTGTTTTCTTCACTAGAATTTTCCCATCCCGGGTGAAACATTGGTGGATTTTATCCTTATTCTCCCGCTTAAGTTTTCTGATTCTATACAAGAGGTTCTGACAATAGAACCTATACTGTTATGCACCAAAGTCATACACCTAAAATATAGGAGAATAATTGGCTATCTTCATGCTGTAGATTTTTTTTATTAGTTTTAATACAAGTTACACCAGTGACAATTTTGGGAGCCACATCTTAAGTCCTTACTACGGCAGCAACAACCTGTTCTCCATACCATCCAGGAAGTAGTGATTGTTGACTGATAATATGTATTAACCAGTACGCCGGATTTATTGTACTATATATTTACCTAGAATGTCATAATGTAAGGCAAATGACTGAAGGTCATGGACCTGCATCATTTACAATGTATAACAAGAAACAAGAATTTTTCGTCTGCTACTCGAGTACTCTAATTCAAAATCCTAACATTGTTTTTTTTTGTTTAAATTAAACATATTGCACAGTTACTTGGGTTTCTCACCTGTTTACGTCCTCAACTTTGTCCTATTCTTGTTAAAATAAATTGACATTGACTTGCTCTTTCCTTATTTACCCTTCATGTCCACACCTTTACCACTCATTCTTTAAATTATTTTCCATGTATATAGTTTTCCTCGCATTATTAAGTTGCAATATTCATGTCAGCAGCTTGTCAGTAATGCTCAAAATGCGTGAACATTTTGAGCACTTTCATCATTTTGTAAAAATATGTGACACGTGTTCTTTCAGCCAATATTATATCAAGAATATTGCATAACTGTACAAATGACGCATGTGCATACTGGCTAATTGTCGCCAGCTCGCCACCACTAATTAAACTACCTTAAAAATTTATTTCCAGCTTTTTACTTTGACAAAAAAATCTTTATGTATTAAGTTAATTTTTATATCAAATTCGAAATTAGTTAACTCGAAACAGTCTAAAAACACATGTTAGCCAGTGTTCCTAAGCAAAGGTATTCAACACAATATTTATAATCCAATTAAGAAACACTAGTAGCAAACGTCTCAGGAAACACTAGTAAAAAAGGTCTCAAGAAACACTAGCAACATAGGTCTCAAGAAACACTAGCAACATAGGTCTCAAGAAACACTAGCAACATAGGTCTCAAGAAACACTAGCAACATAGGTCTCAAGAAACACTAGCAACATAGGTCTCAAGAAACACTAGCAACATAGGTCTCAAGAAACACTAATAACAAAGATCTCGAGAAACACTAGTAACAATGGTATCAAGAAACACTACTAACAATGGTATCAAGAAACACTACTAACAATGGTATCAAGAAACACTACTAACAATGGTATCAAGAAACACTAGTAACAATGGTATCAAGAAACACTACTAACAATGGTATCAAGAAACACTACTAACAATGGTATCAAGAAACACTAGTAACAATGGTATCAAGATACACTAGTAACAATGGTATCAAGAAACACTAGTAACAAAGGTATCAAGAAACACTAGTAACAATGGTATCAAGAAACACTAGTAACAACGGTATCAAGAAACACTAGTAACAACGGTATCAAGAAACACTAGTAACAACGGTATCAAGAAACACTAGTAACAATGGTATCAAGAAACACTAGTAACAATGGTATCAAGAAACACTAGTAACAATGGTATCAAGAAACACTAGTAACAATGGTATCAAGAAAAACTAGTAACAATGGTATCAAGAAACACTAGTAACAATGGTATCAAGAAACACTAGTAACAATGGTATCAAGAAACACTAGTAACAATGGTATCAAGAAACACTAGTAACAATGGTATCAAGAAACACTAGTAACAATGGTATCAAGAAACACTAGTAACAATGGTATCAAGAAACTAGTAAAAAAGGTCTTAAGATACACTAGTAACAAAGGTCTCGAGAAACACTAGTAACAAAGGTCTCAAGATACACTATAAACAAAGGTCTCAAGGAACACTAGTAACAAAGGCCACCAGAGGTTCATTAAGAAACACTAGTAACAAATGCCTAAACAAGTTCAATAAAGGAAGGAGCGAGAACCAAACCTATGTGACTTAAAATATCAACATGCTGTTTTCCTCGTGATTAAACGTAAAAGTAAAAATACAGTGATGCCCAATGCATGAACCGATTTATTTTTATGCTAGCTGGTGAAAATGCCGGTGTGTGTAAATGATCTGTGTTTAAAATTATCACTAAATTTAAATTATTTTATGTGAGCCTTAGTTCCAATTGTCAATTAGCTTAATTTTATCCACTTTTTTAAAAAAAAAGATCTTTGGCCTTCAGTTCTCTATTTGATGTTTTTTGCTCTGAGTATCATATGAAAACTTAAAATACAATGGAATGCATGTATGTATAGGGACTTTAACTTATTGTATAGTAAATTTAACATGTCTAATGGTAGCTATCTCGTAACTATCTCGTATTATGGTAAAAACCAAAACAAGTTTGTGTTCTGTGGATAATTGAAGCTTAGCACGACTAAATTCATCAAACATTTTCAAAGGAATTGTTGTTATTCAAAACAGAGTTTAAGCCAATCAACTTTTTTTAATATGTACATCGATTCTTATTAGGTTGAAGATATACATCGAGTTTGAAGATCATCAGAGCTTTGCTCACATGGCTCTCGACACATTTTGTGTGTATAATAATAATAATAATAATAATAATAATAATAATAATAATAATAATAATATAATAATAATAATAATAATAATAATAATAATAATAATAATTTGAAGTTATAATTATGAACTTCATAAATATTAATTATTTTAAATAAATGTAATTTAAGGGTGCCTAAAAATAAGTATTGTTAATGGATTACTATGTTGTAAAGACTGGCAGTTATGCTACTCACTCAAATGTTAGTCGAGATATGCTAGAATCTGAAATGATTATTTCTCTACATTCGCTACAGTTAATTCACAGGCCTTTGATCTGCCATAAGATATATCGAGCGTTTTATTCATCGGAAATTATGTGCCTATGTGATTTATCAATACACTACTGTTCACAGTTTGAAATTCTAATCCCGAGTTCTTGTTGTTTCATAATATCAGTGTTTGTATTACCCTCTCTGGGATATTCAGGGCTCCGTGTTGCCACTAGTGTCAACACGGAGCTCCCTCTACCCTCCTTCCTCCATATTACTTCCTTACTTCCATTCATCCTTCCTGACTACTGACGATTAGCAGAGTTAAACTTCCTTTCCTAGACTTTTTCCAGATTCCATGCCTCTCCTAGACTTTTTCCAGATTCCATGCCTCTCCTTTACTGCCTATTTCATTTGTGCCAGGAGGCAAAAGCCTGTCACGAGGGGAGACAACATGTCACGAGGGGAGACAACATGTCACGAGGGGATCAACATGTCCGAGGACAACATGTCCGAGGAGACAACATGTCACGAGGGGAGACAACATGTCACGAGGGGAGACAACATGTCACGAGGGGAGACAACATGTCACGAGGGGAGACAACATGTCACGAGGGGAGACAACATGTCACGAGGGGAGACAACATGTCACGAGTTGCCCACCAACTCTATTTTCATTAGAGTAAAATTTAAATATTTGTGGCATCCCCTTAAAACACACAATAAACCCACGTGGGTCATAAAACGTTGTTCTATATCAATGTAAGTCGGACAGCTAAGGTATAGTTTTAACCACACAAGTAAAGTTTTCTTTATAATTAAGAATTATGCAAGATATACAGATATAGGACGGTACAACCATTCCTTTAGTAAATAATCCAATAGGAATCTTATTCCACTGGACTGTAACATGGGTAAGTTAATTAAATGAATTGAATGGGGTTCTGGCAAGTATCGATACACCTGTACTGGGCACTAATAAGGTACACATACGAAAGCATCATGAAATACTTCAAATTTACACACGAATTAGCTGAATTAGTCGACCCTGCAAAGGATCGTAGCATAATGTAACCACAGTAGAACTAATCTCTGGCAAGAAGCAATATAAACCAGGACACATCAAGGCCTACATACACGTGGAGAGTAACCACCAAGGTCCACAGAAATTCCCAGTATTACAGAGACCAGACTCAACAATTTACAAGAACCCAGACAGTGGTAACATGCAAATATTGAAACTAGGGTTTGTGTAAAAGCATGCCTTTGCAATAAAAAGCATGCCTTTGCAATAAAAAGCATGCCATCAATAAATTGACTTCTTAGCAAAAGCTGCCGCTACGTTCCTTCCAGAACTCTAGCCTATATTTACTGTGATACACGAAGTACACATGCTACAACAATGCTACAACCAACTTGCTTCACTTAAGCTCATTCATAGCAAGATACAATGACTAGGTGTTTGCCTCAATGACGTTACTCATATACAACGCTTACCAAACCAGTGCTTTCCTTTATCTTTTCTAAATCTAATATTTTTCCAGCTTGAATCCATTGCTGCGAATTTAGTCTTGATTAGATACTTTTAGCACATTATTTATGTCTCTTTCATTTATTCCTGTCTTCCATTATACACCTCAATCACATCATTGACTCCCACACTATAGTAAAATATTGAGCTATTGTATTTTATATTGGCTCTCTTGGTCTAGGTAAAATATTTAGGTTAAATTTACTGTAGGTAAACACGTGACCTATGAAATGATGACTCATTTTCTTCTCAGATTCATCATCACACTCAGTTTTTCTTACTTTCTCCACTTTCACTGCCCACTAAGTGTAAGATTTATCTTTAAATCCTGTGTATTTAACTGCATTGTATTATGTCTCATGTTAATGGAAAAAAGTCAGTAATATTCTTTTCTTTAAAGGTTACCTCAGTAGCACCTTTAACCTAACTGTTTGTTTCCTGCAAAAAAAAAAATCTAATCGAAGACCATTATAGGTAAGATTACAGAGGAACTTGGCATGAACCACCATAAATCGATTACATTCGTTTTTTTTCCTTGGCTCTTATTCTCCGGTTCAACTGCATTTCTCTGAACGAATGTGACTGTATGCCACCAGTAAGATGCTTATTCTTGTAGTCTCTCTCTCTCTCTCTCTCTCTCTACTAATGTTCCCTTTGATAATATTCTCACTTATCAAGAGTGAAGGCCAATAAGGAGCTATTTCATTAACCTATTTCTAGTGATATCCTTTCTAATTGATTTTCGAATGGAATCTAACTCCTTTTAATTGCAATATATCTATTATTCTCGGTCTCTATAGTGTTGCTATGGACTCACCACTATCCCTTGTTCTTATTAACCTTTATATGAAATATTTTGAACTTTTTTACTTTTCATTATTAGTGTACATCCTTCGTTTTGACTTTGATATGGCCAGAGGAAATCTCTCATCCAACTCTTTCTTGTGTCACATGAAGTTTAAAACTGAATGAGAATCTAACTTATTACTTCCACTCCTTGATATCTGTGTCTACCTCTCTGTGACAAGCTTTTCATTTTTCATCTATGGCAAACCTGTGAAAAGTAACAAGTACATTCATTACTTTTCCTACAGTGTACTTTCTCAACTCATGAAATTTCGATGTTTAGACTTTATTCTCTCGTCTTGGCTGTCCTCTTCATTTCAAAACTTTTTTTCCTCCGAAATTCGCTTTTCTAGTGAAAACTAAACTTTGTTTTTCTAGGTAACAAAATTAACACACCTGTCGTCTGGATACCGAATTGGCTTTTCGTCAAATACACTTAGTTGTAATCTAGTTCATACTTTTCTTTGTTCATAAATTTTGGTTCTCCGTTTTCTGCTCCTCTTGCCGTCTTCAATACATTGATGAAATTTGCTACTTCCTTCCTTGCAGATTTAAAGAACACAAGAGAAATACTCGCTTTATTGACTCTAGCAACGTTCTTCGCTATGTTTGAGTTCATAGCCTTCCTATAAAATGGTCCTCTACCAAAATTCTATATCCTTCTTCAAGCCTTCACATATGCCGTTTTCTTTAACTGAACCTAAACAAAGCATTCCTAACATAAATCTTAGTCACTATTTTGTTGGTGTTGATGCTTGTCTTTCCCATTACATTGTCAAATGGTCTAATTTTCAGAACACATTTGGCTTAAAGTTACTTTGTTTTTTTCCACATTTCTCGTGAGAAAATGAATGGTATTTGTATACCGATAAATAAAGTACGTGGACAGATTTGCATTGTTCTGTCTTCGCTCCAGGAGAGCAAAACGTAGCTTAGAAAAAATATTCAAAAGTTTACAAATATATTCATTTACTTCTGACCTGTCTTCTGGCATTTTCTTCACTAGACTTGTCTTCTGCATCCTATTCGAATGTTTTCTGGTGTTCTCTTCATATGATCTGTCTTCTGGCTTTCTCTTCACAGCTGAATAACCCAAATAGGTTTAGCGCTTAACATGAATTAAATAAATAAATTCACAGCATTCTCTTTACCTAACCTGTCTTTTGGTTTTCGCCCCTTTCCTCTCAGTCGCGACTTGATAAATCTAGAACAGCAAGGTACACGTCACCACTGAGCAAGGTACACGTCACCACTGAGCAAGGTACACGTCACCACTCATACTTAAACAATTTAGTAGCAATTTCTGACACTTGGGAAGAACACTTCGTCTCAGAGAGCTCTTTGATCGATTTAGAAAATATCAGTTTACAGTTGATTTTAGCGAATCAATCTTTGGTAAGCCCTCAGTTACCTTTCTGGTTCATGTAGAGGGACATGGAAAAGTAGCACCTAAAAATGCTAACATCCTAACTATTTAGAGATACCAGGTTACTCATGATCAGAATTTGCATCAACGTTTCCTAGGTATAGTAAGATCTCAAAGGAAATTCTGTAAAAATTTCTCTCTCAGACATAGAGGTCTGAGAGAGAGACTCGTAAAAACCAAAAAGTTGCTGGGTACAGGCTTCCGTTTCACTATTACTGCATTACTCAAGCACCTCTTCAAGGGGGGCACTTTGTAGCGGTGAAGAGGCTCTTGGTCTGAGGAATTGGACCTTTTTGTATTCTTCCTCAGACTGAAGCTAATTACCCCCCAATCCTCCCTTCCCTATCCCATCTTCCCCATCCCCCTTTTCTCCCCCCTCCCAACTCCCCTCCCCTTTTCCAGGTCCCGTTTGTAGCCTCTGGGGTCCTCCCCTCTGGCATTACGGTTTCTAAGTAGGGTATGGCATCTGCACTACTTGCGGGCTCGAGGTCCTCTCGGATGAGGGGGAACTTACGGCACTTTCATGCCTTCTAGGGACTGTCCCTCCGCTGCCCCTCTTTTTTTCCTTCTTTATTTTTTTCTTTAAAATAATAAGAAAGGAGTACCACTATCATGGAGCCTTCGCTTTGTGATAACCCTCCTCCTCCCAGGGCCCTTTCTGCTCCTGCATCCTGTTCTGACCTAGCTTCGTTATTGGACCAT
Source organism: Cherax destructor (assembly GCA_009830355.1). Classification (NCBI taxonomy): domain Eukaryota; kingdom Metazoa; phylum Arthropoda; class Malacostraca; order Decapoda; family Parastacidae; genus Cherax; species Cherax destructor. The sequence goes on from WNWK01001731.1 coordinate 194,987, forward strand.
TCTCTAAATTCTTCAAATACCCCTGTTCCTTCTGCTGGTGACGCTTCGTCACCTGCTCCAGGTGCTGGGGCTCTTCTCGTTTCTGTTAGTGCCTCTGCCTCTTGCACGCCTTTAACTATGCGTCCGGCTTCCCCGAATATGGTGCGGCGACGGTCTTCGGATCGCCCACCTACCTCAGGTCGGGCTGCCCACGGTACTACTACTCAACGTTCCCCACCATCTACTGACAACGGTTCTTCGATGTCTACTCATTCTACCCAAAAAAACTACCTACACGACACCCAATTCCTTTACGCACCATGTTTATAAGTATGCAGTGGACTAAATTCTTTTCCCTACAGCCGACATCCTTTGATTCAATATGTCTACCTGCCTGGAGTCTACCTGGAGGGCATTCCGGGGATCAACGCCCCCGCGGCCCGGGCCACGACCAGGCCTCCCGGTGGATCAGGGCCTGATCAACCAGGCTGTTACTGCTGGCCGCCGCACGTAGTCCACGTACGAACCACAGCCCGGCTGATCCGGCACCGACTAAGTATCTGTCCAGCTCTCTCTTGAAGGCAGCCAGGGGCCTATTGGTAGTTCCCCTTATACTTGGTGGGAGGCTGTTGAACAGTCTTGGGTCCCGGACACTTATGGTGTTTTCTCTTAGTGTACCAGTTTTCCATAACGGAGTAGTTGGAATTTGTCCTCATTGAACATCATGTTTTCGTTGCCCATTGCAAAAACTTGGTTTATATCTTCTTGGAGGTTAACCATTAGGAACATATTTTTTTAATTAAATAATTTGATTTGATTCATGTTGATTTGGAATTCATATGTTCTTAAAACTAACAGAATGTGCTTTTCCATGATTACTTGCCTAATTTTAATAAAGTAACAATTTATTAAAAATTCCCATTTTTTTATCATTAATTTGTATTTTATTCAAAAACCTTACGTGATAGAGCAAAATGGTTTAGATATTTACAATCAGCAGTCCAAGAACATGTAAGATCACAACCATGAATAAAAATAAAAATTAAAAACATTCCAAATGCAGACCAGTGTTATCTTTCTGACCACAGTATTGGTAAAGCTCTTTTACGACACGTTGGCCAAAATATATCCTTTCACGCTTTTCGAAGCGATGCGTGCATCGTTACAGTTCAGAATGCAGAACAAGCTCATGATCTTTCCCATATTACTTCCATTGATAACATTCCAATCACAGTTCATAAGCACGCTACTCTCAATTCTTGCCGTGGTATGGTAACATCACCCCCTCTTAACCTTAGAGTCCCCGGTCTGTGGTGCCACAAATCATGCCGATACATTTTGCAGTCTTCCCCCACTTGTCTCAATTGCAATGAAACTCATCCTTCTTTTTCCCACCGTTGTCAGGTCTATCGTAAGGAACAAGAAATCCATTGTCTTAAGGAGAGCAAAGACCTTATGCTATGGCTGTCTCTCGGCTCCGCCTTCAGGGGAATCTTCTTCATATCCCTTATTTGCGAGTAGCTAGGAGACCTCCAACCTTGGCGGTACCCCTGCCTACCAGCTTCGCCAGTGTCATGTCTTCCGGGGTCAGCTCCGTCTCTAATTCTTTTGCAGTTTTACCCTCTGAAACCCCCACCTCCTTACCTACTCCTACTTCTTCTCGTCCGCTAGTTTCTCAGTCTGCAAGGCCTCGCACGCCTGCATCTTCTTCGTGCCTATCACCTGCGAAGCTGAACCTGTCTCATAAGCCCAAGTCTCTTCGCATTCCTCCAGTGGTTACAATTCCCCAGCAGTTTTCCTTTTCGGCCTCGGTGCCTAGTTCTCACCCTTTTTCTAACTCTCACACGGAGGTGGAGGTTCACCCCCCTCGTGTGGTCCCCTCTTCTCCTGTTTCCCCCCAAACTTCTTCCTTAGTTACCTTCCAACCTCCTTCCTCCTGTTCCACCGCAGGACTCTTCTGTTCCCGCAGGCACATCTCTCCAGGTTCATACTCTCCTCCCCTCTCAGACCTCTTTGGTTCCCTCCATAGTCTCCCCAATCTCTACTTGCTCTACCTCACCTGTCTCTGAAGTCATGGTATCGGCGTCTTCCTTATCCACTGAGACACTTGACGCTTTCTCAGACTATATTGCGGAGACCAAACCCTCGATGGACACCGGTGCGCCTCCTTCTACCCCTTCTTATTTTTCACAACCCTAGCAGCAATCTTTTCCTTCCCAGCATTCTGATTCCTCCTTGCTTACACGCTTTCCATCGCCTCCACACATTGACTTCACTGACCCTAATAGCCCATAGATTTTATCGCTTCTTATTATTGGCATACCTGTCTTTGTGAATAATGCCTTACTTACAATGGAATATTCGTGGCCTCCAGAGAGGTCCAGGTGTTGCTCTCCCAGTTTTCCCCAGTATGTGTCGGGTTACAAGAGCCCAAAATTCGTTCAGCCGTTATTTGTCCAGTTTCGGGCTATGTGCTGTTGCATTCTTCTGATCCCTTTCCTGATGAATCATTTAATGAGAGTGCTACTTGTGCTTGTTGGTATACCATATCAACAGGTCTTTGTTCGTTCGCCGCTGTATTATACTGCAGCCCGTATTTATTTGCACAGATGGTATACAGTTTGCTCTCTATATCTCTCCCCTTCCCGTGCATTCTGTATCTCGGATATTGCGTTCTTGATCTCTTCTCTACCGCCGCCCATCTTGTTTTAGGTGATTATAACACTCATCATCATCTTCGGGGAGGGTCCCACTGTGATTCTCGTGATCACTTGGAGAGACTTCGCACCTCTCATCCTCATGTTTTAAATACAGGTGCTCCCACCAATTTTGACTCACACTCAGTCTCTCTTACATTGATCTTTCTATCTGCTCCTCATCAATTGCACTTGATTACGCTTGGTCTGTTCTCCCAAATTTGCATGACAGTGATCACTTTCCTATTATTCTTACTTCTACTACGTATTCCCGACCGCCTCGTAGCCCCGTTGGCAATTTAGACGAGCGAATTGGGACTTATACTCTCATCTTACCACCTTTTGTGGGGACCCTTCTTCGTCCTCTGATGAGCTGGTGTACCACTTTTCGACCTTAGTTTTGACTGCAGCATCACGTTCTATTCTTCAAACTTCATGCAGGCATTCTCAGACGTGTGTCTTGGTGGTCTCCTGCGTGTGCCCGTGCAGTGCGTTTGAAACTTGCTGCGTGGGGCAGTTATTGATATAATCGGACCTCAGATCATAATACTTGTGATTGCGAAAAGGATTTAGGAGTTCTGGTTAGTAGTAATCTGAAACCAAGACAACAGTGTATAAGTGTTCGCAATAAAGCTAACAGAATCCTTGGCTTCATATCAAGAAGTATAAATAATAGAAGTCCTCAGGTTATTCAACTCATATATCTTTGGTTAGGCCTCATTTAGATTATGCTGCACAGTTCTGGTCACCGTTTTACAGAATGGATATAAATGCACTGGAAAACGTACAGAGGAGGATGACTAAGTTGATCCCATGTATCAGAAATCTTCCCTATGAGGATAGACTGAGGGCCCTGAATCTGCACTCTCTAGAGAGGCGTAGAATTAGGGTAGATATGATTGAGGTGTATAAATGGAAAACAGGAATAAATAAAGGGGATGTAAATAACTTGCTGAAAATATCCAGCCAAGACAGGACTCGCAGCAATGGTTTCAAGTTGGAAAAGTTCAGATTCAGGAAGAATATAGGAAAGCACTGGTTTGGTAATAGAGTTGTCGATGAGTGGAACAAACTCCCGAGTACCGTCATAGAAGCTAAGACGTTGTGTAGTTTTAAAAATAGGTTGGATAAATACATGAGTGGGTGTGGGTGTGAGTTGGACCTGACTAGCTTGTGCTACTAGGTCTTATGCCGTGCTCCTTCCTTAAGTGGAAGTGACCTGACTACCTGGAAATAAATGGTATAAAATACCGACACAATAGAAAGATAAACACATAAGCAGTATAATGTGATCCTTTATTGACAACGTTTCGCCCACGCAGTGGGCTTTATCAAGTCACAAACAGATCTACCTGGATAAAAGAAACAAGGGTATTTATAGGATTTAGTCAGGTGGAGAATGCTGGGTCAGGTGGAGAAAGCTGCATGTGACAGTCTTCAAAGTAGGGTGATAGTTTAAAACCTCGGGTAACTTAAAGGACCTGCAGTGTTCCATACTTAAGTTCTGTGTGGGATAGCGATGAAGAAGTTTCTTGGCAATAGGTTCAGCTATGTTGTAGAAGCCGTTGTTCTGGTTGAAGTTGTTGGATATACAAATAAGTGATGATTCCAGGATTCTTCGGTATTGAGTGTTGTCTTCTCTGGCGATGAGTCTTGCGTTTCTGTAGTTGATTAATTAAATGGTTGTGTGAATTACGTTGTTGAACACAGGCATTTCTTGGGTCGTCAGATCTGCCTGCGTACTGGTGTTCTGAAATACGTGTTTGGAGGTCTCTGGATGTTTTGCCGATGTATAATTTGCTGCAGTCATTACAAGGAATTGTGTATACCCCTGCAGTGGATTGAAGCTTGTCCTGTCTGTTACTGGTAATGTCCTTGATGGTGGTGGATGTGGAGGTAGATACTTGGAATGAGGTATTGGAAAAAATGTTGGAGACGTGTTTGGTAATGGAGTTGGTGGGAGGACTATGTATCTTTCTCGGCAGTGTCTTCTCTGGGTGTGTTGAAGATGTTTAATGCCTGTCGTCTGCAGTCTCTAATGAAGTGATGAGGATAATGAAGTTTAGAAAAAACTTGTTCAATAAGGGAGCATTCTTCCTCAAGGAACTCACTGCTGCAGATTCTGAGTGCGCGCAGGAAAAAGCCTATAATTACACCACGTTTAGTTTTGGTGTCGTGGTGAGAGTAGAAGTGGAGAAGATCGTGTTGGTTGGTAGGTTTTCGATAGACTTTAAAACGAAGTTCATGGTCAGCTTTGCAGAGAAGAACATCAAGGAAAGGAAGAGTGTTGTCGACCTCTTCTTCTAGTGTAAACTGGATTGATGGCTCGACCTGGTTGAGCTTGTGTTGGAGAGCTTGAACGTTGAAGCGTCTGGGAGTTATGATGAGAATGTCGTCAACATAACGGAGCCAGGTGACAGAAGAGGGAATAATAGTGGAAAAACGTTCGGCTTCCAGATGTTCCATATATAGGTTCGCAAGGACGGCACTAAGTGGCGATCCCATGGGTAGTCCAAACGTTTGCTGAAAGGGTTGATTTTCGAAAGAGAAACATGTAAAGCTCACACATAGTTCAACAAGGTCGATGAAATCGCTGGCTGGAAGAGGAAGATCAAGCGAGTCGTCAATTTTCCTGCGCAAGAGATCAATAGCTTGTGTAGTAGGTACTTTGGTGAATAGGGATGTTACATCAAGGCTGGAGAGTTTCTTGTTCCTGATGTTGATGTTGCGAATGCGACTGAGAAGGTCACCAGTGTGTTTGAGATGTGCTGAACTAATAGTGCCCAAAACTCTGGTGACCTCAGTCGCATTCGCAACATCAACATCAGGAACAAGAAACTCCAGTTTCTGTTACATACATTTCATTTAAAAAGTGTTCCTATTAAGACTTTACCCTTCATATAACTAATGGCTTTCTTACTTTCCATTGTTTTCTTACAATGCTCACAAGCAACATGAGGTGCCAAGGTGGCCAAAAAAGAGGCACATATAGGCGTATCAAAAGAGGGAAAAAGTAGTTAGGAAATCAATATATTCAATTGAAGAGAGAAATATAAAAAAGGAATAAGAAAATAAAAAAGGGATTATGAGTAAAGTCGCAAGGGATTCGAAGACTAACCCAAAAGGGTTAGTCTTTTGGCATGCCAGTTGGTCCCCAACTGGCATACCAAATTATGCTTTGTAAGCTTCACACATTTTTTAGTTTTTACAGAGAACTTCTTTGCTCTTGTCTTAATGAATTGACCACATACGTAGCAGAATGCATCTGGAGAATGATTGCAACCCTTGATGCCATTTCACTTCTTCTGATGTGTCTTCTCAGGCAGCCAGAGCTGAACTGAATGCTGGTTTGTGAGTCCCTGTTTTTATATTTGCCAAGCAAAACCCTAAAACATAATAGTTGTACATCAGTCTTTCTCGAAAGTGTTCCAGAAGTGTCCTGACCACAAAAGCAAAGTTCTGGGATCAAAATTGCTTTTTTTAAATTTTTAGGTTGTCTGAAGTTATGGTTTGTCTCAACATACCGAGTAAGAAAATTTAATGGAATTTTCACAAACAATTTACAAGGTAAAAATAAAGAAAATATAAATAAAATAAATTGGTATTCTCTAATTCTTGTTGTGTTTATCTCTGAAAGTGTTTATTCAGCATGTACAAGTAGTATATGTTGGTAAGTATGAGAGACGAAATATCAGCGTTAATTCCTGAAATTCTTGAAAAAAAAAATGGTGGTTTCACCCAGATTCTCGGTATCATCATAAAACCCATCACTCATTCCTTTTACACTCTAGAAATTCCGTGTTTTACCATGAACCAGGATAATGGCTACTGATATTGTCATAATTCTGCTTTGCAAGGTCTGGAAAGCGAGGGAACTATATTAAAAATCTCTAAACAAAGTTTCCATTTTTCTTCTGCTCAAACATGTGACTAGCGGCGACAACTGCAACTAATTCATCTACGAACCATTACAAAAGTTATATAGCTATCTGCTCTATAATCCAACCTAAAAATATGACGTTTCTAGTTAGCGTTTCCAGTAATTTAGAATTTTACATAACTCGACGCTTCATGCAAGAAGAAACAAGGATATACATGGAACCATTACCGACCAGAGAGCAGGGAAAAGTGCACAGAGAAACAAGCACTTACCACACACCACTGATGACAACACACGGAAAATAACACGAAGAAGGATCTACCTCTAACTAATAATCCCATCACACATTGGATTACTCCTTCATGATAAAGTTGATATGTTAGCCATGAAGAGTACCCTGAAGGAGAATGTAGAATATAACTTTGGTATATCTGTGTCTAGCATTAGGAATAATATTAGAGAAGTAGTGTAAGCACGCCTCTGGCAAGACAGTGATGGAGTGAATTATGAAAGTTTTTCTTTGTCGGGCCACCCTGCCTTGGTGGGCCACCCTGACTTGGTGGGCCACCCTGCCTTGGTGGGCCACCCTGCCTTGGTGGGCCACCCTGACTTGGTGGGCCACCCTGACTTGGTGGGCCACCCTGACTTGGTGGGAAACGGCCGATGTGTTAATAAAAAAAAAAAAGTAAATAATGAAAATGAATGTTATAGGAATGCAATTAGAAGCCTGTGTAGATCTATAACCCACTATGATAACATGAACGTAGATAAGTATGTTTATGGAGCAACTTGCAATATGAACAGACTGACTGATGTTGTAGTGGCCAGGCTTAGGCTTGGTTACAAATAATTCTGGCCGTTTGAGAGAGACACATATGATGATCAAACCAAATGCAAATTATGTGGTAAGGCCTATGGTCACTGTCTTGAACACTATGTGCTTAACTGTTCACTTATTGAGGAATATAAAGATAGACGTATAATAAGCTATGTGACAAGTCAAGATATCTTAGTAATGAAAATAAGACACCAGATATACTAAGCAAATTTCCTAAATTTGCTTGCAACAGATAAGTGTAGATATAAATCCAAATGTACTCCTATTAACCCTTTTGGGGCCTAATTCCAAGGCCTTTTGTGTATCCATATGCTCTTGCGCTACCGTCCACAGGATGGATATGGGGTGCACAATAAACTAACCACTTCGGTAGCAAAATCTAAAATCTACCTCTAACCACTATTGATAACAGAGGGGAAAATAACACGAGAAAGTAAGGATCTACCTCTGACCACTACTGACAACAGAGGGGAAAATAACACAACGAAGTAAGGATCTACCTCTGACCCCTACTGACAACAGAGGGGAAAGAAATCAGTAATCAAAGTGGGTTCTTTAGCAATAACCCGGCGGATACAGGTAATAATGACATGACCCGGGTACTGGCCGAGACCTTCGGGAAAATAAAAGAAGTGTGTTAATATATTAAGGACGTGGAAGCGAGTTGCCTCTTCTCAAACTTTCATATGTCATCTCTCGGACTTCCCTGTTTCACCTTTCGGACTCCCCTCTGTCACCCCTTGGACTTCCGACTGTCAGCTCTCGGCAGTGGCTGCGAGAGATTTATCACCAAAGACAAAGGAGTGAGAGGGCAATCATCCGACCCCTCACCAAAGAGATACACAAACTTTAGAAGTAGCTCATCTTCCACCCGTCCGTCTCTCTCTCTCTCTCTCTCTCTCTCTCTCTCTCTCTCTAAAAAGATCCTCAGCTGGAGGTAAAAATGGACAACTATTCTTTCATTTTTCTCTAAAAGTAGTAAATTTCCTCTCGTAGGCAAGTGATCATTACACCTTGCTGTACCTTATTATACACACACACACACACACGCCCCGATGACATGGTGGCTAGCGCTCTTGCTTCACGCACGGAGGGCCCGGGTTCAATTCCCGGCGGGGCCGAAACATTTCGAAGTGTTTCGTTACATACACACATACACACACACACACACATACATACATACAACAGGCCTAGGACAAAATGGTAACTAACACACACACACACACACAACAGAGGTATGATAAAGCTCATGGCGCAGGGAGAGTGACCCAGTGAAGAGGCGGGGCCAGGAGCTTTGACTCGACCCCTGCAACCACAACTAGGTGAGTACACACACACAAACTCTCACACACTGTGCCTGGGACAAAATGATAACTAACACACACAAACTCACTCTTACTCACTCTCTCTCTTTCTCTCTCTCTCACACACACACACACACACACACATACATACACATTACCAAGGTGGTAATTGCAGTGATGTATAACCCACCACAGAACAGCAGGAGGCCAAGGCAAGAGTATGAGAGTAATAGAGCGATGGTTGACACACTGGCTGAAGTGGCCAGAAGGGCTCATGCGAGCAGGGCCAAGCTGCTGCTAAGTGAGTGACTTCAATCACAAGGAAATCGACTGAGAGAACCCTGGAGCCACATGGGGGCCCAGAAACGTGGAGGGCTAAGATGATAGAGGTGGTACAAACTCAGATTTCTGAGTTTATTATAGCAATGATCTGACATACTCTGTTTCCATGCTGATGGAATAGCCTGATTAAAGGAGTATTTTTTGTTTCTCAATATTTTGAATGCCTCCTTTTCTTCTGTTTTAGTAACAATATCAATATGTTTCTGAAATCATCAAAAGGGCGATGTCAAGGAGTCTATTTGGCAAAACTTGTTCATTCAGACAGTTTTTTAAAAAATTAAGTTGAATTTTAAGCGTGTGTGACTTGAGTGATAAGGAAAATTGGGAAACAAAAGAAATAAGATTAGGAAAGCTTTCCAAGAATATTCTGAAGAGTCGTGTAGTATCCATTGATGCAGGGGTGCGGTGGGCACACAGCACCCCTGCGATGTAGAATGCAAGAAGATATCAGAAGATATCAGAAACACAGCTGCAACAAGTGTAGAAATCTTCAAGAGAAAACTGGACAAGCATCTCCACCAGGTGCCAGATCAACTAGGCTGTGATGAATATATGGAGCAGCGGGCCTCCAGCAGCAACAGCCTGGTTGACCAGGCAAGCACCAGACGAGCCTGACCCATGGTCGGGTTCCGAGAATAGTAAGACTCTCGAAACTCATCAAAGTTATATCGAAGGTATTCATTAAAGTTGATTCACTCCTAGGTTATGGTGTGGCTCAAGGTTTAAACAAGAGTTTCAATTAAATCACGGAACTGGTGGAGCTTGAAACTATGGCAAGTTAGTCCTAAAACTCACTGGCCAGTGCACTAACCACTAGGCCAGTTGGCTCCAATAAGATTCATCCAACTAGGTATATTTCTATATACCTAGTATATATATAGGTATATATTTCTATATACCTAGTTGGATGAATTTTATTAGAGCAAATTGGCCTAATGGTTAACGCACTGGCCTGTGAGTTTTAGGAGTCACTTGCCATGGGTTTAAGTCCCACCCGTTCCACGATTTGTTTGCAATCGCGTTATTGGGATTTCGTGAGTCACGAGTTTCAGTGCATGTACGCACACATCCGCGTCATGTTCTAGCACACATCTGCGTCATGTTCTAGCACACATCCGCGTCATGTTCTAGCACACATCTGCGTCATGTTCTAGCACACATCTGCGTCATGTTCACGCACACATCCGCGTCATGTTCACGCACACAAGATGGATTTCATACATTTTAATGAAATCTGTCAGCCTGAGCTCAGACTTCAGAAAGACAACTGTGTATGTAGAAGCATTAAATTATGGGTTTAGTAGGGGCTGGGTACTGTTATTTTGAACAAAATAAACAACTTAACCCAGAGCAATAATACACGGAAGTTTGATATATAAACAAAAATCACAAACAATAGTATATTGTATGTGAGGCTTAGTGTTGTTAGAGTGCTGGAAGTAACAAATTGTAGGAGTACACCAAGGGTTTTGTAGTCATTTTCCTGTTTTTTCTTTATACCACCAACAGAAGAACTACTTGCGTTTGCAACGTCTCTCAAGCTTTAAGAGTCTTGGTTTAAATGCATTTCAACTCGTGTATGGAGATATCCTCAATTATTTACTTTTCTAGTGCTCCTCTCCACTTGTATGTGTGTCTCTGGCTCATTTTGATCATTACTTTCCATTGGTGTTCCTTTATTCTTGTTCCACCCTTTTCGAAAATTTTATGTCCGCATTGTACAGTAAATACTTCCGAGTGCCTGAACATTGTGACACTATCTCTGTTTATTTTTAACTTCAGTGTCATTTTTTATTTTTGTTTTCTTAATTAAGGTTTTAATCTAAGGGATAAACCTGGTAGCAAATCTTTAAACCTTCTGAGATTTCTTGTATGTTTGAGGAGGTATGGATTCCTAGTGAAGCGTGAGCCAATACTGAGATCACAAACAGTAAATATATTATTAAGTGACAGAAGCACTTGTAGCGATCCCTGAGTCTCCTGAGACTCTAGACTCAAGACACAAGATTCTTGCCTTTGTCTCTCTCTCTTATTCCAATAAACTTAGTAGTTAACTCAGTATACCTTGCACTAAGACTAACAGTTTTTATTCTTTAAAAAAAAAATATGTTAGAATAAATACGTCACTAGTGAGTACCAATGTTAAAGTTGTTTTATGGAGACTATATAGTTCCTTCAGTTACAAATAGTTCGTATGTAGCTAATTCAGTTATAAATAGTTTGTATGTAGTTCCTTCAGTTACAAATAGTTCGTATGTAGTTCGTTCAGTTACAAATACATGGTATGTAGCTCGTGAATAATTACAAATAATTCATATGTAGTTTAGAATAGAGAATAGTTGGTGTGAAGCTCAAGTACAAATGCTGTACTTTGTTCATGGCTCCAGCAAAATAAAAAATAATTTCCACTGACCGTAACCGACAGGGCAAAAAAAAAAAAACAAGGAAAAAGGAAATACTAAGCTCTAAACGAAAACGAATGTTTAGCATCCAAACTCTGATGTCTGAATGAGAAAGAAAAAAAAGGTGAATGTTTGAAGCGAGAACATTTTGGAATGACGGCTGGCGTGAAGGGAGCAGGATTTGCATTTTGCTCGGTCCCTTCCGGGAAAAAAAGTTCCAGTCTGTATATATACAAAATAGAGCAATCAAGCACCCATTTCTTTTATATAGAGTGCAGGTATGAAGATCCGCAGTGTGAGGGAGCGAGGCAGTGAAAGAGTCGGAAAAAAAAAAGACTTGCTCTCACACACACAGTGAGGGGAGAGATGCCAACTGCCCGGAGGTACATCAATCACTAACTAGAGGCTTTACCTGTCTGCAACACACAGTGGGAGATATCATTTACTGCTGAGAAAATACAGAAGATAAACATCACTGGAGAGCATAATGTAACTACGGCTACCGCTACGAGGAAGAACACACATTTTATACTCTCCGATGAGCACTTCCGATGGAGACATGATTATGAGAAGATTTTGAAGAGCTACTACATTTTGAGTCTTGTTATCCTGGCAGCCTAGAAACTTTCACTATTGAGCAGCAGCTTCTGCCTGCATTATAGCAGACAAGAAATGCAAACAGTATGGAACACAAGTTCACCCACTTCTTGATCGTGTGTAGCTTTCTTGGAGGCTTGTACCCTCATTCCGTATTTGACTTTTAGTCAAGGTAGAGAATCCAACTAGCTGACTCCTAGTTTAGACTCCCCTAGACTGCTTATGTCGTTCCAATAGAGTAGTGCTAGCACATTCAACCTTTCTTGATGTCATCTACCCTTAGTGATGAATCTGAAAAAATTATCTACCCCAAATGCCGAAGTTTCGTTTTCTAAAATTCTAAATTCAACTAAAGGAGAGAGAATAAGCCACATTTTTCACTTGTCTCTTTTCCATTTTGCTTTGCAGTATATTTGAATAAATACCTTGCAATTCAAAACGAAATATTTATAATAAAGAAAACTATAAAAATTGAAGATTGATAGGTATAATTATGTATTTTTTTGTGATTCAGCAGTGCCTTGGCCGTTGTTGTACTTTGCTAAGATTTTAGCATCAGATATACTTTCGAGTGCGCCCCACAGGAGAAGATCCACATTCAAAATCATGTTTCTCTTCTTTAACTAGGTTAAAATTATGCTAAGAAACCTTGCTCACAAGGCTATTGAGATCTGCTCGGCCAACTACAGCAGCTTACCAGGGATTTTTTTTTTCAAAGCCAAGCCCTAAGATATATTAATACCCCCTGGGATGCGAACCACAACAGTCTACTAACTGCCAGGCACCTACTCACTGTTAGTTGAACAGGGATAAGAGGGGTAAGGATACATGCCAGTTTTTACCCGTGAAGAGGAATCAAACCAAGGACCCTCAGTATGTGAGCTGAGGTGCTACCAACTTAGCCTTCATATCTCGTTCACACCTCCATTCATCTCAAGACTGATGCCCATCCACGTCAAGACTGCCTCCACCCAAATCAAAATCTCATCCACCCTCCGCTGAGCGGTAAACCCATCTGAACAACACTGCAGGAGAGCCTCCATGACTAGACACACATATCCTCTCTCAAAATTTCCTCGTAGAACCCTCAGCCAACAGCTGTTCAGCGCTTCCCCACGAATATAATACCAAAATAATATTTGTATTTTATCATTATTATTAAAATTAAAAATAATCATCAGTTTCACTCCGGTTGTATCTTTCTCAAGAGCATCATTCTATCAGTGATCTTTCTCCCCTTCACTTGTATCAGTGATCTTTCTCCCCTTCACTTGTATCAGTGATCTTTCTCCCCTTCACTTGTATCAGTGATCTTTCTCCCCTTCACTTGTATCAGTGATCTTTCTCCCCTTCACTTGTATCAGTGATCTTTCTCCCCTTCACTTGAATCAGTGATCTTTCTCCCTTCACTTGTATCAGTGATCTTTCTCCCCTTCACTTGTATCAGTGATCTTTCTCCCCTTCACTTGAATCAGTGATCTTTCTCCCCTTCAATTGAATCAGTGATCTTTCTCCCCTTCACTTGAATCAGTGATCTTTCTCCCTTCACTTGAATCAGTGATCTTTCTCCCTTCACTTGAATCAGTGATCTTTCTCCCCTTCACTTGAATCAGTGATCTTTCTCCCCTTCACTTGAATCAGTGATCTTTCTCCCCTTCACTTGAATCAGTGATCTTTCTCCCCTTCACTTGAATCAGTGATCTTTCTCCCCTTCACTTGAATCAGTGATCTTTCTCCCCTTCACTTGAATCAGTGATCTTTCTCCCCTTCACTTGAATCAGTGATCTTTCTCCTTCACTTGAATCAGTGATCTTTCTCCCTTCACTTGAATCAGTGATCTTTCTCCTTCACTTGAATCAGTGATCTTTCTCCCTTCACTTGAATCAGTGATCTTTCTCCCTTCACTTGAATCAGTGATCTTTCTCCCTTCACTTGAATCAGTGATCTTTCTCCCTTCACTTGAATCAGTGATCTTTCTCCCTTCACTTGAATCAGTGATCTTTCTCCCTTACTTGAATCAGTGATCTTTCTCCCTTCACTTGAATCAGTGATCTTTCTCCCTTCCTTGAATCAGTGATCTTTCTCCCTTCACTTGAATCAGTGATCTTTCTCCCTTCACTTGAATCAGTGATCTTTCTCCCTTCACTTGAATCAGTGATCTTTCTCACCTTCACTTGAATCAGTGATCTTTCTCACCTTCACTTGAATCAGTGATCTTTCTCACCTTCACTTGAATCAGTGATCTTTCTCACCTTCACTTGAATCAGTGATCTTTCTCACTTGAATCAGTGATCTTTCTCCCTTGTATCAGTGATCTTTCTCCCTTGTATCAGTGATCTTTCTCCCTTGTATCAGTGATCTTTCTCCCTTGTATCAGTGATCTTTCTCCCTTGTATCAGTGATCTTTCTCCCTTGTATCAGTGATCTTTCCTTTATCAGTGATCTTCTCTTGTATCAGTGATCTTTCTCACTTGTATCAGTGAGCTTTCTCACTTGTATCAGTGATCTTTCTCACTTGTATCAGTGATCTTTCTCACTTGTATCAGTGATCTTTCTCACTTGTATCAGTGATCTTTCTCACTTGTATCAGTGATCTTTCTCACTTGTATCAGTGATCTTTCTCACTTGTATCAGTGATCTTTCCACTTGTATCAGTGATCTTTCTCACTTGTATCAGTGATCTTTCTCACTTGTATCAGTGATCTTTCTCACTTGTATCAGTGATCTTTCTCACTTGTATCAGTGATCTTTCTCACTTGTATCAGTGATCTTTCTCACTTGTATCAGTGATCTTTCTCACTTGTATCAGTGATCTTTCTCACTTGTATCAGTGATCTTTCTCACTTGTATCAGTGATCTTTCTCACTTGTATCAGTGATCTTTCTCACTTGTATCAGTGATCTTTCTCACTTGTATCAGTGATCTTTCTCACTTGTATCAGTGATCTTTCTCACTTGTATCAGATCTTTCACTTGTATCAGTGATCTTTCTCACTTGTATCAGTGATCTTTCTCACTTGTATCAGTGATCTTTCTCACTTGTATCAGTGATCTTTCTCACTTGTATCAGTGATCTTTCTCACTTGTATCAGTGATCTTTCTCACTTGTATCAGTGATCTTTCTCACTTGTATCAGTGATCTTTCTCCGCTTCACTTGTATCAGTGATCTTTCTCCCCTTCACTTGTATCAGTGATCTTTCTCCCCTTCACTTGTATCAGTGATCTTTCTCCCCTTCACTTGTATCAGTGATCTTTCTCCCTTCACTTGTATCATGATCTTCACTTCACTTGATCAGTGATCTTCCCCTTCACTTGTATCAGTGATCTTTCTCCCCTTCACTTGTATCAGTGATCTTTCTCACCTTCACTTGTATCAGTGATCTTTCTCACCTTCACTTGTATCAGTGATCTTTCTCCCCTTCACTTGTATCAGTGATCTTTCTCCCCTTCACTTGTATCAGTGATCTTTCTCACCTTCACTTGTATCAGTGATCTTTCTCACCTTCACTTGTATCAGTGATCTTTCTCACCTTCACTTGTATCAGTGATCTTTCTCACCTTCACTTGTATCAGTGATCTTTCTCACCTTCACTTGTATCAGTGATCTTTCTCCCCTTCACTTGTATCAGTGATCTTTCTCACCTTCACTTGTATCAGTGATCTTTCTCACCTTCACTTGTATCAGTGATCTTTCTCACCTTCACTTGTATCAGTGATCTTTCTCACCTTCACTTGTATCAGTGATCTTTCTCCCTTCACTTGTATCAGTGATCTTTCTCCCTTCACTTGTATCAGTGATCTTTCTCACCTTCACTTGTATCAGTGATCTTTCTCACCTTCACTTGTATCAGTGATCTTGTATCTACAATAATTTCTCAGATAATAATCAAGAGATACGATGAAAACTGAAGTTCACGGAGAAATATTTCACTATTGATCCTTCATGTTGCTTCATAATTAATGAAAAGATTATTTATTTTTATTTTTAGGGGAATCTTTTAGTGTTTCAATAAAGAGAAATTATAAAGAAAGTAGGAAGAAAATGTGGAGTTAAATGAATTAGAAGTCAGTGCACATGAGATGTCTGAGTATGGTGTATGCGTGAGTATAGTGTGAGCATGCGTATGTTGTGAATGTATGACCATGTGTATGTTGTGAATGTGTGACCATGTGTATGTTGTGAATGTGTATGTGTGACCATGCGTATGTTGTGAATGTGTGACCATGCGTATGTTGTGAATGTGTATGTGTGACCATGCGTATGTTGTGAATGTGTATGTGTGACCATGCGTATGTTGTGAATGTGTATGTGTGACCATGCGTATGTTGTGAATGTGTATGTGTGACCATGCGTATGTTGTGAATGTGTATGTGTGACCATGCGTATGTTGTGAATGTGTATGTGTGACCATGCGTATGTTGTGAATGTGTATGTGTGACCATGCGTATGTTGTGAATGTGTGACCATGTGTATGTTATATAACAGGCGAGAAGGGCAGCTGACTCCCTACCCTCAATAATAATAATAATATAATAATAATAATCTTTATTTACTACCAGTACATTTACAAGGTATACAGTCCTAGCTGACATCAATGACATACTACTATATAGAAAGCCGCTTGTTATGCTGAGCATTTCGGGCAAATTAGGTCAGTTTTGTCCCAGGATGCGACCCACACCAGTCGACTAATACCCAGGTATCCATTTTACTCATGGGTGAACACAGACAACCGGTGTAAGGAAAGACATCCAATGCTTCAACCCCTTCGCCGGGAATCGAACCCGGACTCTCATTGTGTGAAGCGAGAGCCACCAGGCCACGGGGTACCGTAGTATGGTGTAGTAATTCGTTGAGGCAGTGAGGACAACACTGCCATTACTTCAGTAATACACGATCTCATTAAGAATAACAAATTAATGATGGGGAACAGGAATACTATATTTCGCACCATTACGATTTATTAGTACTTACTGCAACAGTATACTTCATTAATAAGAAAGGGATCTGATGCTACGACATCTGGGAAGATACCATGCAAGACATTTGAAATAGGGTTATACGATAACTGAACCCAAATGAGTATTGTCTAGAAGTATAAAAGAAGAGTCCTTGGTAGACTACTTGAAGATCCAACATAGTCCAGTAGTTAGACTGTTGGGTTTAGTCCTGACTCTTTCTCTTCTACTTCAGCTCTTCCTCTCACCGGCTATTCTTCTTCTGTCCCCACTTCCCCCTCGCCCCTAGTGGGTCCTTACCTGAGAGTCTGAACTGAACTGAACTACTTGAAGTAGACTAGCCAGACTCCCAGCACCAGGTCCCAGGATCTCACACACATCCTCTATCTCTGTGCTCGACCAAGGCTCGCCTTTAAGTCCTCTCTTAGCTACTCTTCCTTAGAAAGGCCACCATAACTCACCATAATTTCTGGTTAAAGAGGTCAGCTCTCGTAGGAAAGTCACCAGGTGGTCGTTCATAAAGGTTAGAGTTCCCACACCTTGTGAAAAATATAGTGACCATGTGTGACCCAATGTGAATATGGTGTGACCCTGTGTGAAAATGGTGTGACCATATGTGACTTTGTGTAAGTATATTGTGGCTATGTGTGACCTTGTGTATGGTGTGACCCCTGTGTGAATATTTTGTGACCATGTGTGCTCCTGTATAAGTATGGTATGATCCTGTGTAAGTATGGTGTGACCATGTGTGATTATGGTGAATCAAATACACAGTCGCGAGAGTTCTTTCCCTCATCCACCAACAATGAAGGAGAATGACCAATAGTTCAGCTGTGTTAAGATACAGAAATTGTTGGTCACCAACTGAGTAGCGACGTGCCAGCGATCTCGATATACAGTAAATTATTATGATTCTCCTGGGAAATAATGCCACCCCCAGGGGTCACACAGCGCCTGGGAACTAGAGATAATCAGGCTTGCACCTAGGAAGGGGAGAGTTCCAATTCTTTGGATCAAGAGCTCTTCACCAAATCATGGTATCTTCTCAATAGGAGGTCTTCATTGTGTTTGTAATAATGTTAGTAGAATTACGGACAATATGCTAGATAAAAGGACACAAGTGCAGCTAATGTCACATTTTATTGTGGCAACGTTTCGCTCTCCAGGAGCTTTGACAAGCCGTTACAAACAATACATGGACACAGAGGGGTACATGTAGGCACAGTTAGTGAAAGCAAAAAATAATCGTTGTAGGTAGTAGTAGTACTTGTGGTAGTAGTGGTAGTAGTAGTAGTAGTAGTATAGTAGTACGTATGTACTTGTGGTGGTAATAGTAGTGGTGGTAGCAGTTTTGTCATGGTGGGGTTTATTGTTTTGAGGAGAATTCTTGCTAATACTTGGGAGATGGTGAAGCTGCCTTTATTCTCTTTGTGTTAAAGTGTTAAGTGCGCGTGTAAGTGGCGATGATCGTGGAAGGAGCACAAAAAACAGTGATATGACACTTAGCAAATAGAAGGTGGACGTAATGGAAGACTTGTACCACAGAGATATACCAAAGTAGAAGAAAAAAAAAATTGAGACAGAAAGAGAAGACAGATTAAGGAACTATATAAAAGTCTGGAAATGTAGTCTGAAAACTTGTAAGAGCGACGATTGAATGTATTACTTTACAAACGTCTTTAATAATCCTACAGTAGTAGTATAGCGAAGGTCATAAATGAGAGCAAAATGCAAGAGACATTGTGTATCTCAGGAATTCCACAAGAAACTGTGTTATGTATAAATGCTCCTGGGAAAGTATGGAGAAGAGATTGAAAAGGAAAATAGGAGAGATAGGTTGGTAGACAGCAACCGCCCAGGGAGGTACTACCGTCCTGCCAAGTGAGTGTAAAACGAAAGCCTGTAATTGTTTTACATGATGGTAGGATTGCTGGTGTCTTTTTTCTGTCTCATAAACATGCAAGATTTCAGGTATGTCTTGCTACTTCTACTTACACTTAGGTCACACTACACATTCATGTACAAGCATATATATACACACACCCCTCTGGGTTTTCTTCTATTTTCTTTCTAGTTCTTGTTCTTATTTCCTCTTATCTCCATGGGGAAGTGGAACAGAATTCTTCCTCCGTAAGCCATGCGTGTCGTAAGAGGCGCCTAAAATGCCTGGAGCAAGGGGCTAGTAACCCCTTCTCCTGAATAAATTACTAAATGTAAAAGGAGAAACTTTCGCTTTTCCTTTTGGGCCACCCCGCCTCGGTGGGCCACCCCGCCTCGGTGGGCCGCCCCGCCTCGGTGGGCCACCCCGCCTCGGTGGGCCACCCTGCCTCGGTGGGCCACCCCGCCTCGGTGGGCCACCCCGCCTCGGTGGGAAATGGCTGACGTGTTGAAAGAAAGGATATATATATATATATATATATATATATTCCTATATATATATATATATATATATATATATATATATATATATATATATATCCTATATATATATATATATATATATATATATATATATATATATATATTATATATATATATATATATATATATATATATATATATATTATATATATATATATATATTATATATATATATATATATATATATATATATATATATATTATATATATATATATATATATATTATATATATATATATATACTATATATATATATATATATATAAATCCTGTGATTTCGTGTGTAGGGCAAGGAGGATTAACATCTTGTAGGAGTGTGGAAGAGCCAGTTGTGGGTGTAGGGGAAGTTCGTGAGGCAGTGGGTAGAATGAAAGGGGGTAAGGCAGCTGGGATTGATGGGATAAAGATAGAAATGTTAAAAGCAGGTGGGGATATAATTTTGGAGTGGTTGGTGCTATTGTTTAATAAATGTATGGAAGAGGGTAAGGTACCTAGGGATTGGCAGAGAGCTGTATTGTTCCTTTGTATAAAGGCAAGGGACAAAGAGTGCAAAAATTATAGGGAATAAGTCTGTTGAGTGTACCTGGTAAAGTGTATGGTAGAGTTATTATTGAAAGAATTAAGAGTAAAACAGAAAGCAGGATAGCAGATGAACAAGGGGCTTTAGGAAAGGTAGGGGTGTGTAGACCAAGTGTTTACAGTGAAACATATAGGTGAACAGTATTTGGATAAGGGTAAAGATGTTTTTGTGGCATTTATGGATTTGGAAAAGGCGTATGATAGGGTAGATAGGGGGCAATGTGGCAGATGTTGCAGGTGTATGGAATAGGAGGAAGGTTACTGAAAGCAGTGAAGAGTTTTTATGAGGATAGTGAGGCTCAGGTTAGAGTGTGTAGGAGGGAAGGGGACTATTTCCCAGTAAAAGTGGGCCTTAGACAAGGATGTGTGATGTCACCGTGGTTGTTCAATATATTTATAGATGGGGTTGTAAGAGAAGTGAATGCGAGGGTCTTGGCAAGAGGTGTTGGGCTAAAAGATAAAGAAGCAAATACAAAGTGGGAGTTGTCACAGTTGCTTTTTGCTGATGACACTGTGCTTTTGGGAGATTCTGAAGAGAAGCTGCAGAGGTTGGTGGATGAATTTGGTAGGGTGTGTAAAAGAAGAAAATTGAAAGTGAATATAGGAAAGAGTAAGGTGATGAGGATAACAAAAAGAATAGGTGACGAAAGATTGGATATCAGATTGGAGGGAGAGAGTATGGAGGAGGTGAATGTATTCAGATATTTGGGAGTGGACATGTCGGCGGATGGGTCTATGAAGGATGAGGTGAATCATAGAATTGATGAGGGGAAAAGGGTGAGTGGAGCACTTCGAGTCTGTGGAGACAAAGAATCTTGTCCATGGAAGTAAAGAGGGAATGTATGAGAGTATAGTTATACCAACGCTCTTATATGGGTGTGAAGCATGGGTGATGAATGTTGCAACGAGGAGAAGGCTGGAGGCATTGGAGATGTCATGTCTGAGGTCAATGTGTGGTGTGAATATAATGCAGAGAATTCGGAGTTTGGAAATTAGGAGGAGGTGCGGGATTACCAAAACGATTGTCCAGAGAGCTGAGGAGGGGGTTGTTGAGGTGGTTTGGACATGTAGAGAGAATGGAACAAGACAGAGTGACTTCAGAGTGTATAAATCTGTAGTGGAGGGAAGGCAGGGTAGGGGTCGGCCTAGGAAAGGTTGGAGGGAGGGGTAAAGGAAGTTTTGTGTGCGAGGGGCTTGGACTTCCAGCAAGCATGTGTGAGCGTATTTGATAGGAGTGAATGGAGGCATATGGTTTTTAATACTTGACGTGCTGTTGGAGTGTGAGCAAAGTAACATTTATGAAGGGATTCAGGGAAACCGGCAGGCCGGACTTGAGTTCTGGAGATGGGAAGTACAGTGCCGGCATTCTGAAGGAGGGGTGTTAATGTTGCAGTTTTATAACTGTAGTGTAAAGCACCCTTCTGGCAAGACAGTGATGGAGTGAATGATGATGAAAGTTTTTCTTTTTCGGGCCACCCTGCCTTGGTGGGAATCGGCCGATGTGTTAATAAAAAAAAAAAAAAAAATCCTGGGTTTCCGGTTCTGGTCGACAGGTAACTTTGGGTACCTGACGGGGCTTCCAGTGACCAGTCTGTATTGGCTGCTGGTGACCAACCTGCTAGTGGTGTCAGTTTCCAGTACAGGTCGTCGCCTCCACACAACAGTCACCCTTTATTGGAATTTTTCTGCCTGTTTGTGTTAGTAGGGGCAAAACTCTACCTTGGTCGTCACGGCCTAAATTATCTCAAAAAGAATCAGATAATATTTCACTCTTCAGGAATACCTGACTCTTGAACAATCAGTCGCTCATAATAATTACTTTAATGAAATCCTTATGACATATTCACGAGTTCTTACAACGTCCACCCACCTACCAACACCCACACTCACCCACCTATCAACACCCACACCCACCCACCTACCAACACCCACACACCTACCAACACCCACACCCACCCACCCACCTACCAACACCCACACCCACCACCTACCAACACCCACACCTCACTACACACCACAACACCCACACCCACCTACCAACACCCACACCCACCCACCTACCAACACCCACACCCACCCACCTACCAACACCCACACCCACTCACCTACCACACACCCACACACCTACCAACCCACACCCACCCACCTACCAACACCCACACCCACCCACCTACCAACACCCACACCCACTCACCTACCAACACCCACCCACCTACAACACCCACACCCACCAACACCCACACCCACCCACCTACCAACACCCACACCCACCCACCTACCAACACCCACACCCACCCACCTACCAACACCCACACCCACCCACCTACCAACACCCACACCCCACCAACCAACACCCACACCCACCCACCTACCAACACCCACACCACCCACCACACACCCACACCACCCACCACCAACACCCACACCCACCCACCTACCAACACCCACACCCACCACCTACCAACACCCACACCCACCCACCTACCACACACCCACCACCAACACCCCCACCCACCACCAACACCCACACCCACCTACCAACACCACCACCACCACCAACACCACACCACCCACCTACCAACACCCACACCCTACCAACACCCACACCCACTCACCTACCAACACCCCCACCTACCAACACCCATACCCACCCACCTACCAACACCCACACCCACTCACCTACCAAAACCCACACCCACCCACCTACCAACACCCACACCTGATCATTTACGAGACAACATAAGATGGATGAAGCTTCGGGGTGATTTAGTGGATGCAAAAACTGTGAACATTAATTCTAACCTCATATAATGGTTGTGATGAAGGAAAAAAAAGAGAAAATATTGAAGTGAATGTGAAAAGAAACATTTGGCCAAGAGGACGGAGAGAGAAAGAGAAGGGCAGCTGAGGGGGCAATAAAAGAAGGAAAAGGGCAGATAAAGCGAAAAATCCGCAGCACAATAAAAGCGGTCAAAAGGCAGACAGGAAAAAAATCCGTAGTAGGTTCAGTGAAACAATCCCAACGAGTGAAACCTTCTCAAAGAATTACTACATCTCATGGTAATCACCACACGCTGAGTAACAAGAACAATCCACAAGAAAAGAGAAACATTATTAATAAAGGGCCAGTTTAAAGCAAGGAACTCTGGCAAAACATGTGGACAACACATGAACACTCAAATGCAGCATTACACATATACGAATGCATGAACACACAAAAGCATATGTGATAACAATGCTAGAACAAGAGAAGACGTAAGGACACACAGACATGTATAAGACATAAAAAAGATGATACCAGAGAGCCAAAGAGAGTACACCAGCGTGTGCTACACACAATACACATGACAGAAGTGAGGAAACTATTGTGTGAGCTAAATACCCCAAAGGGAATGTGACGCGATATCTTTCCGTGGGTCCTGATAGAGGGAGCGAAAATTGTGTGAGCCAATAGCCGTAATCTTCGCCAAGTCAGTCGGCACAGGGCAACTGCCAGAAGTGTGGAAGACAAACAGGCCAGTGTCACTGACGTACATATGGTGCAATGTTATGAAGAAGATAATCTGGAGAAGAGTGGTGGACCACCAAGTAATTTGCTTATAAATGACAACCAGCAAGTCTTTAGTAAGACTCACTGAAGTTCTACGACAAAGCAGCAAAGTGAGGCAGGAGAGAGGAACGGGTACCGAGCATATCACCTGAGGCGCATAACAACCAAATTTGCGTCTCCTAAATCTAACATGCTTTCGGAAACCTAAGCAAGGAGTCATTCACGACACCGTGTATGGAAACAGGAACATGAGGGCAATGTTGGAAGATAAAAACACAGATGAGTCACGGGGATGTTAGGATGTATTTCTTCAGTCTTAGATTAGTCAGAAGGTGGAACGAATTGGACAGTGGAGTTGTAGAGGAAGGATCCATATATAGCTTTAAGAAGAGGTACCATAAGGCTTTCTATGTATAGAGTGAAAGCAACAGCAGCAGCGGCGGCGGCAGAGGCAGCACCCAGCAGCAGCAGCATCCAGCAACAGCAGCACCCACCACCACCATCAACAACAACAACTAAATGTCAAGACAGGAATATGTAACAAAGGAAAGGTTACTTATCATCGGGATTAAAACCACGAAGAGACTGGTAGAATTGGGGCCTACACAGGGGACCGAAAATATGTAGAGCTAAAATTCAAGGAAATGTTTTCAGTGGAGACAGAAAGGGCTCCAGCAAATCAGGATGGAAGGGTGCACCAACAGGTGTTGGACACACTACATACAACAAAGGAGGGGTTGAGAGGCGCCTAAGTGAGTTAGATACCTCAAAGGCGGAGGAACCGGACAATGTTAATAAAAAACTGTCAATATGTCAAGGATACAGCAGGGAAGAGGGAATGGGCCAGCAAGACTGGATCAAGTATTTACTTAGATAAATCTGATGTAAATGAAATAGAATATGGAAGGCCTCTGGGTGCTAGCGAACATACAGTACTGAATTTCGAATACTTTGTGGAAGTAAATATTAAAGAAAAATAACTGGTAAGGGATAAGAGAAACCAAATTTAAAAAAAAAAAAGAGTGGATGAGGCTTCCTGACTGGTTCAGTTAGAAAAATAATTGGAAGGAAAGTTAATGAATAAGATGGAGTACCTAGCTGGAAAGTGCTGGAAGAGAATTTCATACTCAGAAGACGAAAAATAGTAAAAACTGAGCATCTGTGACTTAACCAAAAATACAGAGAAAAAAAACAAAAGTACAAAAGCATGGAACTATAGAAAGTGAAGGAAAGAAGAAAACAGACACACAAGTATAAGGACCAGAAACGAATGTACAAGGGTAAGAAGAAAGGCCGAGTGACAGTTTGAGAATGACATAGCAAAAGTCAAGTATGAACTAAAACTGCTTCACAGTTACATCAGAAGAAAGACGACAATAAAATCTCAGGTAATAAGAAAGAAACAAGGGAGGTGGAAAGCTTACAAGAAATTACAAGGAAGTCTGTGATGAGCTAAAATGAGGTGAAATAGAATACGAAAGTGGAAACAGGGACAACACCAGAGAAGGAGAAAGGTACACCAACGAGTACTGGACACACTACACACAACAGGGATTGGGGTGGAAACAACTTTCGACTCAGTTGGATACATCAAAGACAATTGGACCTGAGTGTGTGTCTATGAAGCCTGTAAATGAGCAGAACTGTCTGAACAGCCAACTAAAATCTACAACAAGTCAATGTATTTGGGACAATTGCAAGAACTGTGGGAGACAGCAAAAGTAGTTCTAGCATTTAAGACAGGTAAAAGACAGGAAAAGTTGACCCGCAGACTATTAACACTGACATGCATACTATATAAGGCAACCCAGAAGATAATCAGGAGAGTGGTGGAGCACCTGGAGTAAAATAGTTGCATAAGTAATAACGAGCCCGGGTTTAGCGATGGTAAATCTTGGTTTACTGATCTAGTTAAATGACAACGTACTGGATGCGAGGTAGGAGAATTATGGTTGGATTATATATTTTTAGACTGGGGGAAAGCAACTGATACTGTACCTCACTAGATATTGGACAAAAAACACGAGGAACAGGGAGGAATAACAGGGAATACACTACATTGGATCAAAGAATGACTTATGGGAAAGAGATAAGTTATATATGTAAATGACATATAAAAGAGACAGTGTTAGATGTATCCTTCTCTAGAAATGTAAAAGTAATGAGGAGAATAAAAATGGAATGGAACACATACACATAAACGAACTACAAGATTGGTCAGACAAGTGGCAACTTAAATTCAACCCTAGCAAATGCAAGGGTAAGTTAAAAGGGAAAGGCGAAAAAAGACCTGAAACAGTATAGACATTAGGGACAGAGGCTGCAAACCTCACTCATTGAGGAAGAGCCAGTGGTGAGCCTTGTAGCGAGCAAATAGCCAGAGGCACACGTTAACCGAACAATGTTTACAATGAAAGCCCATCCAGCAAATCTACGAGAAGCTTTGAAGAGTCACAAAGATTGATCAAGATGGGCATATATCATGTCCATCTTGGAGTATGCAGCACCAGCACGGAACCCCTCACTGATAAAGCATGGAGACTAGACTAGACCTGGAGCCAAGGGAAATGCGCTAATAGGAGAGGCCAAAGGAAATTTTAGATAGAAAAACTAGGTGAAATATGATAAAGATATGCAAAATACACTGAGGACTTGATTGAGTGGACAGGGACAGGCTGTTAGAGAGAATGGAAACAGGTACGTGAGGAAACAGTTGCAAGTGAAACACACAAATAGTCATAAAAATGTCAGAAGTATTTCTTTAGTGTCTGGGTGGTCAGGAAGTGGAATGACTTGGACGAAGTAATGGATGCATTATTTTAAGAATTGGTATGATAGGGCCTACGATCCTAGGAGAGATGATGAAACTTTCGCGTGGCAAGTTAAGAAACGGTAACAAGGGGATCGACTCCTGCAACTACAAAAAGGTAAGTACAAAACGGAAAGGACAGCTGCACGGATGCGAATGCACGCGCGCGCATGCACACACACACACACACACACACACACACACACACACACACTCACACAAACACGCACTGCTGCAGCATACGGAGGCCTGGCAAACCTAAGAATAGCGTTTCGACATCCAAGCAAGGAGTCAAGTTACTGCATACTGGAGTATGCAGCACCAGTATCAAACGCACACCTGGTCAAACACGTTAAGAAATTAAAGAAAGTACAAAGGTTTGCAACAAGACTAGTCCAGGAGCTAAGGAGTATGTCTTATGAGGAGAGGTTAAGGGAAATCAACTTTACGACATTGGTGGATAGAAGGGATATAGGGACATGATGAGGACGTATAAAATACTGAGAGGAATTGACAAGGTGGACAGGAGCAGAATGTTCCAGAGATGGGACACAGCAACAAGGAGTCACAGCTGGAAGCTCAAGACTCAGATGAGTCACAGGGATGTTAGGAAGTATGTCTTCAGTCATACAGTTGTCAGGAAGTGGAACAATCTAGAAAGCTATGTAGCTTAGGCAGGATAAATACATAGCTTTAAGAAGAGGTACGATAAAGCTCTTGGAGCAGGAACAGACTGGACGAAGTAGCAACAAGCTAAGAGGAGGGCCAGGAGCTGTGACTCGACTCCTGCAGCTACAACTATGTGAATACGAATAGGGAAGTACGGCCACCAACTGTACTCCAAATAACCTATTTATTTGTCAACTGGTTACAAACTGCAAATTTCTGAACGATCTAAGGCATGTGCAACATTTTAATATCTTTATTGCCGAAACGTTTCGCCTGCGCAGCAGGACTTTTCAATCGAATACGAAGGCGACTTTTATATCAGAGCTAGTGTATGAAGTGGAGAGGTCATCTTAAGGAGTTCATTTCTTTAGCCATGAAGAGTTCATAGGTGTTCATCCTCTAAGATTTGAGTGAAATTCTTCAGTCCCATAACCTTGATTGAATGTCTTCAGTTTCTTAACCTTGATCTATCTAAAACAGAGGCATGAGGGTTGAGCTTTGTATATTGTAGCTGTAAATGAATGGTTCAGAGAACCGACAAGTTGATAAAGTAGACACACATGAAACACTTGGGTATCTTTATTGAGGAAACGTTTCGCCACACAGTGATGAAGCCACTGTGTGGCGAAACGTTCCTCAATAAAGATACCCAAGTGTTGCATATGTGTCTAATTTATATTGTAGCTAGAGGAGAGATGCAGCAGTTGGAGACAGCGGCAAAGGAAGGCGGAACCCCACTAGTGGAAGTAGGTTATGCCAATAAGTCGGACCAGCAGTTAGAAATAGAGTTAAAGGAGATATTCTCTGCATCAAGACTTCATGGTGTTGCAAAGTCACACATGTATCCTACAATAATGTATGTTAATGTATGATACTCTCTATCTACCACCACCTCTCCCCCCTCCACAGTGCCGACACCACTAAGGGACCATCTGATGATAATGGCCTGTGCCGAGGGAGTTGTTCTCCACGAATATATCAACTAGAAGCTGTTAAGTGTCCATGTTCTGCCTGAGGAGAGTGTGAGGGTTCCCCTGAGTGTGTGACACTCGCTGGTCCACTGTGTGACACTCGCTGGTCCACTGTGACACTCGCTGGTCCACTGTGTGACACTCGCTGGTCCACTGTGTGACACTCGCTGGTCCACTGTGTGACACTCGCTGGTCCACTGTGTGACACTCGCTGGTCCACTGTGTGACACTCGCTGGGCCACTGTGTGACACTCGCTGGGCCACTGTGTGACACTCGCTGGGCCACTGTGTGACACTCGCTGGGCCACTGTGTGACACTCGCTGGGCCACTGTGTGACACTCGCTGGGCCACTGTGTGACACTCGCTGGGCCACTGTGTGACACTCGCTGGGCCACTGTGTGACACTCGCTGGGCCACTGTGTGACACTCGCTGGGCCACTGGTGACACTCGCTGGGCCACTGTGTGACACTCGCTGGGCCACTGTGTGACATCTCGCTGGGCCACTGTGTGACACTCGCTGGGCCACTGTGTGACACTCGCTGGGCCACTGTGTGACACTCGCTGGGCCACTGTGTGACACTCGCTGGGCCACTGTGTGACACTCGCTGGCCACTGTGTGACACTCGCTGGGCCACTGTGTGACACTCGCTGGGCCACTGTGTGACACTCGCTGGGCCACTGTGTGACACTCGCTGGGCCACTGTGTGACACTCGCTGGGCCACTGTGTGACACTCGCTGGGCCACTGTGTGACGCTCGCTGGGCCACTGTGTGACACTCGCTGGGCCACTGTGTGACACTCGCTGGGCCACTGTGGACACTGCTGGGCCACTGTGTGACACTCGCTGGGCCACTGTGTGACACTCGCTGGGCCACTGTGTGACACTCGCTGGGGCACTGTGTGACACTCGCTGGGCCACTGTGTGACACTCGCTGGGCCACTGTGTGACACTCGCTGGGCCTCTGTGTGACACACGCTGGTCCACGGTGTGACACTCGCTGGGCCACTGTGTGACACTCGCTGGGCCACTGTGTGACACTCGCTGGGCCACTGTGTGACACTCGCTGGGCCACTGTGTGACACTCGCTGGGCCACTGTGTGACACTCGCTGGGCCACTGTGTGACACTCGCTGGGCCACTGTGTGACACTCGCTGGGCCACTGTGTGACACTCGCTGGGCCACTGTGTGACACACGCTGGTTCACTGTGTGACACTCGCTGGGCCACTGTGTGACACTCGCTGGGCCACTGTGTGACACTCGCTGGGCCACTGTGTGACACTCGCTGGGCCACTGTGTGACACTCGCTGGCCACTGTGTGACACCGCTGGTCACTGTGTGACACTCGCTGGGCCACTGTGTGACACCGCTGGTCCACTGTGTGACACTCGCTGGGCCCTGTGTGACACTCGCTGGTCCACGTGTGACACTCGCTGGGCCACTGTGTGACACTCGCTGGCCACTGTGTGACACTCGCTGGGCCACTGTGTGACACTCGCTGGGCCACTGTGTGACACTCGCTGGGCCACTGTGTGACACTCGCTGGGCCACTGTGTGACACTCGCTGGGCCACTGTGTGACACTCGCTGGGCCACTGTGTGACACTTGCTGATACTGTGTTCCACTCTGAACACATACCACATCATTTGATTGTTCATTGGGTCGCATTTTCCTTCATTACTGATTAGGTAGACATCTTTTATCGTGATCAAAATACAGTGGACCCCCGGTTATCGGCCATAATTCGTTCCAGAATGCTGTTCGAGTGCCATTACCGAACGAATTTGTTCCCATAAGGAATAATGTAAATTAGATTAGTCCTTTAAGACCCCCAAAAATACACTTACAAATGTGCTTACAAAAATACACTTACATAATGGTTCGAGTTTAGAGCAGTACGAAATCCGGGGGTCCAGTGTAACTAATAACAAAGATCAAGATCACTGGCATACACTGTGACGTGAAATAATGATACTTCGTCACTGTTCGTGTTAACAGTGCCAGTTTAATAAGACAGAAGTAAACATCAGGACCAGAGACCTGGAGCACTTCTAACAGTGAAGCTCCCAGGACCGAAACGTCTTCTTTATGAGCAAGTACTAGAGTTTGCTTACGTGTCTTAAAACAACTTGCAGGTATCCATTAACAAGATTTAGATCCTAAACGCAGTGACTACTAGCATTTACTCTAACGTAATTGTGAATTATCTAGATACTTCACTATTTTATATATTTATAAATATTTCCTTTATAGTTTTCTTTTTTATTATACTATTTAGTATTTTACTTAAGTAAAATACTTTAGTTATTATTATTATTATAATCAAAAGAAGCGCTAAACAAAATACTTTAGTTAACCCGCTCTTACGAGACTGAACCTCATGACTTTTCGGCCAGACTGGGACCATTAACCAGTCACACTGAAACCAGGAGACCCAAGTCACTTCAAAACAACGTGATAATCTACAGTGCCTAAGTGTGTGCTACTTGTGTATTGTTAAAGTCGTGGTATTATGCCTTATCATTACAATACCCGATCATAGTTTGTAAAAGAAACAATAAGAGCTGAGATTGTTAAATAATAAATATTCGAACATGTTTGCTCTATGTCTGCATTATTCAGTAACTGTTTGCATTCAATCATTGTTTGCTCTATGTCTGCATTCAATCATTGTTTGCTCTATGTCTGCATTCAATCATTGTTTGCTCTATGTCTGCATTCAATCATTGTTTGCTCTATGTCTGCATTCATTGTCTAGTCTGTCATTCCTATGTCTGCATTCATTGTTTGCTCTATGTCTGCATTCATTGTTTGCTCTATGTCTGCATTCATTGTTTGCTCTATGTCTGCATTCATTGTTTGCTCTATGTCTGCATTCATTGTTTGCTCTATGTCTGCATTCATTGTTTGCTCTATGTCTGCATTCATTGTTTGCTCTATGTCTGCATTCATTGTTTGCTCTATGTCTGCATTCATTGTTTGCTCTATGTCTGCATTCATTGTTTGCTCTATGTCTGCATTCAATCATTGTTTGCTCTATGTCTGCATTCAATCATTGTTTGCTCTATGTCTGCATTCAATCATTGTTTGCTCTATGTCTGCATTCAATCATTGTTTGCTCTATGTCTGCATTCATTGTTTGCTCTATGTCTGCATTCAATCATTGTTTGCTCTATGTCTGCATTCAATCATTGTTTGCTCTATGTCTGCATTCAATCATTGTTTGCTCTATGTCTGCATTCAATCATTGTTTGCTCTATGTCTGCATTATTCAATGTTTGCTCTATGTCTGCATTATTCAATGTTTGCTCTATGTCTGCATTATTCAATGTTTGCTCTATGTCTGCATTATTCAATGTTTGCTCTATGTCTGCATTATTCAATAATTTTTTGTCTCTAGGTCTGTATTATTTAATCATTGTTTACTTTAGGTCTGGATTATTCAACCATTGTTTACTCTAGGACTGGATTATTCAACCATTGTTTACTCTAGGGCTGGATTATTCAACCATTGTTTACTCTAGGACTGATTATTCAACCATTGTTTACTCTAGGCTGATTATTCAACCATTGTTTACTCTAGGGCTGATTATTCAACCATTGTTTACTCTAGGGCTGGATTACTCAACCATTGTTTACTCTAGGACTGGATTACTCAACCATTGTTTACTCTAGGACTGGATTATTCAACCATTGTTTACTCTAGGGCTGGATTATTCAACCATTGTTTACTCTAGGGCTGGATTATTCAACCATTGTTTACTCTAGGGCTGGATTATTCAACCATTGTTTACTCTAGGACTGGATTATTCAACCATTGTTTACTCTAGGACTGGATTATTCAACCATTGTTTACTCTAGGGCTGGTTTACTCAACCATTGTTTACTCTAGGGCTGGATTACTCAACCATTGTTTACTCTAGGACTGGATTACTCAACCATTGTTTACTCTAGGGCTGGATTATTCAACCATTGTTTACTCTAGGACTGGATTATTCAACCATTGTTTACTCTAGGGCTGGATTACTCAACCATTGTTTACTCTAGGGCTGAATTATTCAACCATTGTTTACTCTAGGGCTGGATTATTCAACCATTGTTTACTCTAGGGCTGGATTACACAACCATTGTTTACTCTAGGACTGGATTATTCAACCATTGTTTACTCTAGGACTGGATTACTCAACCATTGTTTACTCTAGGGCTGGATTACTCAACCATTGTTTACTCTAGGGCTGAATTATTCAACCATTGTTTACTCTAGGGCTGGATTATTCAACCATTGTTTACTCTAGGGCTGGATTACTCAACCATTGTTTACTCTAGGGCTGGATTACTCAACCATTGTTTACTTTAGGACTGGATTATTCAACCATTGTTTACTCTAGGGCTGGATTATTCAACCATTGTTTACTCTAGGGCTGGATTATTCAACCATTGTTTACTCTAGGGCTGGATTATTCAACCATTGTTTACTCTAGGACTGGATTATTCAACCATTGTTTACTTTAGGACTGGATTATTCAACCATTGTTTACTCTAGGGCTGGATTATTCAACCATTGTTTACTCTAGGACTGGATTATTCAACCATTGTTTACTCTAGGGCTGGATTACTCAACCATTGTTTACTCTAGGACTGGATTATTCAACCATTGTTTACTTTAGGACTGGATTATTCAACCATTGTTTACTCTATGGCTGGATTATTCAACCATTGTTTACTCTAGGACTGGATTATTCAACCATTGTTTACTCTAGGGCTGGATTATTCAACCATTGTTTACTCTAGGGCTGGATTACTCAACCATTGTTTACTCTAGGGCTGGATTACTCAACCATTGTTTACTTTAGGACTGGATTATTCAACCATTGTTTACTCTAGGGCTGGATTATTCAACCATTGTTTACTCTAGGGCTGGATTATTCAACCATTGTTTACTCTAGGGCTGGATTATTCAACCATTGTTTACTCTAGGGCTGGATTATTCAACCATTGTTTACTCTAGGGCTGGATTATTCAACCATTGTTTACTCTAGGGCTGGATTATTCAACCATTGTTTACTCTAGGGCTGGATTATTCAACCATTGTTTACTCTAGGGCTGGATTATTCAACCATTGTTTACTCTAGGACTGGATTATTCAACCATTGTTTACTCTAGGACTGGATTATTCAACCATTGTTTACTCTAGGGCTGGATTATTCAACCATTGTTTACTCTAGGGCTGGATTATTCAACCATTGTTTATTCGCTACAAAATTGCTACTCTCGATGGCTGGCAATGATATACAGTAAATATATGAGACAGAAATAACAGCTATTATCATTTATATGGCTTCATTTTCTTTTGGAAATAAAATATTAATTTTTTTTGGCTTTACTGCATTTCACTTTTGAAAAGACAATAAAACAAGTAGAGGTACATGGGATATATAGAGGAATGAGGTATATAATGGAATATATGGAGTATATGCATATACAGAGACAATCAGGAACAGGTACAAGGCGTATATGAAGGTACAAGGCATATATGAAGGTACAAGGGTTTATTCAACAGTGGTATATATAGGTACAGGTATACAGGTAAAGGGTCTTGTACAAGTACAAATACCAAAGGTACAAGGCGTATATGAAGGTACATGGTCTTCTGCTGCTGTATCCCATCCACTAAAAGGTTCGACATGTTGTGACGTGTGGTTATCTGAATTATTGTCGCTTTCCTGTCAACTTGAATCAGTGTGGCCATACTCCTCTAACCTCTCATTAACTGCTGCTCACTGGATGTTTTGTGTGTTTACACCATTCTCAGTAAGCTCTAGACTGTTGTGCGTGAAAATCCCAAGAGATCATCACTTTCTGAGGTACTCAAAGCACCCTGTCAGGCACCAACAATCATTCCAGAGTCAATGTCACATTTCTTCCCCATTCTGATGTTCGGTCTGAACAGCAGCACTGAGGTGCTGCCACGTGATTGATTAGATATTAGGCTCCAGAATCCAGTGTTACCAAAACATATCCGCCCTCCACTATCTGCAACCAGAGCTGGGGAAGGATGGTACAGCGGTATACATGTGAGTGCTTGTAAATTAACCATGATTTTGCTAATTTCCTATAATCGATATTTTCAAAGGTCTTATCCAAGCACTTTTTAAAAGACTATTTTGAGTTTATCTTTAGAACGTCAGAGGGTGAATTGATCCAGAGTCATTTATACGCTTTGTATAATAAAAATATTACCAACCTTTATATATCCTGTACTTCCGAGTTTATTGCATTATTTTGGAATGGCACTTTCATGATTAAGTGTGAGATTTATTCAGTGTTTCAGAAGGCCGATTAGGAGTCGGGATTTATTATGCCTGTGAGAGTAATGGAGAAGGGCAACCAAGCATCTCAATATTTCTTCAGGTGATTCTAACAAAGTTTAACACCAAAGAATAAGTTCAATATTTTCCGATAAAATCATTTTGAAGAAAGTTATGCACCTGTGGTCCATCAGAAGGGCGCATCAAAGCTCAGCCAAGAAGGTGAATTTCTCTTTGATGAACTCATTAATATTTTCTCCCAGGAAAGCAGAAACATACTAAGAATGCGTGTTTTATTACAATAGTTCAGAGTCGTTTGGCGTTGTGAATATTCGTGTTCGATGATGCTCAGTTATATTCCCACAATATATTCAGTTTGTTTACCAACATTTAGTAAAAGCGTGACTTGACTTAGAGCATATGTCGACACCAGGAGCCATGCTGTGATAAACCAACACTTACAAACACCAGGAACCATGCTGTGATAAACCAACACTTACAAACACCAGGAACCATGCTGAGATAAACCAACACTTACAAACACCAGGAGCCATGCTGTGATAAACCAACACTTACAAACACCAGGAGCCATGCTGTGATAAACCAACACTTACAAACACCAGGAGCCATGCTGTGATAAACCAACACTTACAAACACCAGATCCTAATCTTACAGATCCTAATGGCCTCCTCATCTATCAACCATAGTTCCTTGATAATGTGAGAAGTCACGAAAGCGTTTAGAATTTCACTATTTTTTCACCGTGGTTGTTTTGCATACTGTGATCTTATTACACCCACACACCCACACATATATATATATTTATGGGTGTGAAGCATGGGTTGCAAATGCTGCAGCGAGGAGGAGGTTGGAGGCAGTGGAGATGTCCTGTCTAAGGGCAATGTGTGGTGTAAATATTATGCAGAAAATTCGGAGTGTGGAAATTAGGAGAAGGTGTGGAGTTACTAAAAGTATTTGTCAGAGGGCTGAAGAGGGGTTGTTGAGGTGGTTTGGTCATTTAGAGAGAATGGATCAAAGTAGAATGACTTGGAGAGCGTATAAATCTGTAGGGAAAGGAAGGCGGGGTAGGGGTCGTCCTCGAAAAGGTTGGAGGGAGGGGGTAAAGGAGGGGCTTGGACTTCCAGCAAGCATGTGTGAGCGTGTTAGATAGGAGTGAATGGAGACGAATGGTTTTTGGGACCTGACGAGCTGTTGGAGTGTGAGCAGGGTAATATTTTGTGAAGGGATTCAGAAAAACCAGTTAATTGATTTAGTTGGACTTGAGTCCTGGAAATGGGAAGTACAATGCCTGCACTTTAAAGGAGGGGTCTGGGATAGTGACAGTTGGGAGGGACTTATTCTCAGCTGTCGTATCTGAGCGCCTCTGCAAAGACAGTTAGTTACCATTTTGTCCTAGGCACATGTCGATTAGACACTAGGCCTGTTGTATGTGTGTGTGTGTGTGTGTGTGTGTGTGTGTGTGTAAGGAAACACTTCAAAATGTTTTCGCCCCGCCGGGAATTGAACCCGGGCCATCCATGCATGAAGCGAGAGCTTTAGCCACCAGGCCAGTGACAGTGATTATGTATGAGTGAGGTGAAAGTGTTGAATGATGAAAGTATTTTCTTTTTGGGGATTTTCTTTCTTTTTGGGTCACCCTGCCTCGGTGTGTGTATATATATATATATATATATATATATATATATATATATATATATATATATTATGTCGTGCCGATTAGATAAAACTGGTCAATTAGCAAGAACTCATCTAAAATTAAGTCCTTTCTAAAATTTTCTCTTATACGTTTAAAGATATATTTTTTTCATTTATGTTAATGTAAAAATTTATAATTTTGTACCAAGAGAAACTTTGAAAACCTACCTAACCTTATTACAACAAGCGCAATTTAATTTAGCCTAACCCAACTAAATATATTTTAGATACGTTAACATTAATTTAATAATAAACAAACACAATGAAATATATTTTTTTCGTTATGTTCAAAATGATTTTGGCGAAATTATTGCATACACAAATTTTCACTTGTCTTATATGGCAAGGTGAGCGTTGCTATTTAAGCCAAAATCGCAAGCTTTACCTAATCGGCACGACATATATACATAGTTTACAATAGAAGGGTTTTACAAGTGTGACTTCTGCATCATGATGCACCAGCGATGTTACTGTCTCCTCCTACAACCACAAAAGCTTTCTTCATACATCTGAGTCTTTATTCTTCAAGACCATAATCAATGAATGCAGGAAAAAATGGAATGGATG
This sequence comes from Cherax destructor, assembly GCA_009830355.1. Classification (NCBI taxonomy): domain Eukaryota; kingdom Metazoa; phylum Arthropoda; class Malacostraca; order Decapoda; family Parastacidae; genus Cherax; species Cherax destructor. The sequence continues at coordinate 231,576 of WNWK01001731.1, forward strand.
ACTGTCTATGACTCGACAGTCTTCCATAAGCTTACGAGTCCAATGTATCAAAATTTAAAGATGAAATGAGTGATCTACGTCAAACCAAAAAATCTCTGCCTCGGGTTATCTTACAGGTGGTGGTGGATAATATCTGCCTCGGGTTATCTTACAGGTGGTGGTGGATAATATCTGCCTCGGGTTATCTTACAGGTGGTGGTGGATAATATCTGCCTCGGGTTATCTTACAGGTGGTGGTGGATAATATCTGCCTCGGGTTATCTTACAGGTGGTGGTGGATAATATCTGCCTCGGTTATCTTACAGGTGGTGGATAATATCTGCCTCGGGTATCTTACAGGTGGTGGTGGATAATATCTGCCTCGGGTTATCTTACAGGTGGTGGTGGATAATATCTGCCTCGGGTTATCTTACAGGTGATGGTGATGGATAATATCTGCCTCGGGTTATCTTACAGGTGATGGTGATGGATAATATCTGCCTCGGGTTATCTTACAGGTGGTGGTGGTGGATAATATCTGCCTCGGGTTATCTTACAGGTGGTGGTGGTGGATAATATCTGCCTCAGGTTATCTTACAGGTGGTGGTGGTGGATAATATCTGCCTCGGGTTATCTTACAGGTGGTGGTGGATAATATCTGCCTCGGGTTATCTTACAGGTGGTGGTGGTGGATAATATCTGCCTCGGGTTATCTTACAGGTGGTGGATAATGTCTGCCTCGGGTTATCTTACAGGTGGTGGTGGATAATATCTGCCTCGGGTTATCTTACAGGTGGTGGATAATATCTGCCTCGGGTTATCTTACAGGTGGTGGTGGATAATATCTGCCTCGGGTTATCTTACAGGTGGTGTTGGATAATCTCTGTTTCGGGTGACTGTTTAACTAGGTTTAAAGCCTGTCGACTATTCACCACCAATCAAATAGAGATTAAAATAAATTGAAATAGAGATTAAAGTAAATTCTGAGACATACACCCCTCGACGTATATAACCTTTTATGCCTCGCTAAATGTTGCTTAACTGGGTTTGTGTCCTTAAGACCGAATATCACCTGTTCACTACCAAACAAGACTAATTGTATTCCTAAAACAGAATATTCTGTAAACTTTCAGTGTATATACACTTAAAGACGTACTGTACATCTCGCGGTGATTTCATTTTTGCTGCGTTACACTATAAACAATAACAATCTGGGCCAGTAGCTAAGTCTACTTCCAAGAAAACGTTAGATGGATTGACCACGATTAAGAATCAAATCAAACAGCATTTGCTCATTCATTTACCAGTCAATTTTGTATGTTTTTATTTATTACAAATGATACAAATCCAATGAATTGCCATTATTGATGTACTAATATTACATATTCTCAATAACACGTCAGTTTGTTACTCAAAAATTTCATTGTCACTGAGGACAATAAGGGCGATTTCGATATGTATTAGCATAAGGATCATAGTACCTTCCCCTTTGCTTGCAGTAATGTTGCTACGACCAGATGTGAATCAAAATGAAATGTTCCAATCCTCAGTCAAGACAATGATTAGTCTGTTGTTTGTTCTTAATAAAAAAAAGTCTTCGTCACAACGAAAAATTATTGTACTGGAAACAACCCTTTCTTCCATTACAGAATATTGGGCTGAAATTAACACAAGACTATTAAGTGTTGCAATAGAGACTGGTTTCACGGCTTCTGCAACCAGCTTGAACTTCGTCCTCGTATCATGTTTTCCCTTAGTTTTGGATTTTTATGTAAAGGCCGATATAGTCATCCATCACCTGCAATGGATAATAAAACTTCATATTCTGAAGAAGAATTTTGGTCCGTCTCGTCTTAATGTCGGGAGAAATGGAGTTAAAGAATACAGATTTTTGTCAATGATTAAATTATTCCCTTGTCCAGCCGGTTTTTTTTTCTCCCAAAAAATTTATCGTTTCAATTATTTCTTGTCGAACAGCACGGTAAGATCGGGTTGACAGTCATAAACTGACTTACTTCAATGTTCAAGTTTCTCTTTATATTTGCGAGTTTCTTCCGGAGATTGAACCTTACCATAAGTCTAATATCCTGTTTCAAGCTTTTCATCCCCATCACGAAAACGGGATTTGTTTATAATTGGCATGATGCATTCAGTGTATCTGACTTGTATATCTGGAACATCAAACAGTCGGTCTCTTCAATGAAATTCTTCTTGGAGGCATGCGAAATTATGAAGAATATTAACCATTAATGTGGTTAATCTGTATTGTGGGTCACTGTTAGCCACATTCTCAAATATCCAACAATATTGTTGTCCATTAACTCTATCCTCAGTGTTTGTGATGTTTTGTCACTTAGCAATATAAGTTGGAAGGTTATAGAGTAGAGTCAAGGAAATGGCACGAACACCGACACACACAAACATGCCTTTGAGCCATGTTATACCTTCTCAAGGTAGCGTTCCATGCCGAAGCATACACATGTAAGGCATTCTCTAATTTAGATCTAATCAGGATTTTATGTATCATTAATAGAAATTTATGGTGGACTCTCTGGTAAATGCTAGTAAGATACAGTACGAAACAGAAACTACAAGGGCATCTGAATTTTATGTTAGGATAACACACACTTGTTCATTTAACACGTTTTATTTATAACTTCACAAATTAGTAATGGATAAGTCCCAGGCAATGTTTATTTGCAAGTATAACTATGGAACTGAATACCTTCCATATAGACTGAGTACCTGAGCACCTCAAGACAACTTCTCCACTTGTACCAAGACTGAGGGACTGAACACCTCAAGACAACTTCTCCACTTGTACCAAGACTGAGTAACTGAACACCTCAAGACAACTTCTCCACTTGTACCAAGACTGAGGGACTGAACACCTCAAGACAACTTCTCCACTTGTACCAAGACTGAGGGACTGAGCACCTCAAGACAACTTCTCCACTTGTACCAAGACTGAGGGACTGAGCACCTCAAGACAACTTCTCCACTTGTACCAAGACTGAGGGACTGAACACCTCAAGACAACTTCTCCACTTGTACCAAGACTGAGGGACTGAACACCTCAAGACAACTTCTCCACTTGTACCAAGACTGAGGGACTGAACACCTCAGATCTCCACCTCAACTGCTGTCACTTTGAAGTACTGAACATCTCAAAATCTCCATATCTTCAACTGTCTTAAATATATCAGTCACCTCTGTATGCGACCGAGGAAGCCTAATGAGCTGTTGAAACGTTTCTGCAATACAGACACCTAAATGTTGCACACGTATCTTAATCATCTACTTGTTAGCATTGTATACCATTAATATAAAAATGTACTAATAAATGCTAGGAACAAGAACTTAGGAAAAGGAATGGGAACAATATGAGAACTTTTTAAACAGATATACACGTATCAATCCAACCATTAAAGGTATACATAAATTAACTAGGAAAACGAGGGGAAATACTGTTCATCCATTTCCTTTTGAAAAAGCTGTTGGCTTCATAAATATCTGGGCCAAAACATCCAGGCTTGAAAATGTCTTATATCAAAACAATCCTAGACTCTTCTTCTGAAGCAAGGATGAATCTTATTTATTTCATTAGCCAAAATGTTGATGTGAGTAACTGCCCTCTCACAAAGTATGAGTTACGCACTGCACTACTACAGAGTAGATCAACAGCCCCTGGAGATCATCGTATAACGTATGATGTCCTCAGAAGTTAACACTGTATAATCCTAGTAATACCCAAGGTATCCTTCCTAAGACTTTCACCAAAAGTCTCTTTGTGCTTATTCCTAAGTCGCAACAACGAGAGACATTTGTACCAATCTCAGTGAATATGGTTCTACCATCTCAAGTTATTAACGCATTATGGTTTTATTATATAACGTCTACACAATATGGTTCTATTATCTCTGCCATCTACACATGATGGTTCAACCATCTCTTTGACGTGTACACATTATGGATCTACCTTCTCTGCCATTATGGATCTACCATCTCTGGCATCCACACATTATGGTTCTACCGTCTCTTTGACGTGTACACATAATAGTTCTCAGCTGTTTATCTATACATGATGGTTGTACCGTGTCTGGCGTCTACTCATCATGGTTTTACAAACTCTTTGACGAATACACAATATGCAACAGACTCACTTTAGAACAGTAACTGAGGCGCCAATATCATTAGCAATATGGTTAGTAGTATAATCATTATTAGTAACATTATTAGTAATAAACAATAAATATGAAAACATTGATCGAAAACTAAAACTAAAATTCATTAGAAATTAAAAATATGGAAATACAAATATACGAGGGAAAAAAAATAATGAAAGTTAAAATTAAAATTCCATCGTCCTGAAATATTTTTTATAGGAATTCTGACAGAAATTAATAAATGTCTGGCGTCACAATTTCCTCGTCCTGAGAGTAAAGTTAATCTGTCAGCCTCATAGTTTGTGACATTCAGAGAGTGACTACGTCACGATTGAGAATCATGATATCACAAGTGGAAGTCATGACTTCACGAAAGTAAAGAATACTCCCTTTTCTCTAAGTATACATGTAGAAATATAAGCATACTGAGCCTTTACATTAGGTATTGTGACTAACAAACTGCTCTCATGAAAACTGAGACACATGTGCAACATCTGGTTATCTTTATCGTCTGCTACCCGTCCCTCTCCACCTGACGTTAGTATATAAGCGTCAGTCTCTTTGCCTGTGCTCCAGAATCTTCACAACTACGGTGCTCTTCACACCAACTCCAAGGTTGAGGGACTGATTACCTCATCTTTTGTATATAGTTCTACTGTCTTCAAATTATGTCCTAGAATCTGTATTGATAAAGCCACTGGATGGCGAAACGTCTACAATAAAGATACCCAGATGTTGCACATGTGTCTCAGTTTTCATCTTGTCGGTATTGTATACCATTCTTGTACAAACTGATCTCAGTTAACATTAACAAGGGCATGTTAAACCTAACCTTACCATGAGACTCAACTTCACCAAGTTGATTCCTAAAACAAATAATTCAGGCAATAGGAGGGCCCCATCACAGCCGAGTAAATAATTATTTGCTTCAGATATTATAATGTTCATTTGTTTGATTTGTTAGGTTCATAGCTTATGGATTACGCATTATGGCTGTATTTGTACAGCACCAGGCAGGATACTTTCATTAATGAACTGTGGTGATCTGTACATAGCCCAGTGGTGATCTGTACTTAGCTTTGTCAAGACGTGACTAGTGTGCTCTCCGTTCTTAGCTACCTGAGATTGTGATGATGACTATGAGCAGCTATATCTCCAACTTAAAGCAGAATTAACGGAAGCTAGAAGATAAATTCAGCGAGAGAAGGGTATGTGTAAGGATTACCCCCGGAACAATGTCGCCGATGATCTGACCAACGAATGGATGCTAGTCGGAACTGATGGGATGAAGCTGAAGATAAAGGAAGTCCAGGAGACCGCTGTGAAAACCAGCAACTCTTTTTCCTCGTTATCAGACGAATGTTAATCGACCATCCATGATCATCCAACGAAGACAGTTCCAACACGAACAATTGTTAATGATACAGTGAAGTCAGCCAGTGAAGACATCCCAGTGAAGACCATCTCTACTAAGATCGTCGAGAACGTCATGTACACCGCCAGTCGAGGTAAAAACATTGTTTTAGTTGGGACAGTCAGATTAAGTTTATAGATAGGGCTTTTTGTCTTAGAGATAGGAAGAGGAGGCAGAGGGTGTGTTTTCCTGGGGCTGGGATGAAGGATATTGTTAGCCGTCTGGACGACATCATGAGAGGTAATGGGAGCAATCCTATTATCTCTCAGTGCTGGAGGCAACGATGTTGGCAGACATAGGAGTGAAGACCTGATTAGCATGTATAGGTCAGCAATAGAGATAATTAGGAAAAAGGGAGGGAACCCTGTGATATGTGGTATTTTGCCAAGGAGAGGAGTTGGAAATGAATGGTTGTCCAGTGCAATTTGTGACAATTGCTGGCTGGACAAACACTAAGAAAGATAAGATTTCTTCGGATTTTTTACCCCGGAAGTTTAGCCACCCAGGATAACCCAAGAAAGTCAGTGCGTCAGCAAGGACTGTCTGCCTTATTTCCATTGGGGTCCTTAATCTTGTCCCCCAGGATGCGACCCACACCAGTCGACTAACAACCCAGGTACCTATTTGCTGCTAGGTGAACATGACAACAGGTGTAAGGAAACACGTCAAAATGTTTCCACCCGCCGGGAATCGAACCTGGGCCCTCCGTGTGTGAAGCAAGAGCTCTAGCCACCAGACCACCGGGCCACCTGGGGCCTCTTCTATGGCAAAAATGACATGTATGCCAGGGATGGGGTTCACTTATCTAGGTCTGGGGTGGGGGCACTGGCCAATGGAGTGTAGGGAGCTGTTAGGGATTTAAACTAGAAATAGTTAGTGGCATGGGTTTTTGGGGGAAAACAGTGAAATCCCAGTGTAGTAATATTGTGAGTTTTAGGTGAACCAGTAATAGGTGGAATGAGGTGGATATTGGAAAGCCAGTGGCACAAGGTGACAAGTACAGTAATAGGTATAGTGGAAAAACAGAAATGAGCAGGAAGGGAAAAGAGAAAGGAGGGTCTTTAAACTTATATTCGTAGTGCTAGGAATAAGATGGCCGAATTGAGATTAGTTGCAAGTGCGGGTAACACTGATATATTTGCCATAACTGAGACATGGTTTAATGCGAACAATCGGGAAATGCCTGATGAATGTCACTTTCAGGGTTTTAAATTGTTCCTAGTAGACAGAAGTATCGGGAAAGGGGGAGTGGTGGCACTGTATGTCCGAGATCGCTTGAACTGTTGCATAAAAACGGGTATAAAGTCTGAAATAACACATACAGAGTCTGCCTTGATAGAATTTTCAGAGGGGCATGAAAAACTTATTTTAGGCGTGATATACCGTCCCCCAAACTTGGATAGGGACCAAGGGAGACTACTTTGGGAGGAAATTGTTAAGGCCACAAGGCACGATAATGTAACAATTCTAGAGGACTAACTTAAGTCAAATTGATTGGAATTCCTTGACTGGGAATTTAAAATCTAACGACTTCTTAGTAGTTCAGGATTGTTTTTTGAAGCAGTTTGTGACAGAACCTACAAGGGTAAATCATATGCTTGACTTGGTTCTGGCAAACAAAGAAACCCTTGTTAATGATCTAGAAATTACAGAAGAACTCGGCACAAGTGACCACAAATCAATTACCTTTAACATTGAATGAAAGTATGATAGTAGGGATAACTCAGTAACAGTCCCAGATTTTCGCGTTGCAAATTACAATGGGCTTAGAGAACACTTATAATCTGTGGACTGGGGACAACAAAGAGAACTATCATGCTGCCCAGAGAACTTTTATTCCATATAAAAAAAAAAATAGAATAGAAATGACCTGAAATGGATGAATAGGCTCAAATATCTTTTAGGGCAGAAGAAAAGAATTTATAGGCACATCAAAAGAGATGAGGGTCATCTTATAAATCAATATATTCTCATTAAGAGGAGGTAAAAAAGGGGATAAGAAAAGCAAAATGGGACTACGAAATTAAAGTTGCTAGGGATTCGAAAACTAACCCGAAAGGTTTTCTAAAGGTTTATAGAACAAATGTTAGAGAAAAGATAGGTCCCCTTAAAAGTAACTCTGGGCATCTTATTGACAAGGAGAATAAAATGTGATCGATTTTTAATAACAGTTTTCTTCAGTTTTCACAAACAAGGATACTAACAATATCCCAATAATTAGTTTTTATAGTGGGCATGAAGAAATATTATGTAATATCACAGTCACTAGCGATATGGTTATCAAACAAGCAGATCGATTGAAGCAAAATAAATCCCCTGGCCCCTCACAAGCTTTTTTTCAAGCGTTCTTAATTAGTGTAGAACGGAACTTTGTGAACCACTGACTAATATTTTTAATATATCTCTTCAAACAGGTGTAGTGTCTGATATGTGGAAGATAGCTAATGTAATTCCCATTTTTAAAGCAGGGGACAAGTTGTTACCATCAAATTACCGCCCAATAAGCCTGACCTCAATTATAGGCAAATTACTAGAGTCAATTATATCTGATATTATAAGAAACCATCTTGATAAGCATAATTTGATTAATGTTACTCAGCATGGATTCACGAGGGGCCGTTCCTGCCTATCACCAGTAAAGCTTTTGAGGCTGTTGATTATGAGAAAGAATTTGATATTGTTTATTTCGAGACTTTTTTTTTTCAATCTTCGACTGTCCAGTTTTGGTAAGCCTGTGCCTACTGCAGCTTCAGTTTCCTGTTCTTAGCTAACAGGAATGGAACCCAGTGTGGTCTTCTGCTGTTACATCCTATCCACTTCAAGGTTCCACGTGTTCTTTCAGAAATGCTATTCCAAATACCACTGTTGTAATGCCTTTCCGTCAACTTAAACCAGTGCGGCAATTCTTCTCTGACCTCTCTCATTAACATGGCGTTTTTGCCCTTTAGATGGATGTCTAGTGTTTTTAACACCATCCTCTGTAAACTCTAGAGAGTGCTGAGCGAGAAAATCCCAGGAGATCAACAGTTCCTGAGATACTCCAGCCACCCTGTCAGGTACCAACAATCATTCCTCAGTCAGAGTCACTTAGATCATATTTCTTGCCCATTCTGATGTTCGATCTGAACAATTGAATTTCTTGGACATGTCTTCATGTTTTTAGGTACTGAGTTGCTGCCTCGTGATTGGCCGATTCGATATTTGCATTAAGGAGCAAGTGTACAGGTGTACCTAATTAAGTGGCCACTGAGTGTTTATGAACAGGAACGACTAAATTATAAGTAAAATAAATTCTTTTATGAGAAACTAATGGATCCCAATATTACAAGAGACAGTTGTGATAATTGGTTTTGAAATGAATATACTATACAGAGTTCCTACAATATATATGACGTTGGTATCGAAGTTCGTTTCATAAAAAAAATAGCAAGTGGAAATATTAAATTTACTGAAAGGTGTTGGAGAGCCATGAAAAAAAAATCAGAACCAATATAATAGGCGAGCGAATACAAAGATTTAACAGATCAATTAAGCCAGAAATTAATATACAAATTTAAAAAGGGAGGGAGAGAAAAAAAAATCTGAAAAAGTAAGAGAGAAAGCAATATGGGACCATTTTTTAATCATATTTATAAAAAATAAACTAAACGTGAAAGACAAAATAAAGAGAATGAAGCGACAAACAATTATGAAGAGAGATGTTTGATTCAAATGGGAAGATTCAAGAATTACAGATATCTTAATGTAGTTTGAACCCAGCAATAATTGAAATAAGAGATGAAATAGTAATCGTTATTCACTGCATAATCCTGCCTGATAAGGGTAGTAATAAATTTAAAACACGTTAATTGGTTCAACATCTGCTTAATCACCAGAGGTGGGCTTTATCACCTGTTCAAAAAACGAAGTATCAATGCATATTAGTGCATTCTAAGGTGACAGCCTAAGTGGTATCCAAAAAACAGCTAGGGAATGATTTCTAAGGAATGTACAGAAAAAATAAGCTACATCTATCGGAACATTTTTAGGACTTCCCTAAAAACAGATTGATGGAAAAACAAAAATGCACATTATGTCAACATTATTAAAAGGAAACAGGGAAGACCCTTTGAGATAAAGACTTATTTAGCTGACAGGTGTTGTAAATATATTTGAAGTCATTAGAGTAAAGAGTAATACAAGTCTAGATTATATAAGAGTAAAATTTGAAATTTTAATAAAATTATAATCGTTGGATTAAGATCAACTACCGTGGAATGTTTTTTTTTTCTGACAGGCTTCAAACTTTCAGTGACGAAGGGCTTTATTAAGAGAGAAGTTGCTTTCACCTTCAGCTATGTAAATTTTAAATTACCAATTTTATTAAATTGGTTTTCATGTAATAACTAGAGAATGCCTCTTGTATGATCCGTGTCAAACACTAAGTGCTGGGGTGTCTTAATTGGAAGTGTTATTTTTATTAAATTTGGTCTATATGTATGCCAATTTGCCGATGTTCTAGTTATTTTATCAAGCTGAACTGTTTAAAAAATCAAATATTTTTTTACCTTATAGGATTGTAGGGAATGTTAAGCAGAACAAGAGTGTCAAAAAAGAAGAGAATTTTCAAGAGCTCAGTGAAGCCTTAATACTGTACGACAGTGGTTCCCAGCCTTTTAACACCTAGGACCTCTTTTATTGAAAATTTTCAACGGACTCCAGATTTTTGAAAGGTCTGTCTACTCAACAAGCCGATTTTATTAACTAACAACAAATTCACTTTCCCAGTTTTATCTCTCAAATGAAAAATATACGTAACTGAGTATGCAACTAAATAAATGGCAGTATTAAAAAACTTACTTGTTTAATGAGATGGTGGGTACAGCTTTGCTGACACTGCCTTCCGAATTTCAGACTCAGTGGCAGACAGCTTTAAGCGTAGATCAGGTTCCACATTTATCCTGTTTTTGTATTTTGATTATATATAAAACAACTGTGAGAAAGCCTGTCCACATAGTGCTTTGGATGCCAGTTCTGGGAACTCACTTTTCATGTGCATCCAAAAGTCTGATAAGTTGTACTGACAAACTTGACCTCTTGAAATTTTAAACTTAGTTCACGGACCCCCCAGTACTATCTTTGTGGACCTCCAGGGGTCCGCTGACCACAGGTTGGGAGCCACTGCTCTACAATTTAATGACAGAGGTGGCACGTTGTTAGCTACAATATTCTTCTTTCTCATTAATTTCGTCTAAGGTTTTTTATAATTACAGAATGCTTTGTTGATGGGCTTCAAATTTTCAGCCTTACTTAACTTTTAGCAGGTGAAGGTTCACAGAACAATTGACAAGTGCAGGTTCTTTCTGCTCAGTTTTATATATAACATTATAGAAATCAGCTTCAACATTTTAATGTTCATGTACCCTACTTAGAAGAAGGATATTGATAATGTAGTGTGTAGTCCCCATTTTTCTTATAAACTCGAAATGATTTATTCTGGTGAGAGGCTCTTGATCCAAGGAATTATTCTCCTGCCCTTGGATTGAGTCTGTCTTGAACCTTAAACGCTGTGTAGGTTCCAATTTGTCTTTTTTATGGAAGAAACTGAGAAATTGATATGCTGTTTTAAGTGTAAAATTCTTGGAGCTATTCTCATGTGCAGGTGTCCTAAGACCAAAAATATGAAACCCATCCTCAGTTTCCTATAATAGCTGTGATAACTTGCAAAATACACTGCTGCTTTGCTTCAAATGTTCTTAAAAGGTGTCTCCTAATTCAACGACAACCGAGTATTTGCATAAATGCCAATTGTGTGCAAAACAGCGAGGAAATTTTTATTTCCATCAAATCACTGATATATTTGGGTCTACATTTTCTGAATTGCTTCAGTTTTTTAATGGCTGATGCATATTATGGCTAGTATAGTACCCATTATATTTAATTTGTGTATTGACAAATTTGTCAATATAATAAATTTATAAAACTTAGAATCTGTGCAACAATTGAAGTCTCTTCTGATTGGCTTAAAATTTTATTCAGTATGTTTTTCAAAAAGCAATATTCGCCTTGTTACTAGGCTGCATCAGTCCCAGTTTTGTCAGTTTTATTAAATAGTGACATCACTTTCCACTTTCGTCTTATTAGCTTCAAAATATTAACACGAGGCGTTTCATAATAAGAATGACACCTTATAGTTTAGATTTAGTTGCAAATTTTAAATTTTAATGAAATTGTTAAAAAAAACTTGGAATCGATGTATTCAGAACAATTATTGAAGAATGTCTTATTTGATGGACTTCAAACTTTGTGATGATGGGTTTTAAAAGAAAGCTGGGCTTTCACTCTGAACTCTGCAAATTTTAAATTGAGAATTTTATTGAAAAATTTGTTTAACTAATGTAAAAGACCTGGGAGTGATCATGTCGGAAGATCTCACCTTCAAAGACCATAACATTGTATCAATCACATCCGCTACAAAAATGACTGGATGAATAATGAGAACCTTCAAAACTAGGGATGCCAAGCCCATGATGACACTCTTCAGGTCGCTTGTTCTATCTAGGTTGGAATATTGCTGCACACTAACGGCACCTTTCAAGGCAGATGAAATTGCTTACCAAGAAAATGTACAGAGAACCTTCATGGCACACATAACTGCGATAAACCACCTCAATTACTGGGAAAGCTTGAAGTTCCTAAACCTGTACTCCCTAGAATGCAGGTGGGAGAGATACATGATTATATACACTTGGAAAATCCTAGAGGCATTAGTACCAAACTTACACACGAAAATAACTCCCTATGAAAGCAAAAGACTCGGCAGACGATGTAACATCCCACCAATGAAAAGCAGGGGTGCCACTAGCACGATAAGAGATGTGGAGAAAATTCTCCAAAGGAGGGGGGTATGCACCCTTACTACCCTTGTTAAGGGCCCTCACCCTTTCCTCCCTTAGGAAGGGACCAGACGTGGAGAGTCTGGGTGCATAAACAAAATAACTCAGACCAGATGTACTGACCACAGTGTGTCACGTGGTCTGACCAAGTAACAGCGAGTGTGTATGTGACTTAATAGTCATTTGAGATAAATGTAACTCTTTGCAGTAACAGGAAGATTACAGTAAACTGTTGTATTAGTTTCTACACTTGAAAATTACAATCATGTGTTCCAGTGATTGAAATTTAGGGAACACGAACATTTTAATTGCCACTTGTAGCAGCATGTAGCAATGTTGAACTTGTGCTGATGTCAGCGATACAAGCCCCACGAGGCACCACGAGGCTGCAAGAAGCTGCACGAGGGTCAGATTGAATAGGGGCTCCGTAGAGGTCATACGACGGCGCGAGGCGACGTAACTCAACAAAGACATTAGTCGTACGCGACCGTTATTCTGATTTAATCTCCACTAACGTCGGGAAATCGGATAAGAACGTGTGCGCAGCTTCTGATTACTGTAACAAGACAAACGTAGAGACAATCGCAAGTGAATTTCATCGAAACAAGACGGTAACTCTTCAGCGGCATTCTACAATCAAGACAGCATTTCCGCCGTATATGGTGGAGCCAACACCATCGCTCAAAGTTACACGAGCAAGGTATGGTTTTGTGTTCTTGTCAGACAGGGGACTGCGCAGTTCTTGTATTTCAGGAACATCAAAATTTACCTATTGACAGTGGTTATGCGTGGACTTTTAAGTCCAAACACGTGAGTGTGAATTCAGTCTGGAGTTAATGACTGAAGATATGAACATACGCTTCTTTGGGGCAATATATAATACTCATGTGTAATTTTTTACCATACAGCCCAGTGGAGAATGAGGCCATGGATGTCTCCCCTGTGTTAAGTCTATTTTCTTGGCTGCTTACGTTTGGGCAGTAGAATGGTAGCGTAGGTGCAGAGATACGGCCGATGACTAGACTCAGTTTATTAATGGCAAGGTGTAGGTATACACGGGAACAGAGCGTGAGGGGACCGGGAGCCAGTTAGGGTAGATCCTGGTTCAGTGAGGTAGGCCGTCGAAGTGAGGAAGAAGCATGGCTGACCAGCCCGACCTTGATAGGCCTATAGAGGGCAGCACCATAGTTCCGCACAGTTTGAAAGAGCCTCTGGATAGGCTGTTTACATCCGCTCGGCCACCTACCGCGTGTCGTCTCGACACGACAATACTGGCGGGCACGAAGGTGTAAACAAGCAAACAAGGTTACCCAGGGAAAACTGGCTTCCGGTCACCTGACATTTACAACAGGATATTGCCGGTGCAGGCCGAAAAAAAAAACTCCCACTTCGTGAGTCGGGGAAGAGAAAATCGGCCTGCCCGTACAGCTGGACGGAGGACAGAACAAGCCAATGCTGACACAGGAACTAGAGTCTTCTATATACAGGTTGTCCACAGGGCCAGACGTCAACTTGACTGCACATCCATGAGCGCTGTACCATCCTCACATCTGCAAACAATGACTGACAGTAGCATTTCCTAAGGTGTGACATTTAACTCAAAAGGGCGATACTGCCCTTGCCTTTATACAGGCTTTACAAGACACACTGGGTGCACATACTCACAATAACATTATTTCCATGGAATTCATTATACTACGGGTACCCTCTAAGAATAAATTTTACATATTTACATGGTGTTGTCCACCCTGACTCCATTATTTACTAACTATACAATGTATGCGCATTAATCCCCATTTCTGCAAGCAAACAATTAGCGTAGCTAGCGTAGGAGTCAGACAAGTCAGTAGGTATGTCAATGTCACAGAAATGTACTGCTGTCCGGGGTCTCAGGCCATAAGTATGGAGCCTTACAGGACTGTCATTTGTCGTAGGGATAGCCGGTGAAGAACTAGACGGGTTGTCACTAGTTTGAGTCTGATTGTGGCTTTGCAATGCCCGCGATTCCAGCTCTGCTTCAGCTTGCACATGATCAATATACTTCATGTGGTCAAGGTGAGCTTCTCTGATAGTTCCGGTAGCTATCTCCCCCACCTCGAACTTATTGCCGCGGAGCTGTCGTAGGACACGGTAAGGACCGACAAACTTGGGGACAAGTTTATGCATACCAGGGGTCTGCGTCGGGTTGAGCAACATAACTTTGCAACCTGTTTCCACCTTACTTTCCTTAGCGTGGGCGTTGCGATCAGACGTGAACCTATCTGTGGCTTTTATTAGGTTCTCACGTACTCGCTGGAAGACAAGCTGTGTGGTCCGCATCTTAACTATACCGGTGTTATCGGCGTCATAGATTGGGCTAGGCGGAGCAAACAGGATTTCGTACGGTAAACGCTTATCATAGCCGTACAAGGCAAAATAGGGTGTCTCGCCAATCGAGCTGTTGAGGGAAGAGTTCAATGTACACTGAACATCTGGAATAGCGTCATCCCATGTAGTACAACTCGGATTAACGGTTACTCTGAGCACCTCCAGAACTTTGCGGTTTGTACGTTCAGCAAGACCATTACTCGCCGGGTGACGTGGAGCTACTGGTGCTTGGTGAATGTCAAACCTGGAACAAAGGTCCTTCATTGTGGCATTTATGAACTCCAACCAATTGTCTGACAGGAGAACACATGGGCAGGTATGATGGAGAACGATAAGCTCACGGAAAGCATTTGCGACTGTCTCGGCCGTTTTGTCAGGGATGAGTACTAACTTGCAGTACCGCGTCAAGTTATCTACCATTACAAGCAGGTGTTTATTACCCTTCTCCGAGGTCGAGAAATTCGTCAACAGGTCGACAGAAGTTCTCTCCCAGGGCTCCTTTGTAATGGGATACTTCAGAATGGGATTGGGACCCGTGACAGTACCCTTGTGTTGTAAGCAAACGACACACTAGTGTACATACTTGGCAATTTCCGCTGCCATCTTAGGCCAGAAATATTTCATTCTAGCCTGTTTGATGCTGCGGTCCTTCCCGGGGTGCGCTGCACCTGGGACATCGTGGATCAACTTGAGAGTCGCGGGTACCAGGGACTCCGGTATCACCAGTTGCCAACACCATCACTCAAAGTTACACGAGCAAGGTATGGTTTTGTGTTCTTGTCAGACAGGGGACTGCGCAGTTCTTATATTTCAGGAACATCAAAATTTACCTATTGACGGCGATTATGCGTGGACTTTTAAGTCCAAACACGTGAGTGTGAATTCAGTCTGGAGTTAATGACTGAAGATATGAACATACGCTCCTTTGGGGCAATATATAATACTCATGTGTAATTTTTTACCATACAGCCCAGTGGAGAATGAGGCCATGGATGTCTCCCCTGTGAAGAAGTTGGGGATGGCTGCGACTTCTTGGATTCATCAATAAGCTAAGTAGCAAGTTACAAAGTTCATTATATCGTAGGAGCACATTACTCCACAAGAGACTAATAAGTAAGTTTATTCAGGTATACACAAATACAGTTACATAGATTATCATACATAGCAGCATATGTGTAGAGAACCTAGGATAACCCAAAAAAGTCAGACAGAGTGACTTATTTCCATTGGGGTCCTTTACACAATAAGTGTCAGGGGACCAAGACTGTTCAACTGCCTCCCAGCATACATTAGGGGAATTACCAATAGACCCCTGGCTGTCTTCAAGCAGGAACTGGACAAGCACCTGAAGTCAGTACCTGACCAGCCTGGCTGTGGTTCGTACGTCGGTTTGCGTGCGGCCAACAGTAACAGCCTGGTTGATCAGGTCCTGATCCACCATGAAGCCTGGTCACAGACCGGGCCGTGGGGGTGTAGACCCTCGGAACCCTCTCCAGGTATACTGTAATAACCAGAGAATAGTTCTGGTCACCTTCAAAAACCTAAGCGCTTGTGTATTGAATTTGGGCTATGTAGTTGTCTATTTGCAAATTTTATAGGTAAATATAATTATATCAAATGGAAGTTTCTTAAAAAGCACAAAATATTTTTCTTTTAGGGTTGTAGATTATTTTAAGTTGATTATACAATAGCAGCAAAAAGAAAACCGAAATCTATTTAAATCGCATTTTTTTTAGAACGTTTTCGATTATTACGAGTTTAGGGAATCCTTTAATACTGCACTAATTTATGTCAAAGCCATCACATTACACCAGACGACGTCTCTAATGTCACTTCAAAGTAGCTGTTTCTTAATGGAAGGTTTCCATTCGTTTTGGGCTGTTTGTTCTAAAATGTTATTTTTATTGAAAAAAACTGGTATATAAATCTCCACGTGAAAACTTGTTAATGCATCTTCTGATTCGCTTCAAATCTTCAACGCTAATATTTAACTGCATCAGAAACTTATGCAGCACTCTGCACTATTCCCGTCGCGTGCGTTGAGTCACTGGCGGTTATACAAAACGGGGATACATTTATCCGAATTTCCAGCGACTAAAATGCATCTAGTTATTATTAACATCCTTGTGAATCGTTAAACCCGTAGGGCTTATGCAGCTCTGTCGGAGTGGAAACTAATCAGGATTGGCTTGAGTACTGGAAGGTAGCTACAATTCCCTGAAGGGACTGTATTCACAAACATGCGTCAACTCCATGTCTCTGATACAGCGTTGCATGGTAGAGTGAAGCAGACAACTGACATGGTAGAGTGAAGCAGACAACTGACATGGTAGAGTGAAGCAGACAACTGACAGCGGGAAGTTGAGAACGGGAAGCTGACGGCGTGAGAACACTATCAGCGGGTAGAAACTGACAGCTAGAAAAGAACAAACGGAAAGTCTTGAAAGCCAACCTCAAATGAAGCTGCAGAGGCTAATCAATTTACTTAATTGCCTTTAATAAAGCACACAACGTGAGCCATGTCAATAATGTGAAAGTTTAGATTGTTGGGTAATTACCAGGTGGTAATTACCAGGTTTGGCCCTGATTTCACCCCACTTAACCTTCACTAATTGATGCCTACTTTTTGACAGGCTTCCGGTAATTACTTCCTAGATCTGAGTCACAGTCTCGACCATCGTGTGTCATTTTGATATGTCATGTGCAGTACGTGTCATGTTCATATATCATGTGCACCACCAGGTGTCATGCGCACCCGTGCTAAGTTAACTCAGCACACAGATACATGATTGTGAGGCTTCATAACAAGTTAGATGAGGCACAGTTCCATACAGTTAATCCTACGTAACTTTAACTACCAATAAGTACATAACAAAACCTGGCGCGACGCATGTGGCATGCTTCGAGTATGTTACAATTTAATCGGGGTATGTCACACTCCCATACAGGCTGCCTCCCAACCAGAAAACTAGGTGCTAAGGATTTAAGGATCTAATAAGGGTCCCTTTGTTATATCAGTACCTCGGTTCATCGGCCAGTCACAGACAAGCCCGCCAGAGCTGTGAAGCAATGTGGTTCACTTGTGACACGACTTTTGGCAGACTTGTGTGGACTGCTGATCGCTCACGGTACTCCGTGACTGGTGCTTGCAGTTTGTCTCTTTTGACCGCCGCTTTGTATGCTTGCTCTTACATTATTGTAAAATTGTAAAGAGTGTACATACTGTAAATACCAGCTTGCTTCTTCGACGAAGGAAATACAAGTCATATAACCTCCGCCGTCTTTTGCTTGCTTCACTATTGGTTATCGCATTACAAGGTGTGTGGCTACTGTCCCTTTAGTGAACTGAATGAATATCTGACGGTATCCACATCGCCTTACTGATGTTTCCCAGCTCAGGCTGACAGATTTAAGCAGTGCCAGATTTAGATGAACAGAGGCCCTAGGCTATTCCACTTGCGAGGCCCCTCACAATCCCCCACCCTCACCACTATAGGAAGATGGAAGATTGTTTTAAACAAAATTCAGTGAAGCCAAAGATGATGACAGGTGTTTAAAATTTCGCAATTCCCAATTCCTCCTCTAAAGAACATAAAATGTCCTTGTTTAATACCATAGTGTTTGAAAAAAAATATAAACGTTATAATTAACACTGCAAAAAGCTTTTGCAATAACCGAACTTTGTAAACAGGAATTTTTAGGAAAATGAAAATGAAAGTTTACTGCTATATTCTTACCAAAAAAAATATATTCCTTTAAAACATATATTAAGAAATAAAGAAACTACAGTCATCAAATACACTAAGATTAAATTTTTTTTAGCCTTCCTCATGGCAAAATCATCCAAAAATTCATAAAAATTTGCTTGTCGAAGTTTATCACTTTCACTGTCCAGAATGGTCAGTGCGGACAATCTCTCTGAGACATTGTGGCCCTTAATTCATTTTAGGGCCGCAAGATTGCTTCCACATTAAGAAAGGCTATCTATTTTTTTTCCTTGTATATAATTTGATAAAGGTCTGTAGGCCTATGGCTTTGTCTCACGTACAAGTGAAAGTGCAAATGTTCATCAGTAAGTTTCAGGTCAACATCATCTGGGTGCTGCCATCAATAGTTCAACATCTTGCTGAATTTCTTGCATAGATGCAGTCAGACTAGCAAGAAAGGAAAACATATGTGCAACATCACTGTACACAGTAGCTCTTTTTTCTTAAATCGGCTTTAAGTACATTTAGTATAGGAATAAAGGATTTTATCCTAAACTTATGTCTTGAAGAGAGTTCATCTAAGGTATCAGGACCAGGTGCACTTCCGTCATTTCCTTGCAGTTTCCTTACTCTGTCTCCTTGTGACAGTTCTGTAGTTAACATTTGGCAAGGTGGCTTTTGCTTGTTGCTCAAGCTCATCAAAATCTTCTCTGATTTTGCTTAAAAAATCCTGAAGTGTACTGTACAAACATGCACAAGTACTCAATAACAGTTCTGATTTCTGAATGGCTTTGCTGACTATGAAAATAACCTTAGCTACGGATCCAAAAATGCAGCATAAACACAAATTCCAGTTGAATATTAAAATGGTATACAAAACCGACAGGTTGGTAAGACATGTGCAACAGTTAGGCAACTTTATTCCGAAACGTTTCGCCTACACAGTAGGCTTCTTCAGTCGAGTACAGAAAACTTGGCAGAAGCGGTAGAGATGTGAAGACGATGTAATCAGTCAATCACTCTTGAAGACGTAGTTTTGAGGTGGTTAGTCCCTCAGCCTGGAGAAGAGATTTTGTTCCATAGTCTGAAGCAATGTAAAATTGAATCGTTGTCCAAGGTGTTTTCTGTTCTGTACTTTTCTACTGAGAATGGTTGGATTTGAGAGGGACGCGATCTTCTTTCTTCTATCAGTGGACTACGCCTCACCTTCTGACAGCATATAAGTTTCCATATTGTCGCTTCAATTTCACGCAGTTTCAGATTATGGAACAAAACTCTTCTCCAGGCTGAGGAACTGACCACCTCAAAACTGCGTCTTCAAGGGCGATGGACTGATTACATCGTCTTCACATCTCTGCTACTTCTGCCAACTTTTCTGTACTCGACTGAAGAAGCCTACTTTGTAGGCGAAACGTTTAGGAATAAAGATACCTAACTATTGCACATGTGTCTTACCCACAAATTCCAGCTCTTCCATTTTCTACAAAAGATTGTTAGCTTGAACCCCCTGGTATCATCCTTCATTAACATCAGAGTACAAATGACTGAAGGCCTCAGTCAACTTATCTATCTCATTGATTTCCTGAAATGGAGTGCAAGGAACATTACTGAAGGGCTGTTTAGAGACTACAGTGCGTTATTATAGCATGTGTAAGAAAGGCCTATGACAGTGTCAAAAACATTATACATCTTGGTCGGAGGCTCTCCTAGATTTTGAGGCCCTAGGCTTCAGCCTGCCAAGCTTATAGGTAAATCCGGCACTGCATTTAAGCTTATTCGTGTATTCATCCTTCGTTATGAAAGTTAGTTTGCGATCCCACAAGGTCCCAAATTTTATTAAAAAAAAAAAGCAACAACGGCAGTACTCCGCGTCAGGTGACATTTACTGAGGAATAAATCAATAAGAAGTTCAGTGTAAATCCGTATGGTTGGGCGAGGTAAGGAGGGTAGTGCATCCGTAGGGAAGGTGGGTTGGTGTTTGTTGGTCGTGCTTCATGGTACGAACTGGCATCTACCTCGAGGCATTTTAGCCAGAATAATTTTATCTGAACTTGACTAAATGTTGGAGGAAATGCTCGCTGTTTGTGTGTGTGTACACTCACCTATTTGCGGTTGCAGGGGTTGATTCACAGCTCCTGGCCTCGACTCTTCGCTGGTCGCTCTGTAGGTCCAATCTCTGCTTCAAGAGCTTCATCGTACGTCTTCTTAAAGCTATATAGTATAAATCTTGCCTCCGCTACATCACTCTTCAGATTGTTCCACTTCCTGACAACTCTATGACTGAAGAAATACTTCCTAACATCCCTGTGACTCATCTGAGTTTTCAACTTCCAGTTGTGACCCCTTGTTGTTGTGTCCCATCTCTAAAACATTCTGTCAATATCCACCTTGTCAGTTCCTCTCAGTATTTTATATAGCGTTATCATGTTTTCTCTATTCCTCCAGTGTCGTCTGGTTGATTTCCTTTAACCTCTCTGTCTCTCTCTCCCTCCTCGTATGACATAATCCTTAGCTCTGGGACTAGTCTTGTTGCAAACCTTTTCACTTTCTGTAATTTCTTGACGTGTACTCACCTAACTGTACTCACTTAATTGTGGTTGAAGGAGTCAAGTCATAGCTCATGTATGTGTGTTTTCTCTAACTGTGGTAAGGGAACTCTCAACTAGCAGCTTATTAAATTCACTTTTTCCTAGGCTCTTAGGACTTATCGTACCTACTTTTAAAACTACGTGTAGAGCCTGCCTCCACTTCTTCAAGGTCATTCCACTTCCTGACCACCCTCAGACTGAAGAAATACTTCCTGACATCTGTGTCTCGTTTCTGTCTGTGACTCGATAAAGCCCACTGCGTGGGCGAAACGTTGTCAATAAAGGATCACATACTGCTTATGTGGAAAAATAAACACATAAGCAGTATAATGTGATCCTTTATTGACAACGTTTCGCCCACGCATGGCTTTATCGAGTCACATCAGATCTACCTGGAAAATGAGCAACATGGAGATATATATAGGGTACAGTCAGGTGGAGAATGCTGGGTCAGGTGGAGAAAGCTGCATGTGAGTCTTAAAAGTAGTGTGATAGTTAAAAACATAGTGTGACTTAAAGGACCTGCAGTGTACCATTCTTGAGTTCTAGGTGGGATAGCGTTGAAGAAGTTTCTTGGCAATAGGTTCAGCTATGTTGTAGAAGCCGTTGTTCTGGTTGAAGTTGTTGGATATACAGATGAGTGATGATTCTAGGATTCTTCGGTATTGCGTGTTGTCTTCTCTGGCGATGAGTCTTGCGTTTCTGTAGTTGATTAAATGGTTCTGTAAATTTCGGTGTTGAACACAGGCATTTCTTGAGTCGTCAGATCTGCCTGCGTACTGGTGTTCTGAAATGCGTGTTTGTAGGTCTCTGGATGTTTCGCCAACGTATAATTTGCTGCAGCCATTACAAGGGATTGTGTATACCCCTGCCGTGGATTGAAGCTTTTCCTGTCTGTTACTGGTAATGTCCTTGATGGTGGTGGATGTGGAGGTGGATACTCGGAATGAGGTCTTAGAAAAATGTTGGAAACTTGTTTGGAAATGGAGTTGGTGGGAAGGACTATGTATCTCTTCTCAGCAGTGTCTTCTCTGGGTGTGTTGAAGATGTTTAATGCCCGTCGTCTGCAGTCTCTAATGAAGTGACGAGGATAGTGAAGTTTGGAAAAAACTTGTTCAATGAGGGAGCATTCTTCTTCAAGGAACTCACTGCTGCAGATTCTGAGTGCGCGCAGGAAAAAGCCTATAATTACACCACGTTTAATTTTGGTGTCGTGGTGAGAGTAGAAGTGGAGAAGATCGTATTGATTGGTAGGTTTTCGATAGACTTTAAAACGAAGTTCATGGTCAGCTTTGCAGAGAAGAACATCAAGGAAAGGAAGAGTGTTGTCGACTTCTTCTTCTAGTGTAAACTGGATTGATGGCTCAACCTGGTTGAGTTCGTGTTGGAGAGCTTGAACGTTGAAGCGTCTGGGAGTTATGATGAGAATGTCGTCAACATAACGAAGCCAGGTGACAGAAGAGGGACATTACCAGTAACAGACAGGAAAAGCTTCAATCCACGGCAGGGGTATACACAATCCCTTGTAATGGCTGCAGCAAATTATACGTTGGCGAAACATCCAGAGACCTACAAACACGCATTTCAGAACACCAGTACGCAGGCAGATCTGACGACTCA